>CATIWC010000616.1:0-434770 GCA_948472305.1 Vicia faba | reverse complement strand
CCCCGCGCACCTTCCTCGTAGGGCTGACTTTCAACCTCTCCGGATTTCGAGGAGTCTTCATGGTCCCAGAAAGATTGCATCTCTATCCCCTGTGTATTGTGGATGACGTCATCCAGGTAGGGGGCACGTGTGGGTCCCCACTACACACGTAGAACCTAGCAATCTCTCTGTTGGGCATGTTTGATCAGCCCAATAAAGAGACCTTGGTCCAGCGTTGGAGGCTATAAATACCCTCTCTTTTGAGAGGGTCAGGTGTTCATTCAATCACACCTAAAACTCATACTTGCTTGCTCATTCCGCTTCTCACTTTGCCATCGGAGTGTCTTGCAGGTACCCCCTATCTCATTCAAGCTCAGCCCGAAGCCAGCTGTGACGGTCCAACTCTGATCAGGTTAGATCAGTGGCACCGTCTGTGGGAATCTAAGCTTCCTCGTCTTCTCTTCACTTAAAGACCAAAGCTAAATAATCTCGACTGTCATGGCTGACCAGACTCAGGACAACCAGAGCGTCCGTATCATCGATGTTAACAACAACATCACTGACAACAACGCCGACCTCGACAATGTTGGTACCGCCGACCATAACACAGTCCCTGGCGTCAACATGCCCGGACCTTCTAATTATAGGGAAGGGGCCACGACTTCTTCTTCATCAATCCCTCCTCGACTTGAAGAAGACTGACCACCTCCTCTGAACTATCCACCCGTCCAATTTCACGAGGTCCCCGTCCCCGCCGAGGCAGATGCTACGACCAGGGTACTGTTTGCGGCGATCAATCAAACCAACTATCTCATCTTCTCCCAGGGAGAAAGACTGAGAGCGCTCGAGGATGATCGAAGGCCCCCGAGAAGACACAGGAGACCCCAATCTCCCCCCCCCTTGACAAGCGGACGAACATCCTCAATCTCCCCCGCAGAGACAGAATCAGGACATCTCCAGAAGCCCATCGCCCCGACCACTCGGGAGACGACCCCCTTTGGAGAGGGCACCGCTCGTCGATGCAGGAAAACACGACTATGGACCATCGCGGCAAGAACGAAGATCCCCCGGAGACAGACACGGGGGAAACCATCAACGGTCGTACCGCCCAAGGAATGCTCCACACGACCAGGGCCATCGTGACCGCCACTACATCAGGTCTTCATCCCGATCTCCTAAACAGAGTGACGAGGACGACCCATGCGGTCCCTTGTCATAAGCTATCATGGAGGCGCTCATTCCCCCGGTCATGGAGAAGCCTCCCCACTTAAAGGAGTACGACGGTATCGCCGACCCAGTCGACCATATAGATGGGTTCAAAGCCATGCTGCACTACCACAACATCGGGGGACCAATCAAGTGCTGGTTGTTCCCCACGACTATGAGGAAAGCGGCTATGGACTAGTAAAAAGGTCTCGCCCCAGGGTCAATTACCTCTTGGCAAAACCTGAAGAACCAGTTCATCAGCTCGTTCACTGCTTCGAGACGACACCCGAAGACCGAAGCAGCGCTCGAGGCCATCATCCAGAAGCACGATGAGACCTTGAGAGAATTCATTGACCGCTTCAACCAGGAAGCCATCCAGGTCCCCTGCACGGACCATATGAAGAGATACCTACTGGAGAGGGGGCTCCTCCCCGGCACCAAATTCAGAAAAGTCATAGGCATCGAACCACCTCGAACGTTTGATGCCATCCTTGAAAAAGCCAGGGCCTACATGGACTAAGAGGAGAGAGAAGCGGCCAACAGAGCCCAAGACCCCAGAAACCACGGATCCAGCAGCAATCTGCGATAAGACATCGCCCCTCCTCGACGAACTGGAGAGAAGAGAAGGGACGATAAACCCCGAGATTCCTGGGAATAAAGGGGGCCCTCGGGGAGGTTCACCGAATACACTCCACTTACGGCTTCCCACGAGTGCATCTTATTGGAGTGCGCAAGTACAAACTTCAAGGATGGAGGCGTCAAACGTCCCTGCCCTGCTCCTGCCAAACCCGGGGTAGACCAAAGCAAATATTTCCAGTACCACCGGAGCCACGGGCACCTGACCGAAGACTGCGTCCACCTCAAGGACGCCATTGAGACCCTCATAAAAGGGGGAAGACTTGCACAATATAGGTGACTTCTGATCTTTTGTGTTGAAGGCTTGTTTTCTTGTACAATCTAGTTTCTGATCACAAAGCAGTAGCTTGTCAAAAATTATTTCTTCTTGTGACTTGTGACTTCTAAAGCAGCAGCTTATTGAGAAGTACACATGTGATCCTCTTTCTGGCGAACATTCAACATTCTTCCAAACTACTGATGTTTCTTTATAAGTGGTTGTGAACAGTTATTCTGATGTACTTGACGTATTTCTAATTCTCCAGACAACAATCCTGAATCAATTAGAATTTCTTATATGCACACTCAAGAAACTTATTAGAACCAAAATTGTTTATCATCAAATATATGTGTTGCTATCATCAAAACATCGAGATTATATTGTAGACATAAATCTTGTTCTAACAATCTCTCCCTTTTTGATGATGAAAAAACCATATATTTTGATAGAACAATTTTACAGGGTTAAATCATAAACAAAGTAATATAAGATTTTAGAAAACTCCCCCTGAGTTGGAAACTCCCTCTGGGATAAACAATCTCCCCCTGAGTTATAAACTTATGATCTTTTCGAGCATATGAGCATTGTTATCCTTTTTTTAGAATTCTGATTTAAAGTGAATGGAAGCGGTTTATCAGAGTTTTCTTTATCTTCCATTCTTTCATCATTAGAACCTTCTAATCATCATATAGGTTCATTTTCATAGCTTGATCTATTAGACCCTTCTATATGTTTTGAAGTTCGTTATCAACACTTGATCTCTCATAACATTTTATACCCTAGAATTTCTTTTATCAGAGTTTGATCAACAGTCCCTTCCAAACATTAGAAATTCTTTTTATCACAACTTGATTTATTGAACCTTCTACACTTTAGAAGTTCTTAATTTATTTACCTTGTACCTGAAACACATTTCTAAAAGTTTCTGCATATAAATATTTGTTAGAAATATAAGCTATGAGATTTAGAGATATAAATATGTATCAAAATCATCACTACTTTCTCCCCCTTTTTTTTATCAAGAATCATATTTCAATAACAAATTAAGTCCTAGAGTGCTTAAGAAGTAGAGGGGTTCTGATTCTTACGAAGACGTTTGTGGAGCATTTCCTTGATAGAGTTATTGATAGCCTTCTGATTGTGCAGTGTTTCCTTGATCAACAACAGTTCTTTTTGCATTTCCTCAAGGGTTTTAGAAAGTGATGGAACACACCAGAACTCTTTTGAGAAAGCATTTTCTTCTTCTTTCTTAGTGACTTCTCGCTCCATAGCCTTCTGAGCTTCTATAGCCATAAATCTCTCTTGAGCTTCTTTGACATGTATTTATCTAGTTTCACCCGAGAGATTTTGAATTCTGATGAATTCAACTGATATCCATCTTTTAAACCTATTCCAGGTTACTGATAGATGGAAAGGATTCGTGTTGAGGTTGGATACTTCACGAATATTTTCTAATATCTTGAATGCATTTTCTTTGAAATTTGCAATAAATTCCTCATTATTCATAGATGATCGAACAAAGTTCTAATGATCATAAGTGGTTTTTTCATCAGAGTTAACTTCATTAGTTTGAATGTGCTCAGAATATAAACTAATGTTTGGATGATTTAGATCGAGATTCAGGTTTTGTGAGGATGTATCTGAAATTTCTGATGTATATGACTGAAGAGGGAGAGTAGTACAAATATTCGTGGATTATGGAGTGAGAGATTTAAAGACAAAGTGAATTGCTAATGGATTAGCTTCAGAAATGTTTTGAGAAATGACGATGGGTAAGGTGGTTATATTAGGGTTTGAAGTGGTTTCAGTTGGGTTGGTTAAATTTCTTGCTGAGGAAAACGTAAATTATAATAATGACATGGTGGAAACAATTATAGTAATTGGAATAATGGTGTCTGATATTGAAGTGGTTACAAGAGGTGTGGATGCTTGATGATCTTCAGATATGTTGGACTTCTAAGTGGGAATTGATGAATTTGATTGAGAGGTTAATGTAGTATCTTTTGAGGTTCTTGTAAATTCCTTTAGAACTTTAGCATTTTTCTCTAGAGCTTCTTCCTTCTTTTCAATGAAGTGAACCTTTATTTTTCACAATGGAGGAGGTTTGTTTGGAAAGGAATCATAGGAAATATCAGAGGTATCAAATCCTTCCTCCTGAAGCATCTTAACATATGTTGTTAGAACTTTTGGTAGATCCTGCTTAGTAAAGTAAGGATAATCATCAATTGGTGTTCTCTAATAATTTATTCCTTGTGGATGAACATTTGTTCTTGGTTTGATCACATTTTCAATAATTCTCATGCTCTTAAGATTGTTGCGATTGAAAGTTTTTCCAATTTTTGCAATAATATCCTCCATCCTTTTCGTTTTAATCAAATAATCTATAATCCCACTTTCAGTTAGAACGTCTGATATCAATCTCCCCAGTGGGATGTAACTCTTTTTAGGCTTTCTGGATCCCTCATTCCTTGTCTCAATAATAGTATCCCTTAGATGATTAAAGAGTAGAGAAGGTAGATGTTTCTTTTCTTTCTTCATCAGATAGTAAAGTACACAACATTGATTAAGTCAGATGAACTAGTTGACGGTCTGTGATGTATGCATCCTAAGCTGATTTTGAACCTACACATGAAGATTCTTGTTGAGTTCCATTATCTTTGAGGATTTTTCTTTTGTAGTCTCTTGTTTTCCTTCAGTAAAGATAGTTGTTTCTATCACATTATGTAAGAACTTTGATTTAAAGTTTGCTCCATAAACCAATTTTCCTCTTGCTTTATCCATCCCTAGTAATGTAGCTATTGATTTAAGATTGATAATAAATTTTGCACCAAGAACATGAGAGACGGCGTGTTTTTCATTGGCAATGGCAAATCTCCAAAACTCTTTCACCAAATTTTTTGTATACAGGACCACGAAGACGCTTGAAGTAGTTACCCCATTCTTGAAAGTTGAGTTCTTCAGTTAAATCCACGCCATTCTCTTTTAAGTTCTCAAAATCCATGAGAAGTTCAGGGATGACTTCTAATTGATTAGCTGGAGTGGCCATATGAACATGTGCAGGTTGATCGAGTATTGAGATCTTTTGACATTCTTGATACACAGGAAATAGTTGATGAAGTATTAACAAATTTGAAGGAGAATTTCTTGAATTACTACGTTGAGATGCTTCATGTTGTTCCCATTCTTGAGAGAATTTGTATAGTTCTAATTGTTGTGCATCCATGGATGAGCAGATTTTGGTGAAAGAAGGGGTTCTAGGGTTTTCAGATGAGAGATAAAACTAAACTGTGAGTAGTGAGTAGAAAAGTGTGTGAGAGTGAAAGAAGTGGGTAATTTAATAAAACTTTTAAAATTAATAAGAAGCACTAGGGGATAGCAATAATGACTATAATAACCTATTCTCGATTGTTCCAGTGCTCAATGAGACACTCAATTGTTATAACATGACAAATGTATTTCAACGAGTTATAGTCATATCTTTTGATGTGACAACAATTAATGATATTGAAAAATAAGAATATTTAAATATTTGTCTCTAAAATATTTCTTATATAGATAGCTTCTGACCAGTAGAAGTATCAGAAATAAAATAAAAGAATAAAAGAAATTTATCGGATAAGAAGGTATTATTTGAGAGAAGGCGACAAGAACCTTTTAAGCAGATAAGAAACTTTTGACATATTTACCCTTTTAATTTTTTGAAGGATAATGAGTGCTTCTGGATAGATGTGTTTTTTATTTGATCTCCATTACTTTTGATGACCTTATTTTTCTTTGAGACCCACAAGTTCGATTTCTTCAAGTTACAGACTTTGGGACATAAGCTTTCTTTCCATTATGAGTTGTCAACATCCAGAGTCCAGGTACCATGGTTGGTGTCTTCACACTTCTATTTAACAAATCTGTAACATATACTATTTTAACTTTTGGTACCCACACTCTTTTGGGTCCTTTGGGTTAGTTTTACCATAATTCTTGTTGAATTTTGGCTTTCGTGCAACAGTAAATTTTTGTGTTTGTGCTGATGTATAGTGATAGGAAAATGGATAATTAGGCTTTTTACCTTTATGATCATTATCATAATCATTACTTACTTATCTTCTTCCCTTATGACTAATGTTATAAATCATGGAAGCCATCTTGCTTCTATTCAGACTTTTGTTCAAGAACTTTTGAAACTCCTTGTCATATTTGTACAAGATAGTTTCGGAAGATGGTGGAGCTTTAGAAAGAGTTTCTTCAATTTTCAAATAGTTTTTATCTAGAAAAGTGTTCTCTTTTTCTAAAACAAAACTCTTTTTTTTTTTGTTCAGAAACTTATTTTCAAACCTGCCATATTCTTTAACAGCATGTGTGATACGGTGGGAAGAACTGACTGTTTTTTGGAATGTTGGTTTGCGTTTTGCGTTTGTTTTTGCAAAATGTCACGGTAAGCAAGAGTCGCCACCGACTTTTATTTTATCCAACAAGGAAAGGAAAAAAGCACAGAAAAATTCCTTTTTCGAGATAGTTCTCGGGTTCGGGAGGTAGATTATAGAAAGGGAAGGTGTTATCACCCTTTCTATCCATGGTTATCCACGGGCTCTTAGGTACTTGCTCAATTGTTTTCAAAAATTGCTTTCTTTGTGCTTGTGGGTTTTGAAAAGTTTTTTGTTTTAAAACTTCGATTTAACTCTTACTTCTGTCCTCAAGAGTGTATTGAAGTGTTTTGAAAACTTTGTTCGAAAAAGAGTGTAAGTGTGAAAAGTTTTGTTTTTGAAAGAGCAAGTATCTAAGAACCATCTACCTACTCGAAAAAGGAATTGTTCTATGCTAATTTCCTTTAGACAATGTTATCCCACTATTGATGAGTAGGTAGCGCCGTCGTTGGAGTTTGAGGGTGAATTCGAATGAGGGACATACAGTCACCAAAGCAATGTTAGGACGCCTTAGCAGTAACCCTAATGTCTTAGATCATTTGTTTGAGGTAACAATATCCGAGGCAACCATTTCGAGGCAACTTATGATCTTTTAGACAAGAGGGCGACCTCTAAAACTACTTATACTCAATGACCGTTATCGAAGGAAACCAAGTGGGGTGTACCCTAAGAGTGCGCATGTGCGAGTGTTTCGTTTTCAAGTTATTTTTATCTTTGTACATGTTAAAGGTGATCTAATTTTGATTTTAAGATTAACATTCAGTCTTGTCATGCAAACCCAATTATCAAACATCTAACAGTTATATCTTGTGGAAATAAAATGCAGAATTTAAATTACAAGGCGTCGGGTATTTACATCGCCAAAGACAAACCCTTTTGAAAAATAAAATAAAGCGATAAAATATAATTAAATATCCTATTTAACTATTATAATCCGGAAGCAGATACATTAATATGATAAAAATAAATAAAGCGCGCGGGAAACTAGATCGAGTGCGAATTTAGGGTTTTGACCCTTTTGAAAGAAAATGCCGTCTTTTGATTGTTTTTTTTTATTTTAAGAAATAAATTAATCCGAAATTAATTACTAAATTAAATTAAATTAAATTAATTAATTAATGAAGAAAATAAATTAATGACATATTTTGGGTTTTTTGTTATTTTAAGAAAGAAAATAAAATTAATTAAATTAGTAATTAAAACCTAATTAAATCTAATTATTTTTAATTATTTGCAAAATAGGTTAAAGTTATTCTTGAATTAAAACCTAAATTAATTAATTAGTGTTTATTAATAAAATTTAAAATTTGATTGAATAAAAAAATATTTTTGTGGTTTTATTTGATGAAAAAAGAATTTTGATTGGTTAGAAAATTAAGTAAATGAAATAAAACAATTAATAAAAACAAAACAAAATAAATAAAAGGGATGAGTGTTGGGCCTGATTTAGGGGTGAGAGGAGCAATTCTGTAGGCCCAAAAACGCTGGCCCTCTTGACTTTTTTGATCCAATATGGAGGCGTGGACTTGGCTCATGGTGGACCTCCAGCCTTTTGACCACCAGATCTGGCTCTTGGCCATCTGGTGCCTAGATAGGTGAGGGAGCATGGTAGGCTGTAAACTGAAGCGTGCGTACAATCACCTGAAAACCAAAATTATGGAGAAAGTGGGGGACCTGGGATTCGAACCCAGGTCCTGAAGGGGATACACTGCTCGCTTTACCACTACATCACATTGCCTTGTTTGTCATATTAATGCAAAAGAATAATAATATAATAAAATGAAATCAATTGGTCAGAAAATAAAAAAAAGGGCGCCAAGGTTTGAAAGGACCAATGGACGGGGGACACATCATCGTCCCTGTCCTCAAACCTGTAACAAAAATACCTGCGGATTTGAATCCGCAGCTAAAAGCGCAGGCCTACGCTAAAGTTCTCTCTAGGCCATATAAATCCATTCCAAGAACAGGGTTTGACTCATCATGGCCTCCTGATCAAAACCATTTTCTTCTTGTGTCTCAATTGTTCCTGAAACAAAAACGCCCAAAAACACGAACCGAACCCTAACAATGTTGGTTCTTCATACATAACATATAAATGAAATTAAACAATGCAAAAAGTTTGGGCATGTTCTTGTGATCACGAATGTACCATTAGTTTTCTCAAATGATGCAAGAACAAATCAAATCGAAACCAAGAACAGGGGTGACTATCGTGTGACTTATAGTGCGTTAGGGAGTCTAAAAATGCTTGGTTTTGATCCAGGTAGCTTGTGTGAATGCCCAGGAAGCAATTGGAATAAGTCTCGTGTCCTAAAACTGCCTCTAACCCTGACTTTGATCTCTCACTTTTTTTGTGAATTTTTGCACTTTTGTTCTGCCTCTTCCAACGCTTGCCAACCCTTGTTTTCGTGTGTTTACCTTGCTTATGTATTGTGTACTGCATTAGGGTAAGAATCATGGTCCAAATCTCTCCATATCAATGCACATGAATTAGATTTGATTCCACCATTAAAACCTTCCAAATTTGATTCATTTCAATCTTTTTGCACATGGTTTGATTTGATACGAATTTGATGGTGATGCTAGCTTTGAACAAAGCCTAAAACAATAAGAAAATCATGAGTTATTAATTCTTTGGATTTTATATGATTTTATTTGATTTAAAATGAATAAATTCAATTAAAAATCAAAATAAATAATAAAAATGAAATGTGGACACATGGATGAAACTAGGGAACATGGTCAATGATGCAAACTCAAATCAAGTGGAAAATAATGGGCCCAATTTTCAAAATTTGATGTTTTGGGGATAGTTGACTTTTGGCAATTTTGCAAAAAAGTCCAACTTCAACAATGCATAACTTCTTCAATTTTGAACTTTTGGAGGTGTTCTTGGACTTTTTAGAAATCATGAGATGTCTTATAACCAACCCTTTTTGTATCATATAAATTTGATGTTCCATGCTCAAGTTATAAGCTTTGTAAAAAAAGGTGTTTTTGTTGACTTTCAAAAATGACCTATAATGTCCAAATTCATAACTTCTTGTGAGTGCATTGTTTTATCTCGGGGTATGAAGATGGATTGTAGGAAATTGCATCCTCTTAAAAATGAGCTTTGGATGGGTCATTTCTCATAAAGTATGAGAAAGTTATGCTTGGTCCAAGTTGAGTTGACTTTTCCTACAAAACCCTAATTTAACAACTTTTGAATCTTGATGAATTTTGAGCAATCCTTGATGAATCATTATCAACCCTTGATCAAATGATGAAATATACTTCAAAATGATAATTTTGGCAAAAAATCTTGAAGTTTGACTGTTATAGGTCACAGTTGACTTTTGCCCTAACACAATCGATTTTTGGACCTTTTGAGCAATTGACTGAGCAAACTTCCTCTGCGAGGCTTGAAATTTGGCATGGATGATCTTGAGAGCATATTAGGACATTAGGGAACAATCGAGGTCATTTTTACTCAAGGATCTTGATGCAACACCAAACCCTAATTTGGGGTAGACTGCCTTAGGAGATAGCTTGTCTGACCAACTCTTGAGCTACCTTGAGCCACTTGGAGATTTTTCTTGCAATGTCTTGAGAAATATGGGAGGGAAAATTTTGGGGTACAACATCTGCCCCTGTTCAATCTTCTTAAACCTGAGGATGTAGATTGGTTTTCGTGCCTTTCGTGATCTGGAGGTGGAAGATGATTGAACACTAGAGTGCCCAGAAATTTGCACTCGCGTGAAGTGGTATCAGCCTTGTGATGTCGGGAATGGGCTTACAGATGCCATTTGGAGATTGCTGGAGGGAGGATGGGCTTAAAGATTCCATCTGCATGAGTTTCGATCGCATAAGAGATTCCTTAGTGAGAACTTGTATACCTGTTGTTGTAGAAGATTCCGCTGGGGAAGTCTAATTTTTGTTGAGATTTAGGAATTTGCCTGTACTTCAACTGAGAGAACATCTCTGCTGAGTTTTAAGAACTTGTCCGTAATTCAATGGGGGGAAACATCTTCATCGAGATTTAAGAACTTTCCCGTAATTCAACTTAGAAAACTCTGCTGAGATTTAGGAATTGTCTATAATTTGACGGAGAAACTTATCGAGATTTAAAACCTTATATGTAATTCAACTGAGGATAATTCTGTTGAGATTTAAGAACTGTTCAGTAGTTCGATTGTGGGAAACATCTTCATTGAGATTTAGGACTTGTCTGTAATTCAACCGAGGATAATTCTGTTGAGATTTAAGAACTGTCAGTAATTCGACGAAGGAACTTTGTCGAGATTTAGAACCTTATCTATAATTCAACTAAGGATAATTCGGTTGAGATTTAAGAACTGGTCAGTACTTTGACTGAGGGAAACATCTCCATCGAGATTTAGGACTTGTCTGTAATTCAACGGAGGATAATTCTGTTGAGATTTAAGAACTGTCAGTAATTTGACGGAGGAAATTTGCCGAGATTTAGAACCTTATCTGTAATTCAAATGAGGATAATTCGGTTGAGATTTAAGAACCGGTCAGTACTTCGACTGAGGGAAACATCTTCATCGAGATTTAGAACTTGTTTGTAATTCAACGAAGGATAATTCTATTGAGATTTAAGAACTGTTAGTAATTCGACGGAGGAACTTTGCCGAGATTTAGAACCTTATCTGTAATTCAACTGAGGATAATTTGGTTGAGATTTAAGAACCGGTTAGTACTTCGACTGAGGGAAACATCTTCATCGAGATTTAGGACTTGTCTGTAATTCAACGGAGAATAATTCTATTGAGATTTAAGAACTGTCAGTAATTCGACGGAGGAACTTGCCGAGATTTAGAACCTTATCTATAATTCAACTGAGGATAATTCGGTTGAGATTTAAGAACCGGTCAGTAATTCGACTGAGATAAAAGCTTCATAGCTTTGAATTTAACTGCATCCTTCCTGAAAATGTAAAGGTTAGCTGTATGAAATGCATGATATATATCAAACAATGATGTTCTCAAAATAAATGAGATTGTGTTGTATGATGCGTATATGCATGTATCATGATGTATGGAAATGTAATGTTTTAGCTGGGGAAAATAAATCCCGGATAGCTGCCGGAGAAAAGAGTTGAATTCTTTGTTTTCGCTGGGGATGGCGAACGAAGATGATTGTGAGAATAAACCTACAGGAGAGGATAACTCCACTGAGGGATAAACTGGTGAAGAGATTTCTCTGTGGGGAAGATATGTTCTGCTGAGGATTCCACCGATAAATTCAGATGGGGATAAATTACCGTTGCTGGTGATACTGAATCCTGTTGGGGATTGAATTCTGTTTGTGAAAGGGAAGAACTCCGCTGGGGATGATCTTTCAGTTGCGACTTCACTGGGGATGATCTTTTAGACTCTAATGGGGATAATCCTTTGAGCTCTGCTGGGGACAATCTTCCAAAGTCTACTGGGGATGATTCTCCAAACTCCACTGGGGAGTTTTTTTAGACTGCGCTGGGAAAAATTTCAAACTCCATTGGGGATATTTTGTATTCTGCCGGGGAATATTCTTATACTCCGCTGGGGAATATTAAGACTTTTCAGTGCTGATGGTGAATAAACTCTTCTTGGGGAGGATATTACCGATTCATTTACAGTTGCAAGTCTCAGCTGGGGGGAGCTATCATTACTGTCTTTTTATTACTCTGCGGGGAGTGAAAGTATCTTAGCCATATTCTTCAGCTGAATCTACCTTTGTACCTGGTGGGTAAAGCATCCGTAAATCTTGGACAATTCTTATTGCCCCTGTTTCTGATATTACGAGTAATCGTCTTTTGTTTCGCATGTAAATATTTATGAGAAGCAATTAATGTCAAATGCATATATCAAAAATGAACATTGGACGTTCTTTGCAAAAAAAACAGAAAAAGGAAAAACAGTTTGAAATTTCTCTGAAAATGAATTGTATTGATTTTGAAGTTTGGCCTGTAAATAGGCGTTTTTTGTACAAGAGGCTGACGTCCTAGTAAGAGCATGCCGCCGAACAATAGAATTTACACAATTCGTGAAAAACTAAACAAAACAGCTATGTGAATAATCCCACTGGGTTCTAACTCTGCTATTTCCTTTATGTCCTTGAGCACCTCATCACTTTTCTTCTTGGTTGAAGGTAGATCAGATTGATTAGTGTCGTCCGAGCTTGATAGTCGACACCGAAGTCTGGTTGCAAGGTGATCCAATGAGATAGTGTTACACTTTGATCCCTAATTTTTTCCTGGACCGCCCTTTCGGGTTTTCAGTCCACCGGGATACCCTTTTTTGCCCAAGCCGCCTTTTCATGTTTTCAACTTGCAGGGTGTACAGATTTTTTCATTTTCATCCCTTATTTTTGCCCGAACCCTTTTGGTCCGCCGGGAAGCCCTTATTTTTGCCTAGTCCAGTCGACCTAGCGGGTCTTTGATTATGCGTAGTATCTTTTTACTATGTCTGCATTGACGGGGTGAGGAAGATCGTCACCATCCATGGTGGTTAGAATCATAGCTCCTCCTGAGAAAACGTTCTTAACCACAAATGGCCCTTCGTAAGTAGGGGTCCATTTTCCCCTGGGATCACCTTGAGGTAAGATAATGCGCTTGATTACCATATCCCCAACTTGATACTCTTGCCGTCTAACTTTCTTGTTAAATGCCTTGATCATCCGCTTTTGATACGTCTGACCATGAAAAATAGCAGTAAGTCTCTCTTCGTTGATTAAGTTCAGTTGATCAAGCCGGATCTGAATCTAGTCATCTTCGCTTAAACCTGCATCCTTCATAATCCTAAGAGAGGGTATATGAACTTCAATGGGCAATACCTCCTCCATGCCATATACCAAGGAATAGGGTGTTGTCCCTGTTGACGTCTGCGCTGAGGTACGGTACCCATGAAGAGAAAACGGTAGCATCTCGTGCCAATCTTTGTACGTCACCGTCATCTTCTGCACAATCTTCTTAATGTTCCTATTAGCTGTTTCAACAGCCCCATTCATCTTTGGCCGGTAAGGAGAAGAGTTGTGATGGTGTATCTTGAACTGCTTGCAGAGCTCGGTGATCGTCTCATTGTTGATATTTGTACCATTGTCCGTGATGATCCTCTGGGGTACACCGTATCGACAGATCAGATTGTGCCGAATAAACCGTGCCATGACGTTCTTGGTTACAGTAGCAAAGGAAGCTGCTTCAACCCACTTTGTAAAGTAATCAATTGCTACCAGGATGAAACGATGCATGTTGGACGCTGTAGGTCTGATCTTGCCGATCATGTCAATGCCCCACATTGCAAAAGGCCACAGAGTTGTCAAGACGTTCAAAGGTACTGGAGGTATGTGCACCTTATCAGCATAGACTTGGCACTTGTGACAGGTCCGAGAATGCTGATAACAGTCGGCTTCCATTGTAGACCAATAATATCCTTCCCAAAGGATTTTTTTTTGCCATGGTGTGTCCACTGGAATGAGTTCCGAAAGTACCTTCATGTAAATCTACCACGATCCTTTCTGCTTCGTTCTTATCCACACAACGCAGTAAGGTTGAATCATGGTTACGCTTGTAAAGGATGTCATTGCTGATGAAGAACTTCGCCGCGAACCTCCTCAGAAACTTCTTGTCATTAACAGATGCACCCTCGGGGTATTCCTGAGCCTCAAGATACCTCTTCACCTCATGAAACCAGGGTTTATCTGCTACTTCTTCAGTCTAAATGTCACATAAATGTGCAGGTTCGTCCAATCTTTCAATGATAATCCGGGGAGCTTCGTTGTCCCAATTGACTTTGAACATAGAATACATCGTAGCTAGCGCGTCCTCTAACTGATTCTCCTATCTAGGGAAGTGTTCAAAGGTTATCTCCTTGAAGTGTGGAAGCAACGTTAATACATACTCCTTGTAAGGAATAAGATTTGGGTGCTTCGTATCCCACTCGCCTTTGATCTGACTGATCACGAGAGAGGAATCTACGAACATACTCAAGAACTTAATCCTTAGGTCAATTGTTGCTCGAAGACCCATGATGCACGCTTCATTCTCTGCCATATTATTGGTGCAGTTGAAACATAGTCGGGCGGTAAACAGAGTATGAGAGCCTTTAGGAGATATGATCACAACGCCAATGCCATTTCCCAAAGCGTTTGAAGCTCCATCAAAGTACATAGACCATCAGGATCCTTCCTCAGGTCCTTCATCCGGTCTAGGTGTCACACAATCAGTTACCAACATGATGTTCTCATCCGGGAATTCAAAGTTCATAGACTAGTAATCGTCCACTGCCTGATTTGCCAAATGATCCGCCAACACACTTCCCTTGATTGCCTTTTGGGTCGTGTACTGGATGTCATACTTAGTCAAGATCATATGCCATCTCGCTATTCTTTCGGACAAGGCAGGCTTCTCAAAGATATACTTGATTGGATCCATCTTTGATATCAATAGAGTAGTGTGAGTCAACATATACTGTCTCAGCCGGCGAGCAGCCCATGCCAAAGTGCAGCATGTTTTCTCAAGTAATGAGTATCGGGTCTCGCAGTCGATAAACTTTTTGCTAAGGTAATAAATAGCATGCTCTTTTCGGCCAGACTCGTCATGCTGCCCCAGCACGCACCCCATTGAATTGTCGAGTACTATCAAGTATAAGATCAAAGGTCTCCCTTCAACTGGAGGCATCAGAATAGGTGACTATTGGAGATATTTTTTGATCCTTTCGAAAGCGGCCTGACATTCATCATTCCATCTTACCACTTGATCTTTCTTCAGTAGCTTGAAGATTGGCTCACAAGTAGCAGTCAGGTGCGAGATGAATCGGGCAATATAGTTCAGTCGTCCTAGAAAGCCTCTGACTTCTTTTTCTGTTCGGGGAGCTGGCATTTCCTGTATACCCTTCACCTTTGCAGGATCTACTTGAATACCTTTGTCACTTACGACGAAACCCAGCAGCTTACCAGATCTCACCCCGAAGATGCACTTGTTCGGGTTTAATCTCAGCTTGTACAATTTCAACTTGTCAAATAGCTTCTGAAGGTGGTCAAGATGTTCTTCCTCAGTCTGGGATCTTACAATCATATCATTGACGTATACCTCAATCTCATGATGGATCATGTCGTGGAACAAAGCGACCATGGCGCGCTGATACGTTTCCCCAGCATTCTTCAATCCAAAAGGCATGACCTTGTAGCAAAAGGTACCCCATTGAGTAACAAAGGTTGTCTTCTCCATGTCTTCGGGAGCCATCTTAATCTGATTATAACCAGAGAAACCATCCATGAAGGAGAAAACCTTATGTTGTGCGATGTTGTCAACCAGAACGTCGATATGAGGTAGAGGGAAATCATCCTTGGGGCTTGCCCTGTTCAGATCCCTATAATCAACACACATTTGAACCTTACCATCCTTCTTCGGCACTGGAACCACGTTGGAAACCCACTTCGGGTAAGAAGTAACTGCTAGAAAACCGGCATCAAACTGTTTCATCACTTCAGCCTTGATTTTCTCAGACATCTCTGGGAACATTCGGCGAACTTTTTGTTTCACGAGAGGACAATCTTCCTTGGTAGGTAGGCGATGAACCACAATGTCAGTATCCAACCCAGGCATGTCTTCATAAGACCAGGCAAAGATCTCAACGTAGTCTCGCAGCATCTGAATCAGCCGTTATTTAACACTAGACGCCAGATTTGCACCAATTTTGACCTCTTTCTTGTCTATCTCTGTACCCAGATTCACTGATTCCACTGGCTCTTCATGCGACTAAATAACCCTCTCTTCCTGAAGTGACAGCCTAGAAAGTTCACCAGGCACTTCACAATCATCTTCACCTTTATCTTCGGCTAAGTTGATCGGACTTTCGAAGTCATAACTGGCAGTAGCAGAGTCGTTACTAGTAGGATCCATAGTGGATGTAGACCTGTATATGTGAGTGTGTGTAAAATAGCTGTTTTGCAATATATAATAAAAGAAAAACAAGGAGCGCAAAATTTGAAATGCAAGAAACGCCCAATGCTTTTATTAATGATATATGTAGATGACACACATAAAGCCCTCACAAATGAAGCCACGGTGCCCCGGGTAGGACACCGGGCCGTAAAGTTTAAAAATTTGTCTGTTACAAACTCAAAACAAAAGTCTCATTAATGGATAATAACATAAAAGAGCATAGAATCCTTTGTCGTCCAATTGCTTAGTCTACCATCAGTAGTCGGGTATATCCAGCTGTCAATATCAAACTCTTCAACATCGTCATCCCCAATAGCATTCACTCTCGCGTCATGTTTGGGCATAGGTGCCGTTATGACATTTGGCTTCTCCGGCGCTTCAAACTGAATGTCCTTAGCATCAATCAGGTGCTGTACCTTATTCTTCAAGACCCAGTAGTTATTCGTATCATGCCCCGGGCTATCAGAGTGAAAAGCACAGCGGGCATTTGGATCGTACATGGGTGATGTAGTGTTGGGAGCCTTCGGGGCCTCCTTCGAAATCACCAAGTTGGTCTTCAACAACTGCAGAAGAATTTGGGATAAAGTCATGTTGAGCTGAGTGAATTGTCTTCGCGGCCTCTCGGCCCTTGGCTGATTGTTGCATTGAGGAGCAACAACAGGTCTTGAAATAACCACCGCATTAACTGCTTGGTGGCGTTCAGGTCTATTATGGCTTTTTGAACTGTAAACAGCACTGGACTCCTTCTTAAAAGGCTTCTTCTCGATGCTTGATGAAGCACCCTTCTGTATTTTACTGGATTTGATACCGGCCTCAATCCTTTCCCCGGTCATAATCAGCTCTGTAAACCCGGACGAATGACTTCCAATCAAATGGTTGAAATACGGACCAAACAAGGTCCCCAGAAACATATCCACTAGCTCCCTATCAGCCAAGGGAGGTTTCACTCTTCCAGCAAGGTCCCTCCACTTCTGAGCGTAGTCTTTGAAACCTTCGCCCGCACCCATAGACATACCCTGAAGTTGGGTACGCGTGGGAGCAAGGTCGACATTGTATTGGTACTGGTTGTAGAAAGCAGCGGCCAAATCTTCCCAATTACAGATACTAGCTCCTTCTAGCTGGTAAAACCATTCAAGATGAGTCCCTAAAAGACTATCTTGAAAGAAGTTGATCCAAAGGTTCTTGTCAGCGGTGTACGGCTGAATCTTCCTAACATACGAACGGAGGTGCAGCTTTGGGCAAGAAACCCCGTCGTATTTAGCAAAGATTGGTGCTTTAAACTTGTGGGGAATTACCACCCCAGATGACAAACCCAAGTCTCCAATGTCCAGACCATGCACTTTCTGAACTTCCATCGCGCTCAATTGGTCTTCAAGCTGTTTATATCTATCCTCAGCAGGAGGATACTGGTCTTCGTCAAAGTCAGTCTCGTTGTCTGAAACCACAGGGCAAGGAGCCCTCCTTTCCTCCTGATTATCTCCCCCTCCAGATGAGTGGGTCAAATCAACCTCTTCTCGCAAATCATTTCCGAATCTGCGACCCATATTAAATAGGACCGTCTTCTTCTTCTTCTTCTTCTTCTTCTTCTTCTTCTTCTCTTTCAAGATAAGGGCCTTCAGATCTTGCTGACCCTTAGCCAAACTCAAGAACAGTTCTTGGAACTGGGCGTTTTGGGCTTGTAGAGCCTTGATTGCTTGTTCCGTTGATGTTTCAGAAGACATGATGCTGAGATAAACAACGAAGATGAGAAAACCTGTAAAGGTACCTGTTATGAGGTGTATGGGAATGATATACGCATGATATGATTTCAAAGACTTTAGGGTTTCAAATTCGTAAACCACAATGAACACACTTTTATTAGATAAACTTGAAATTCAATTGTTCAACAGATGCCTTTAAGGCGTTACAAGAAAGAAAACTGAAAAGTAAAGCAAAACTAGAAATAATCAAAAAGACAACCAGTGCTCCCATGGTCGTTTCCTGTCAGTGCGGACATAGTTATTGAGGATCCGCTCGTTCTCTAGCTGCCTTGTCAACTTTTGAATCTTCTGCTCTTGCTCGTGATACTTTTCTCTGTAAGTATCCCGCTCTTCTCTCAACTGCATCCAAGATCTCTTTAATGCCCCAATGTCAGTAGGCATGTATGGATGGAGAATGGTAGGAGGAACCCCTTCTTCATCAGCAACCTCAACAATTATAGGCAAGACGACTTCGTACGGAATTCCCAGCTTTTGGGCACGGATTCGAACCCATCAGAGATACGGCTCCATCGGAAGAGAAGTCTTCGCACCTAGCTCGTGCGGATCAGACCTGTGTACTCTATCCCAAGCTCATATGAACCTGCGGCGTTGCTCGTCACTATCCCCTTGGAAGTCAAAGACAATGCTCGGCATTAGCAACTCATGAGGTCCTTCCCTCCTAGCTCGCCCAAATTGGCGTAAGGCCAAACAAGGGTTATAAGTGATCCCTCCATTGGTTCCTATCAGTGGAACATTGGGGTATTCCCCACAGCGATCAATAATATCCACATCTTCCATGCCCTTAATAGTCCAGATGATGTCCATGTGAGAGAGGGACATAATCCTGTAGGCCCATCCCATGCCTTCTTTGTTCTTCAAAACTGATTTGGGGAGGTGAGAAATAAACCACCTCGCCAGCAATGGCGCACATCACATAAGGGTTCCCCATTTCCGAGCAGTACGAGCATAAAAAGAGTGTAAAATGTCACCCAAGAGAGTGGGCACAGGATTACCGGACATAAAAATATTCACTGCGTTCACGTTGATGAAGGAATCTGAGTTAGGAAACAACACCAAACCATATATGAGAAGAGCCAAATGTCTTCAAATGCCTAGAAGTCTAGACTGTCCCAGAACTGATTAGCCTTACCAACCAAGAATTTAATCAAGAAGCCCTTTATTCCACTACGAGTTTCCCAATTAGACATTACCTCAACCTTTATCAGATGGAGGGCTGAAGCAATCTCTTCCGGCCTAAGGATCTTCTCCCAACCTGTGAACGGGGTCTGCTCCAGAATAGAGATACCAAGCAGATCAGAGAACTCTTCCAAGGTAGGGACCAACTGGTAGTCCGAAAAAGTAAAGCAATGGTACAGAGGATCAAAGAACTGGACTAAGACATTCATCATCTGTTCATCCATCTTGGAGGTGACCAAACCAAGTAGGTTCCCATGTCTTCTGATAAAGGAGGAAGTATCTGAAACCTTTGCAACCAATTCCTTAAGCTGAGTGGGAACCTGGACAAAGTTGATCCAAATAGTGTTTCTACGCATGGGTGCCATGACCTACAAAACAGAACAAAGATGAATCCCTCCTGTCTTTGAAATAGGTTAGTCCAATGCAAGATGCATGCAATGTTATGATGTCATGATGTCATGATAGAAAACACACCACAAGTATCCACAAATAGCAAACATGGTAAGGGCAAACAAGTCACACAGATAGCCCTTATATTTCAGGCTGGCAAGGAGCTTAAGTACTACCCTCTTTCAGTTCAGTTGGTTCAAACCTGTCCTAGAAATAGCAACCGGGTTCTAGAGGATCTCAATATCACTGACTACCCTCGATTGGTCATAATTCCGGTTTAGCAACCTTTTCTTGCAGCCGGAATCATCGCGAGAGTTTGGTCTCAATGAGTGTAGCATACCGCTACTGTTCTATGGCCAAGTTGGTCAATTACAGGTTCTAAGGTCAGTTGGTGCTTAATGACCCCTTAGCAGACCCATATTCTCCTCGTTGCGCCACAAGGGATATCGGTACATACTAAAGTGCCACACCAACGTAGCTACTGCTTCAACCGTATCGGTCTACACCGTACAGTTCCCTCACAGTTTATTGCCACTTACCTAAAGGGTATCCCCCAGATCCGGGTTAGGATCTATAGTAACTCCGATTCAAGCCCACAAAGATAAAGCATACAAATCAAGCAATTAAAAACATTATGAACTATTCCTAAGGTACACCCCTCTTATAAAAAATATCCCCAACAGAGTCGCCAGTTCTGTGATACGGTGGGAAGAACTGACTATTTTTTGGAATGCTGGTTTGCGTTTTGCGTTTGTTTTCGCAAAATGTCGCGGTAAGCAAGAGTCGCCACCGACTTTTATTTTATCCAACAAGGAAAGGAAAAAAGCACAGAAAAATTCCTTTTTCGAGATAGTTCTCGGATTCGGGGGGTAGATTATAGAAAGGGAAGGTGTTAGCACCCTTTCTATCCGTGGTTATCCACGAGCTCTTAGGTACTTGCTCAATTGTTTTCAAAAATTGCTTTCTTTGTGCTTGTGGGTTTTGAAAATTTTTTTGTTTTAAAACTTTGATTTAACTCTTGCTTCTATCCTCAAAAGTGTAATGAAGTGTTTTGAAAACTTTGTTCGAAAAAGAGTGTAAGTGTGAAAAGTTTTGTTTTTGAAAGAGCAAGTATCTAAGAACCATCTACCTACTCGAAAAAGGAATCGTTCTATGCTAATTTCCTTTAGACAATGCTATCCCACTATTGATGAGTAGGTAGCACCGTCGTTGGAGTTTGAGGGTTAATTCGAATGAGGGACATACGGTCACCAAAGCAATGTTAGAACGCCTTAGCGGTAACCCTAATGTCTTAGATCATTTATTTGAGGCAACAATACCCGAGGCAACCATTTCGAGGCAACTTATGTTCTTTTAGACAAAAGGGTGACCTCTAAAGCTACCTATACTCAATGACCGTTACCGAAGGCAACCAAGTGGGGTGTACCCTAAGAGTGCGCATGTGCGAGTGTGTCGTTTTCAAGTTATTTTTATCTTTGTACATGTTAAAGGTGATCTAATTTTGATTTTTGAGATTAACATTCCGTCTTGTCATGCAAACCCTATTATCAAACATCTAACAGTTATATCTTGCGGAAATAAAATGCGGAATTTAAATTACAAGGCGTCGGGTATTTACATCGCCAAAGACAAACCCTTTTGAAAAATAAAATAAAGCGATAAAAAATAATTAAATATCCTATTTAACTATTACAATCTGGAAGCAGATACATTAATATGATAAAAACAAATAAAGCGCACGGGAAATTAGATCGAGTGCGAATTTAGGGTTTTGACCCTTTTGAAAGAAAATGCCGTCTTTTGATTGTTTTTTTATTTTAAGAAATAAATTAATCCTAAAGTAATTACTAAATTAAATTAAATTAATTAATTAATGAAGAAAATAAACTAATGACATATTTTGGGTTTTCGTTATTTTAAGAAAGAAAATAAAATTAATTAAATTCGTAATTAAAACATAATTAAATCTAATTAATTTTAATTATTTGCAAAATAGGTTAAAGTTATCTGGAATTAAAACCTAAATTAATTAATTAGTGTTTATTAATAAAAGTTAAAATTTGATTGAATAAAAAAATATTTTTGTGGTTTTATTTGAAGAAAAGAGAATTTTGATTGGTTAGAAAATTAAGTAAATGAAATAAAACAATTAATAAAAACAAAACAAAATAAATAAAAGGGAGGAGTGTTGGGCCTGATTTAGGGGTGAGAGGAGCAATCCTGTAGGCCCAAAAATGCTGGCCCTCTTGACTTTTTTGATCCAGTGTGGACGCGTGGACTTGGCTCATGGTGGACCTCCAGCCTTTTGACCACCAGATCTGGCTCTTGGCCATCTGGCGCCTAGATAGGTGAGGGAGCATGGTAGGCTGAAAACTGAAGCGTGCGTACAATCACTTGAAAACCAAAATTATGGAGAAAGTGGGGGACCTGGGATTCGAACCCAGGTCCTGAAGGGGATACACTGCTCGCTTTACCACTACACCATATTGCCTTGTTTGTCATATTAATGCAAAAGAATAATAATATAATAAAATGAAATCAATTGGTCAGAAAATAAAAAAAAAGGGCGCCAAGGTTTGAAAGGACCAATGGACGGGGGACACATCATCGTCCCTATCCTCAAACCTGTAACAAAAATACCTACGGATTTGAATCCGCAGCTAAAAGCGCAGGCCTATGCTAAAGTTCTCTCTAGGCCATATAAATCCATTCCAAGAATAGGGTTTGACTCGTCATGGCCTCCTGATTAAAACCATGTTCTTCTTGTGTCTCAATTGTGCCTGAAACAAAAACGCCCAAAAACACGAACTGAACCCTAACAATGGTGGTTCTTCATACATAGCATATAAATGAAATTAAACAATGCAAAAAGTTTTGGCATGTTCTTGTGATCACAAATGTACCATTAGTTTTCTCAAATGATGCAAGAACAAATCAAATCGAAACCAAGAACAGGGGTGACTATCGTGCGACTTACAATGCGTTAGAGAGTCAAAAAATGCTTGGTTTTGATCCAGGTAGCTTGTATGAATGCCCAGGAAGTGATTGGAACAAGTCTCGTGTCCTGAAACTGCCTCTAACCCTGACTTTGATCTCTCACTTTTTTTGTGAATTTTTGCACTTTTGTTCTGCCTCTTCCAACGCTTGCCAACCCTTGTTTTCATGTGTTTACCTTGCTTATGTATTGTGTACTGCATTAGGTTAAGAATCATGGTCCAAATCTCTCCATATCAATGCACATGAGTTAGATTTGATTCCACCATTAAAACCTTCCAAATTTGATTCATTTCAATCTTTTTGCACATGGTTTGATTTGATATGAATTTTATGGTGATGCTAGCTTTGAACAAAGCCTAAAACAATAAGAAAATCATGAGTTATTAATTCTTTGGATTTTATATGATTTTATTTGATTTAAAATGAATAAATTCAATTAAAAATCAAAATAAATAATAAAAATGAAATGTGGACACATGGATGAAACTAGGGCACATGGGAAATTATGCAAACTCAAATCAAGTGGAAAAGAATGGGCCCAATTTGACAAAATTTGATGTTTTGGGGATAGTTGACTTTTGGCAATTTTGCAAAAAAGTCCAACTTCAACAATGCATAACTTCTTTAATTTTGAACTTTTGGAGGTGTTTTGGGACTTTTTAGAAAGCTTGAGATGTCCTCTAACCAACCCTTTTGGTCTCATCTAAATTTTATGTTCCATTCTCAAGTTATAAGCTTTGGAAAAAAAGGTGTTTTTGTTGACTTTCAAAAATGACCTATAATGTCCAAATTCATAACTTCTTGTGAGTGCATTTTTTGATCTTGGGGTATGAAGATGGATTGTAGGAAATTGAATCCTATTCAAAATGAGCTTTGGATGGGTCATTTGGCATATAGTATGAGAAAGGTATGCTTGGTCAAAGTTGAGTTGACTTTTCCTGTAAAACCCTAATTTAGCAACTTTTGAATCTTGATGAATTTTGAGCAATCCTTGATGAATCATGATCAAACCTTGATAAAATGATGAAATATACTTCAAAATGATAATTTTTGCAAAAAATCTTGAAGTTTGACTGTTTATAGGTCACAATTGACTTTTGCCCTAACACAATCGATTTTTGGACCTTTTGAGCAACTGACTGAGCAAACTTCCTCTACAAGGCTTGAAATTTTACATGGATGATCTTGAGAGAATATTAGGACATTAGGGAACACTTGAGGTCATTTGTACTCAAGGATCTTGATGCAACACCAAACCCTAATTTGGGGTAGACTGCCTTAGGAGATAGCTTGTCTGACCAACTCTTGAGCTACCTTGAGCCACTTGGAGATTTTTCTTGCAATGTCTTGAGAAATATGGGCGGGAAAATTTTGGGGTACAACAACATGTTCATAAACTTTTGTCAAGTTCTTGAATTTCTATTTAAGTTCTTGGTACTTACTCAGTATGTAAGATATAACTACTTCTAAATTTGCGTGGGGGATTTCAGAAAATACCTCTTCAGAGTCTGACTCTATATCTCATGAGCTTTCTCCTGAAATGATAGTTGTGAATGCTATATTGGCATACTCTTCATCAGAATCAGATTCCGATGCTTCTGAATCATCCCATGTTGCCATGAGGCCTTTCTTTTTTCCGTTAAAGTTGTTCTTGGAACCTTCATTTCTGGAACCTTCTTTCTTTAGGCTTGGACACTCATATTTGTAATTTCCTGGTTCATTATATTCGTAGCACGTGACTTCTCTATTTCCATTTGAGAAAGAGGTTGAATGATCTCTTATTAATTTTCTAGAATTATTTTGTCTTTTCCAGAGTTGTTTCACTCTTCTGGAAAGTAATGACAATTCATCATCATCATCTGAGTCTTCATTTTCTGAATCTTATTTCTCTTCAGATTTGAGAGCTTCGAGTCTTCGTGACTTGACCTCCTTTATTGATTTAGACCTTAGAGCCATATACTTAACCTTTTCCAGAGGTTCATCTTCCTCCAACTCTATTTCGTGATTTCTTATAGAGCTGATTAACGCTTCAAGTCTGGTTTTATTCAGGTCTTTATAAAGTTTCAAAGTTGTTACCATAGGACTCCACTTCTTTAAAAGACTTATAACAATCTTCTTAACATGGTCCACTATTGTATATCCTTTGTGTTGTACCCTAAAATTTGCCCTCTCAATTCTCAAGGCTTTTCTTACAAGGATTTCAAGGTTCAAGCTTAAACAAGTGCATTGGGATTTTCCAATACCAAAATTAAAAGGAAACTGTCAAAAAGGGGGAAAACAGATAAAATTAATATTTTGACAAATTTGGATAAAAACAAGTGTTTTTCGATTCAGCACCCTTCGATTGACTCTTGGCCTCCTTGGATTGCTCAAAATGGCTACCAACGTGCCTCTTTCGCCTGGGCCTGTAACTTCTCGTTGCAGGCTTCGTTTGTGCCTTTTTCTGCCTGCGTTCTTGCAATTGAAGGCCATGACCTGTTGGCCACACATGCCCCCTGTAAGGAAACCTTTTCGATTCACCAAGCGTGCTGCCTCCAAAGCCTACTTCGATTTAGACAAGTTTACTGCCTACAAGCCTACTTCGACTGGACAAGTTTGCTGCCTGCATGCTTGCTTTGTTTGGACAAGTTTCGATGGGACAAAGTAACCATCTCTATGCATCCTTCAAATCCACTTGCACCAAGGGCCTCTTGCATACTTTTCTTTATACAAGCTTCGTTTGATCCAAGAAGTATCTTCATACAAGATTTGACTAAGTTCTTGCTTCCTTTGAAGGAACACCCTTCAATTCAGAAGCCAGGAACTTCCCTCATGCTAAAAAGACACAAGGCAATGACTCCCTTTATGTTTGTTTCGATCCACATACTTCGATTAGGAAACATTGCTTCCTTCGAACATATTATTTCGATTGGGAAATATGTTTGTTTTGATCCAAGCTTCGACAGGGCATTAGCTTCCTTCGAGTAAGTTTGTTTCGACCACAAGCTTCGACTGAGGCAAAGGCTTCCTTCGAACAAGTGCGCTTCAATCTCATTCTTGCATTTGACTCAAGACCAAATCTCGTTTTCCAGGCTATGTTGCGTCTAAATCTTTACATAGTCAGAAGCTTGTACAAGGGTTTTAAACTTTGTCTTTTAGATACTACTATTATTGGTTAAAGGCTACATGCTCTTTCTTTTCATAGAAAGTACTTTTATCACAAAAGCAACTTTCCACCTGAATTTGGTCTGAGCACAAGAAACGTCAGAGGCATAAGTCACATCTTCTGCACCCCAACTGCCAAGAGGCCCCCCACATGTACTTTCATGTTACATTATTTTATCATTTATTTGCAAGGCTGGCTTTGGACAACATGTCCGTTCTTTCTCTATAAATAGAGGAACATTTACAAAGCTAAAGGAGGATCTTTGGACCAGAGGAACGAATCTCCCAAATTTTCTCAAACACAACAAAACTCTCAAGTTCATCAACACTTGAGAAATCAAAACCCATAATCCCAAACACTCACTTCTTTCGATTCTGAAGAACACCCCACACATAGAAGTTTGTTCAAACTCAAAGACAACCTTCTGTGACAACTCTTCGAACCAAAAGCAAACCCCCTGTGACTACTCTTCAAATTCCAGAAACGTCCAGGTAGCAGTTCAAGTTCGAATCCCACATCCATTCAAGGCCTGAAGCAAGGTAAGTTATTCTTACCTTTGAACTTTTCGTTCCATGGCATAGTAATTTTCCCTTTCGTTTGAAACATGTACATACCATTGTTCCTTTCGTTTCCACCCTTTTTAACATATTTTTTAGAGATAAGCCTTTCATTTTGCTTTCTGTTTACCTGAACTTGCTTTAACTATTAAACTGTTTACAAGACAAATACTAGCATGGCCTCAGGCCATGTTGCTATTTAATGCTTTAAATGAAAGAAACAGGAAACAGGAAATAGGAAACGAAGCTTCTGGCTTCTACCCTCTTTCTCCAGGTCAAACGAAAGAGACAACCAGGACGATAAACATGCCTTCACTGATTCCAGGCTCAGTCGAAAAGCATTCCCTCACTGCTTTCGACCTCCAGTCGAAGAAGACTACAAGGCAGAACCAGAAGGCTTCGCCATACACTGACTTCCAGGCCAATCGAAGGCCAGGACCTCACTGGTGCTAGTCCCAATCGAAGGAGGCCAGCATAATGCAAATCGAAGGGTGCTCCTACCTGAATCGAAGGATCTCTTTTTTACTTATTTTTATCTTATTTTTTCCTTTACATTTCTATGCACTTCAATATGGTTGTAATAGCGTAGGATTTTATCTTTCTGCATTTTATTTACTTCATACAAATGCTAGTAATTAGGCGTGTATGGCAAGATAAAACCAACAAATAGTCCACCCTAATCAAAGACTAAATGCATGCAATAAAACACACTTGCACACAAACACTCCTTAAGGTATCTCCACTCGGTTGCCTAAAATAAAATGGCCATGGTATGCATGTTGGGTACTTTGGCAAAACAAAAATAAAACAAAAGATCATAGTCCCTCGATGACGCTATCTTGGTTGCCTATACAAAATGATCTAGTCCCTCGGAAAATTGCCAAAGATACTTGACACAATTGCTATCATGGTCTATACGATGACCCGCGCCTGTCCCGTAAACATCCTAACACAAGGTTGTTCACCAAATACAATGGTGAAACAACACTGTTAAAAGGGTTAAAAACATAAGAAAGATCTTTTTAGTAAAATAGGGTAGACAACTCTTAGTTACTTGGTCAAAAATCTTGCAAAACATCCTTGCCATTTTTTCAAAACACACTCCACAACACAATTCCAAAACAACTTTCAAAACATTGAATTATCTTTTCAAAAAGACATACACCTTTGTATATACTCAAAAAAGAGTCATTACAAAGGTTGCTTAGACAAGACATCTTTTTCAAAACATTTTCAAAATCACACACACAAAGCACCATTTCAAACAATTGAAAAGTAAAGGCAAGTGATCTAAAACAAGTAACTAAGAGCCCATGGAAAACCATGGATGAAAAGGGTGCTAGCACCTTCCATTTTCATAATCTACCCCCCGAACCCACGAAAACATCTCAAAGGTCTTTCATGTGCTTTTTGACCTTTCCTTAGGATAAAATAAAAGTCGGTGGTGACTCTTGCTAAACCGAACAAGTGCAAAAACAAACGTAAATACCAAGTCAGTTCTCCCACCGTATCACAAAACTGGCGACTCTGTTGGGGATATTTCTAAAAGTGGGGTTACCTTAGGGTTTTAGATCACCTTTACATGCTTACCTTGTTTGCTTTGATTGCTTTACTTCTTGGGTTCCTTGTTTGGGTTTGTTGTAAATCCTACACCCGGATTTGGGGGCACCTTTTTAGGTAAGTAGCAATAAACTGTGAAGGAACTGTGTGGGGTATACCGACATGGTTGAAACAGTAGCTACGTTGATGTGGCACTTTGGTTGGTACTGGTAACCCTTGAGTTGAATCAAGGAGAGTACGGGGCCGCCGCGTGGTGTCGTGAAGCATCAATTGACTTTAGAACCTTACTTGACCATCTTGGCCTTTTTAGGGGTAGTGAAGTGACCGACTTTGGTGCAGTCCGAAGTTGGTAGATACTCGATACTACACTCATTGAGGGTTGTTTTCTTGGAATATTTTGGTCGCTAGTTAAGTGGCTAGACCAAAACAATGAACATAGAAAACAATCCAATGATATTGAGCTCCTTAGAACCCGGTTACTATTTTTAGGACAGGTTTGAGCCAACTAACTTCAAGAGGGTACTTACCTACAAACCCCATGCAAGCCTAAACCTAAGGACTTGTTTGCTTTGTGTGAATATGACTGTCTGTATATACATTTGCTTACTTTTGCATGCATGTACATAACATCATAACATCATACCATAGCATTTTTTCAATAACCATTGCAAGGATCTCGAGGGTCTTTTGATGCAGGGTCACGTTAAACCAGATGTCTACCAAGGGGCAAGAGGGTTCTCCTTTAAACAAACACCATCAAAGATCAAGTGCAACAAATTGAATCAGGGGCTATGACCCACTTGACATGGTGAGCTTGATTCTCATGGAAAGACATCCACCAATAACAAAGTTCTCCAATCAAAGATGTTGATCAAAGTTCAAGATCTAACATTTTCTTGTGTTTACCCCGCGAGATCCTTGAAAACATGCATCCACATATCATGCATCATATCATGATAGGTTTCTCCCATACAGGTCTCCTTATCTTCCTACTGTTTATTTCAGTAAGATGGATATGGAACAAACGGTGAAAGATCTCCAAGATCAAAACGCTCAATTCCAACAAATGCTTCTGGCTATGGGTAAAGGGCAAGAGGACCTGAAAGCTCTCCTTCTCAAAGACAAGAAGAAGAAGTCCAAGAAGACAGTAGGTGTCCTGAACTTGAGAAGAAGACCTAAAGCCCTAGATCTTTCAACTCCATCCAACATAGGGGATAGTCTTGAAGAAGACCACAATTTGAAGATTGATGAAGTTGAAGCTGACTACTCCGAGGAACAATATCCTCCCACTGATGACAAGTACAAACAGTTGGAGGATCGCCTCAGTGCTATGGAGATGCAACAGATACCTGGCCTGGATTTAGGAGACATGGGTTTAGTTTCTGGATTAGTCATCCCTCCAAAGTTCAAAGACCCTACCTTTGCCCTATATGATGAAGTCTCTTGCCCTAAGATGCACCTAAAGTCTTATGTCCGCAAGATTCAACCATACACAACTGATCCAAAGCTTTGGATCCATTTCTTCCAAGAAAGCCTAGTAGGGACTCAACTCGAATGGTTCTATCAATTGGAGAGTTCCCGCATCCACACCTGGGAGGATTTAGCTGCTGCTTTCTATAAGTAGTATCAGTATAATGCTGATCTTGCACCAACTCGTGTGCAATTGCATAACATGACCATGGGTTCCAGCGAGAGCTTCAAAGGATACGCCCAAAAGTGGAGAGATCTGGCTGGTAGGGTGCAACCCCCTTTAACTGACAGGGAGCTGATTGACATCTTCATGGGAACATTGACAGGGCCTTTCTTCCAACACTTGATCGGAAGCTCTTCAGCCGGGTTCACTGAGCTAATACTGACCGGCAAAAGGGTCGAAGTTGGCATCAAAAGTGGGAAGATTCAAGAAGCTACACCTTCTGATGCTTAGAAAAAGACCTACAATGGGAAGAAAGAGTCCAATGCTGTGTATGGTCAAAAGAGTCGTCATGACCAACACGTAGGAGAAATCTTGATCTCTAATCCTACGCCTGCTCAACAAAGACAGGGGCATCAACATAAGGAGGTCGCATCTAAAAGAAATTTCACTAAGATCAACATGTCACTGACTCAAGCGCTACAACGCATGTTGAAGGCAGAGCTGATTACATTAAAGGCTCCTCTCCGGAACCCAAATACTTCCTCTCCTACCTATCATCCCAATGAAATGTGTGTATACCACTCTGACAGTCCAGGACATGACACAAACAACTGTTAGGCTCTGAAGAACAAGGTCCAAGACATGATTGATGCCAAGGAGATCGAGTTTGACCCTCCGGAGACTCTATCATAATCACTGCTCCTTTGACGAATCATTGAGAGCATCTTTGTTTCATTTGAATTTTCAAGTTGTAATCTCTTTTGTTATTCAAACAATTATCTGTTAATGTCAAACTTTGTTTCATTAATGCATTGCATATGTTTGTCTTGAACTCATCCATTCGTTTTCACTATAATTATGCTCTCTTTATGACTTTCAACTCTTGCTAAAAATTACAAGCCTTTAGAGGGAGGATGACGAAACAATGCCATAATCTCATACAATATGCTTTTGGACAGACCTTGCTGACGATGTACAGGCGTTTCTTTCAAATCCTAAACACTGGAGTTATAAGGAAGATAATCCCTAGTCAACCCCTTCGAGCCAAAGAAGTAGGAGTTTTCTATTTTAAACACAAATTGAAACCTTTAATTTAAACCTGGGGCAGGGTAGTCTCTCAGTTAATTCAAAAGATGCACATTGAAGTCACAAACTCTCAGTTCGTAATACAACGAATGACATCAAAAGCATTCCTCTGGAATCAAAAGACAGTGGTGGTTCCTTATCTCATAGGCAGTCAATCTCTCAAAAGAGAAAAGCCCACTGAGCCAAAACCTATAAAGGAGGCTTAAGAAAGCTGGGGCATCCCGCTGACTGTAATCTCGAAAACAGGAACAGTCAGGCAAAAGTTAGGGATAACAAATCAAAAGAACGAGGTCGCTACAAATCCTCAACAACATGAAAAATGTTGCAAAAATGACTGCCTTCCAACAAATTCAACTTGTCTGAACCATCACCAAAAACGTCGTTCCAGACTCATTTGGAGTTCAAATGCACAATTAACTGAGTTTAGGATTGAAGAACATCACGAAGAGCGGGTGGATACAAATATACTTTGAGCCTTTATCCTTTGTTTCTTAAACCGTGAACCAAGCCACATTACAACCCTTCAAAAGTCCTAATTGAAGCATGGGTTAGTTCGAAAGCATACTGTTACAAAAGGTATCCTGACTCCTGTAAGGCTTTGCTCTAAATCCTGAGTTTGAATTTTCTTAGCAAAATTTCTTTACTCGCTAAAACGCATTTTCAAAAAAACTTCAAGACAAACATAAACTTTGCATTACTTGAATATCATTGTTTGCATATGGCTATTTGTTTAACAGCGGAGAAATTCACACAATGAATATCCAGTGAACAAAAGCTCTCTCAGTGAACAAAATCAATTCAAGAAGAATGACACTTCCATTGACAAATCTCCTATCAACAAGGGGACATGACATGTCACTATCCAGCACACCTGGGGCAGTCCAGTCAAGATTTCAAGAAATCTCTGAAGAAGTGCAGAATAACCAGGGGCAAGTCTCCATCTCCGTCACTTGGGGCATTGAACGTCAACCCCGACAAAGGGTTACATACAATCTAACTTTTTGGCAATGCCACAAACATTCGCTACTAGGGGCAATGACAAGTCTCCCCAAAGTCCTTCTCATAGGATGATTCCCCAGCAAGAGTATAATCTCTGACCCCCTTTCCCCAGCTGAATCAACCTCAAGAATCCTCGAGGACTTCTCCCAACGAAGATGTCACCTCTCTAGCGGACTGACGACAGGGTTTATTTCCCCAATAACACCAGGATTCCCCAGCTTGAGTTTGCCTCTCCGACTACTACAAATCAAAGGATCACAACTCCTCTTCCCCAGTAGACTACTCTACAATCCCCAACAAGTTACTGCGAAACCTGGACCCGACCAGATATCAGTTCAACTTCGACTCCCCAGTAGAGCAATGGACGACTAAGACTCCTAAACTCTTTTCCCAAGTAGAAATAAACATACTCCCCACAGAGTTTTCAATATCCCCCAGCGGAGTTCTCCTTAAACAACAAAGCAGGAATCCCCGGTGGAAACATTTTGAGCAAAGTCCAAGACAAAATTACACTTCAACAACATTCATAACATATGCATACAAAATACATATGACACAAATCTAATTTTATTTTGAGAACATCATTACACAATGCATACATCATAACATATGCATACAAAATACATATGACACAAATCTCATTTTATTTTGAGAATATCATTACACAATGCATACATCATGACATTGCATACAACTAACTATTTACCTTTTCAGGAAAGATCAATCAACAGGCAAAGATCATCATCTTCTGAGATCCCTTCTAGAGACAGTTCAGATGCGATCCAGATATGCTGACATTCTGATACTTATTCCAGATTCCTTCTAGAGACAGTTCAGACGCGATCCAGATATGGCTGACATTTTGATACTTATTCCAGATTCCTTCTAGAGACAGTTCAGATGCGATCCAAATATGGCTGACATTCTGATACTTATTCCAGATCCCTTCTAGAGACAGTTCAGATGCGATCCAGATATGGCTGACATTCTGATACTTATCCCAGATTCCTTCTAGAGACAGTTCAGATGCGATCCAGATATGGCTGACATTCTGATACTTATTCCAGATTCCTTCTAGAGACAGTTCAGACGTGATCCAGATATGGCTGAAATTCTGATACTTATTCCAGATTCCTTCTAGAGACAGTTCAAATGCGATCCAGATATGGCTGACATTCTGATACTTATTCTAATTTCCTTCTAAATACAGTCCAGATACGATCCAGATTCGGATGTCATTCTGTCACTCATTCAAAATACAGTCCAGATACGATCCAGATTTGGATGTCATTCTGTCACTCATTCAAAATACAATCCAGATACGATCCAGATTCGGATGTCATTCTGTCACTCATTCAAAATACAGTCCAGATACGATCCAGATTCGGATGTCATTCTGCCACTCATTCAAAATACAGTCCAGATACGATCCAGATTCGGATGTCATTCTGTCACTCATTTAAAATACAGTCCAGATACGATCCAGATTCGGATGTCATTCTGTCACTCATTCAAATACATTTCAGATACGATCCAGATTCGGATATCATTCTGTCACTCATTCAAAATACAGTCCAGATACGATCCATATTCGGATGTTATTCTGTCACTCATTCAAATACATTTCAGATACGATCCAGATTCGGATGTCATTCTGTCACTCATTCAAAATACAGTCCAGATACGATCCAGATTCGGATGTCATTCTGTCACTCATTCAAAATACAGTCCAGATACGATCCAGATTCGGATGTCATTCTGTCACTCATTCAAAATACAGTCCAGATACGATCCAGATTCGGATGTCATTCGGTCACTCATTCAAAATACAGTCCAGATACGATCCAGATTCGGATGTCATTATGTCACTCATTCAAATACATTTCAGATACGGTCCAGATTCGGATGTCATTCTGTCACTCATTCAAAATACATTCCATATACGATCCAGATTCGGATGTCATTCTGTCACTCATTCAAAATACAGTCCAAATACGATCCAGATTCGGATGTCATTCTGCCACTCATTCAAAATACAGTCCAGATACGATCCAGATTCGGATGTCATTTTGTCACTCATTCAAAATACAATCCAGATACGATCCAGATTCGGATGTCATTCTGTCACTCATTCAAAATACAGTCCAGATACGATCCAGATTCGGATGTCATTCTGTCACTCATTCAAATACATTTTAGATACGCTCCAGACACGAACGCCATTCTTTGGCTCATATAGACTCAGTCTTCAAATACAGTTCAAATGCATTCCAGACATGGATACCATTTTGATGCTCATTCTTCTGACCTACAACATTGCACTTACAACAAACATTCTTGGATGGCATCTTTAAGCCCATCTCCAGCAAGATTCTTTCACATCTCCAAATGGCATCTTTAAGCCCATTTCCTCAAACTACGCTTTGACGAGTGCAAATTTTTTGGGCACTCTAGTGTCCAATCATCTTTTACCTTCGAGTCGCGAATGGCAAAACTGCCAATCTAACTCTTCAAGTTCAAGAAGATTGAACAGGGGCAACTGTTGTACCCCAAAATTTGCCCTCTCAATTCTCAAGGCTTTTCTTACAAGGATTTCAAGGTTCAAGCTTAAACAAGTGCATTGGGATTTTCTAATACCAAAATTAAAAGGAAACTGTCAAAAAGGGGGAAAACAGATAAAATTAATATTTTGACAAATTTGGATAAAAACAAGTGTTTTTCGATTCAGCACCCTTCGATTGACTCTTGGCTTCCTTCGATTGCTCAAAATGGCTACTAGCGTGCCTCTTTCGCCTGGGCCTGTAACTTCTCGTTGCAGGCTTCGTTTGTGCCTTTTGCTGCCTGCGTGCTTGCAATTGAAGGCCATAACCTGTTGGCCACACATGCCCCCTGTAAGGAAACCTTTTCGATTCACCAAGTGTGATTCCTGCAAAGCCTACTTCGATTTGGACAAGTTTACTGCCTACAAGACTGCTTCGACTGGACAAGTTTGCTGCCTGCATGCTTGCTTCGTTTGGACAAGTTTCGATGGGACAAAGTAACCATCTCTATGCATCCTTCAAATCCACTTGCACCAAGGGCCTCTTGCATACTTTGCTTCATACAAGCTTCGTTTGATCCAAGAAGTATCTTCATACAAGATTTGACTAAGTTCTTGCTTCCCTTGAAGGAACACCCTTCAATTCAGAAGCCAGGAACTTCCCTCATGCTAAAAAGACACAAGGCAATGACTCCCTTTATATTTGTTTCGATCCACATGCTTCAATTAGGAAACATTGCTTCCTTCGAACACAGTCTTTCGATTGGGCAATATGTTTGTTTCGATCTAAGCTTCGACAGGGCATTAGCTTCATTCGAGTAAGTTTGTTTCGACCACAAGCTTCGACTGAGGCAAAGGCTTACTTCGAACAAGTGCGCTTCGATCTCATTCTTGCATTTGACTCAAGACCAAATCTCGTTTTCCAGGCTATGTTGCGTCCAAATCTTTACATAGTCAGAAGCTTGTACAAGGGTTTTAAACTTTGTCTTTTAGATACTAATATTATTGGTTAAAGGCTACATGCTCTTTCTTTTCATAGAAAGTACTTTTATCACAAAAGCAGCTTTCCACCTGAATTTGGTCTGAGCACAAGCAACGTCAGAGGCATAAGTCACATCTTTTGCACCCCAACTGCCAAGAGGCCCCCCCACATGTACTTTCATGTTACATTATTTTATCATTTATTTGCAAGGCTGGCTTTGGACAACATGTCCGTTCTTTCTCTATAAATAGAGGAACATTTACAAAGCTAAAGGAGGATCTTTGGACCAGAGGAACGAATCTCCCAAATTTTCTCAAACACAACAAAACTCTCAAGTTCATCAACACTTGAGAAATCAAAACCCAGAATCCCAAACACTCACCTCTTTCGATTCTGAAGAACACCCCACACATAGAAGTTTGTTCAAACTCAAAGACAACCTTCTGTGACAACTCTTTGAACCAAAAGCAAACCCCCTGTGACTACTCTTCGAATTCAAGAAACGTCCAGGTAGCAGTTCAAGTTCGAATCCCACATCCATTCAAGGCCTGGAGCAAGGTAAGTTATTCTTACCTTTGAACTTTTCGTTCCATGGCATAGTAATTTTCCCTTTCGTTTGAAATATGTACATACCATTGTTCCTTTCGTTTCCACCCTTTTTATCATATTTTTTAGAGCTAAGCCTTTCGTTTTGCTTTTTGTTTACCTGAACTTGCTTTAACTATTAAACTATTTACAAGACAAATACTAGCATTGCCTCAGGCCATGTTGCCATTTAATGCTTTAAATGAAAGAACAGGAAACAGGAAATAGGAAACGAAGCTTCTGGCTTCTACCCTCTTTCTCCAGGTCAAACGAAAGAGACAACTAGGACGATAAACATGCCTTCACTGATTCTAGGCTCAGTCGAAAGGCATTCCCTCACTGCTTTCGACCTCCAGTCGAAGAAGACAACAAGGCAGAACCAGAAGGCTTCACCATACACTGACTTCCAGGCCAATCGAAGGCCAGGACCTCACTGGTGCTAGTCCTAATCGAAGGAGGCCAGCAGAATGCAAATCGAAGGGTGCTCCTGCCTGAATTGAAGGATCTCTTTTTTACTTATTTTTATCTTATTTTTTCCTTTACATTTCTATGCACTTCAATATGTTTGTAATAGCGTAGGATTTTATCTTTCTGCATTTTATTTACTTCGTACAAATGCTAGTAATTAGGCGTGTATGGCAAGATAAAACCAACAAATAGGCCACCCTAATAAAAGACTAAATGCATGCAATAAAACACACTTGCACACAAACACTCCTTAAGGTATCTCCACTCGGTTGCCTAAAATAAAATGGCCATGGTATGCATGTTGGGTACTTTGGCAAAACAAAAATAAAACAAAAGATCATAGTTCCTCGATGACGCTATCTTGGTTGCCTATACAAAATGATCTAGTCCCTCGGAAAATTGCCAAAGATACTTGACACAATTGCTATCATGGTCTATACGATGACCCGCGCCTGTCCCGTAAACATCCTAACACAAGGTTGTTCACCAAATACAATGGTGAAACAACACTGTTAAAAAGGTTAAGAACATAAGAAAGATCTTTTGAGTAAAATAGGGTAGACAACTCTTAGTTACTTGGTCAAAAATATTGCAAAACATCCTTGCCATTTTTTCAAAACACACTACACAACATAATTCCAAAACAACTTTCAAAACATTGAATTATCTTTTCAAAAAGACATACACCTTTGTATACACTCAAACAAGAGTCATTACAAAGGTTGCCTAGACAAGGCATCTTTTTCAAAACATTTTCAAAATCACACACACAAAGCACCATTTCAAACAATTGAAAAGTAAAGGCAAGTGATCTAAAACAAGTAACTAAGAGCCCATGGAAAACCATGGATGAAAAGGGTGCTAGCACCTTCCCTTTTCATAATCTACCCCCCAAACCCACGAAAACATCTCAAAGGTCTTTCCTGTGCTTTTTGACCTTTCCTTAGGATAAAATAAAAAGTCAGTGGTGACTCTTGCTAAACCGAACAAGTGCGAAAACAAACGCAAATACCAAGTCAGTTCTCCCACCGTATCACACTTTGTCCCGAACTTTGAGTCCTTCTATTAATGTTTGAAACCTTGAGAACATGGTCTCAATAGTTTCATATTCTTTCATTTTAAATGCTTCATATTTCTAAGTTAAATCTAACGTTTTAGTCTTCTTTACTTGATCTATCACTTCCTGAGTCATCTTTAAAGAATAAAAAATCTCCTTAGTTGTTTCTCTATTGGTGATTTTCTCATATTCATTATATGAGATAACACTGAGAAGAATGATTTTGGCTTTATAATGATTCTTGCTTCTTCATTTTTTATCTTCACTCATTTGACTCCTGGGAATAGGAATACCTTCTTAAGATATAGGTTCCCTATAACCATCTATAATTGAATCCCAAAGATCTACATCATCTTGTAGAAATAAACTCTCTAGTCTTTCTTTCCAGTACTCAAATCTTTCTCCATCAAAAATAGGAGGCTTAGTAGAGTAGTTATCTTTTTAGTTTGTGTTTGCAGGGACAACCATATGATGTTTTTCTCAACTAGATCTCTTTACACGGTTAAGTATTTGATTTGCAAATCAATGAAGAACCAGGCTCTGATACCAATTGAAGAGTGAGAAAAACATAAGAAATAGAGGGGGGGGGGGGGGTGAATTGGATTTTCTAATAAACTTTTTCTCTTAAAATATTTCGCAAACTAACTGGAAAGAAAAAGGCTAAAGAAGAAATAAAATGAATCTTTCGTTTTATACAAGTTCACCTTTAAAAAGGTTACTCTTGTCCATCCGCCAAGGTGATTTTGCCTTCAACAAGGACTTAATCCACTAATCTCAACAGATTGCAAATGCACGGGCTGCCCGCCGGTGACTAACCACAACCGTCTAAGAGTCCAAACTGATACCTTAACCCTTTCAAGTCTCAGACAAAACAACCTAGTCACTTAAGGAAATAATAAATTCTAAACAGAATTACAATCAAATGTGTTTACAATGTTTGCTTCTAAAAATAAGATTAACACAACAATGAAGAACAAAGTCTCTAATAAAAATAATAAAAAACAACTCTTTATATTGAGAACTCTAAGATAAAACACAAATAATGAGCAACAACTCTTTATATTTAATCCCTAATATATTAACACAATAACGAGCAACAACTCATGTTCTTGATTTTTTTCAAGAAGAATATTTATGGGTGTATATGCTTAGTGATTATACTGCCGCTTTTTACAAGCAATACCAGTATAATGCTGACTTAGCTCCAACTCAAACACAATTGCAAGGAATGTCTATGGGTGATGGTGAAGGTTTCAAAATTTATGCTCAAAAATGGAGGGATCTTGCGGTAAGAGTCTAGCCCCCTTTATCTAACAGAGAATTAGTGGATATGTTCTTGGGCACATTGTCTGGTCCATTCTTCAACCATCTGATCGGAAGCTCTTCGACTGGATTTACTGAACTAATCATGACTGGTGAGCGGGTAGAAGCCAATATTAAGAGCGGCAAAATTCAAAGGGATGTATCCTCGAGCACAATGAAGAAACCCTTTACCGGAAAAAAAGAAGGTCGGTGTTGCATATGATCACAGAAATCAAAACAAAATTGAGCGTCGCCCGACAATATGGGCTGTTATGATTTCCAATCTCGTACCAAATCAACAGTGAAACAATCAATGCAGGCCAAAAGCGCCCACAAGACGATTCACCTGGATCAACATGACCTTGTCCCAAGTTTTGCCACATCTTTTGAAGTCCAATCTGGTGACCCTAAAGGAAGCTCCCAAGAACCCCAATAATGCTTCTCCTTGCTACAACCCGAATGCTCGATGTGCCTATCATTCTGAAAGCCCAGGGTATGATACAGACGATTGTTGGGCCTTGAAGAATAAGGTACAAGACCTTATCGAGGCAAAAGAGATTGGGTTTGACCCCCCAGAAACACCTAATGTGATAACGGCGCCAATGCCCAAATATGGTCAAGGTGTCAACGTTATTGATGATGACTGTTTTGTTTCCTCCGCGGATGATTTAACTACTCCCTTTTTAACGGTTAAACGAAATTTATTGCAAGCCGGTCTGTTTTCGGGATATGATGAAAGTTATCGATTATGTATGTCTCTACCAAATGGATGTTTGTTACTGAATATGGGCGTCCAACGTCTGATGGTTAACAAAGAAATCCTATTTGAAAAAGTTCCTCTTGCCAGAAATTCTTGTGAAGATGTTTCAATAATCACCATTTCCGACAATCCTCCCAAGGTCTCCACTAAAAGACCCGTCAGGATTACATCTGTTCCAAAGTCTGCTCCCCTAATTATCACCATGCCGGGGCTAATACCATATTCTTTGGATAAAGCTGTTCCCTGAAACTATGGGGCTGACGTCTATTACCATGGCGTCAAGCAAGATCTGTTGGCTATCAAAGATAAAGTTGCGAAAGACAGTGATCCTGATGTTGACAATATCGTCAGAACCAGTAAAATAACAAGAAGTGGAAGAGTTTTCTCCCCCGAGATCTCTCCAAAGACCATTGCTACTCCTGTAATTATTCTTGCTACCGCTCCTACCAGCATTCTAGTGATACTCCTGTTGATAGTCCAACTATTATCCCTGCTACCGAGACAAGGGGCAAAGAGGTATTGTTTGAGCCTGTCCAGAAGAAGGCACGTCCAGAGGTCATTCTTGAAGCTTCTAGCAAGGAGATGGAAGAGATACTAAAAATAATCAAGAAAAGTGACTACAACACCGTGGAGCATTTGAGGTAGACCCCCTAAAAAAATATCAATGTTGGCCTTACTCTTGTGTTCTGAGGCCCATGCCAAGGCCTTAGTAAAATTTATGAAGACCGCCCACGTGCCCCAAGAGACTTCCATTGATCAATTTGAGAATTGTGTGGCCAGTCTAACTACTGATAATGGATTGGGTTTTTCTGGCGCTGATTTAACTCCCAAAGGAAGGAAACACAATGATGCCTTGCATGTTTCCATCGAGTGCAGGGGCACTACGTTAGTCGACATTCTTGTGGATACAGGTTTGTCGCTGAATGTCTTGCCCAAGAATGCTCTTGACCGGTTAGATTATGAATGACTCACATTAAAGCCTAGAAACATTATGGTGAGAGCCTTTGATGGTTCTAAAAGAATAGTGCACGAAGAAGTGGACATCCCTATAAAAGTTGGAACTCAGACTTTTGATTCAACTTTCTATGTGATAGATATCCGCCCATCCTATTCATGTTTATTGGGTCGACCCTGGATCCATGGCACTGGTGCCGTCACTTCTACCCTACATCAGATGTTGAAGTACCCAATCAAGGGAAAGATCATCACAGTCCATAGGGAGGAGAAATACATGGTTAGCCACCTAAACTCTTTCAGGTATGTGGAAATGGACGGTGAGTTCATTGAGACCCCATGTCGGAATTTTGAGGAGGTCCCACAAACAGTTGCGGCAACTAAGACTACTACCAAGACTCCGAAGGTCATCAGACCTTCATTGAAAATGGCCTCTATGAAGGATGCTAGAGCAGATGTTGAAGTACCCAATCAAGGGAAAGATCATCACAGTCCATGGGGAGGAGGAATACATGGTTAGCCACCTAAACTCTTTCAGGTATGTGGAAATGGACGGTGAGTTCATTGAGACCCCATGTCAGAATTTTGAGGAGGTCTCACAAACGGTTGCGGCAACCAAGACTACTACCAAGACTCCGAAGGTTATCAGACCTTCATTAAAAATGGCCTCTATGAAGGATGCTAGAGCAGTAGTGGAGGAAGGTAGATGTACCATTTGGGGTAAACTTTCGGATATTCCCTACATATCCAACAAATTTGGTTTGGGGTTTACTTTAGAGGCTCAGAGAGCTGTTCGACGAACTCGCGTTGGGGACCACCTTTACGTATCAGCAATCAGGGAGTCAATGCAGTGGAAGATATTGATGGCAGCTGTAACATGGACGAGTGGATTTTTCCAACCATCGACAGAGGACTCAATAATTGGGAGGCCAAAGAATTTGTTCCTATTACTTTTATTCAAGAGTAATTATCTTTTAATTTTTTGCCGGACTTGTAATATTTAAACAATTTAGAATTTAAAACCTTGTGTCTTACCCGAGGCACAATGGTCCATTTGTAAGGGTTGTTACTTCATCTTCATATGTCATCAATAAATCATGGACATTTTTGCATGCAAATTTTATGCTCTTTGTTTTTCTTTTTCCTATCTTTTATTTTATCAAAGATAGCTATGCTCTTACACACACTCACATATCGAAAATGCATATCCACATCCACTCAGGATCCCATGGGTAACAATTCTGCTATGGCTTATCATGACTTTGAAAATCCGATATACCAAGCCGAAAACGAAGGTGAGGAAGATTGTGAGGTACCAGGGGAACTAGCCAGGTTATTGCAACAGGAAGAAAGGACCATACAGCCCCAAAAGAGCCGGTTGAAACAATTAACTTAGGTACTGAAGAGGATAAGAAAGAAGTCAAGGTGGGTTCCAACCTGGAGCCTAGTATCAAGAAGCGCTTAACTCAGTTACTACATGACTATGTTGAGGTCTTTTCCTGGTCATACGAAGACATGACAGGACTCGACACTGATATCGTGGTTCTTCGTCTACCAACAAAAGAAGAATACCCTCTGTTAAAATAGAAGGTCCGTCGCATGCGGCCAGAAATGTCAGAGAAAATCAAGACTGAAGTCATGAAGCAGTTCAACATTGGATTCTTAGCTGTCATCTCCTATCCATAATGGGTCACCAACATTGTTCCAGTTCCTAAAAAGGATGGTAAGGTTCATATGTGTGTGGATTACAAAGACTTGAATAGGGCAAGCCCCAAGGATGACTTCCCCTTCCCCACATAGATATTCTGGTTGATAACACCGGCATAAATTATTCTCCTTCATGGATGATTTCTCCAGATACAACCAGATCAAAATGGCACCCGAGGACATGGAGAAAACGACCTTCGTCGCACAGTGGGGCACGTTCTGTTACAAAGTTATGCCATTTGGGTTGAAGAACACCGGGGAAACCTATCAACGTGCCATGGTAGCTTTGTTTCACGACATGATCCATCACGAGATAGAGGTCTACGTGGATGACATGATAGCTAGATCTCAAACTGAAGAGGAACACCTTGACCATCTGCAGAAACTGTTTGAAAGACTGAAGAAATACAAACTAAGGCTGAACCCGAATAAATTCACTTTTTGAGTGAGGTCCAGCAAGCTCTTAGGCTTCATTGTCAGCATCAAAGGTATCGAAGTGGACCCTGAAAAGGTAAAAGCAATACAAGAAACTCCCGCTCCTCGCACTGAGAAGGAAGTTGGGGATTCTTAGGATGGCTAAACTACATCGCCAGGTTTATTTCTCACCTTACTGCTACTTGTGAACCAATCTTCAAACTACTGAAGAAAGACCAAGTAGTGGAATGGAATGACGAATGCCAGGATTCCTTCGATAGGATCAAAGATTACCTTCAAGAGCCTCCCATTTTGATGTCACCAATTGAGGGAAGACCTCTGGTCATGTATCTAACAGTCTTGGAAAATTCAATGGGTGTGTGTGGTGGGGCAGCATGACGAGTCTGGCCGAAAAGAGCATGCAATATACTACCTGAGCAAAAAGTTTATCGACTATGAAACCAGATATTCACTGCTCAAGAAAACTTGTTGCACTCTAGAATGGGCTGCTCACCGGCTAAGACAATATATGTTGACTCACACTACCTTATTGATATCCAAGATGGATCCAATTAAATACATATTCGAGAAGCCCGCCTTCTCTAGGAGAATAGCAAGATGGCAGATGGTCTTGGCTGAATACGATATTCAGTACACTATCCAAAAAGAAATAAAGGGAAGTGTACTAGCTGATCACCTGGCTCATCAGGCTGTGGATGACTATCAATCCATGAATTTCTAATTCCTGGATAAAGACATCATGTTGGTAAATAATTTTGAAGAACTCAGACCGTATGACAGACCTAAACAAGGATCTCGATGGACCATGGTTTTTGGTGGAGCTTCCAATGCACTCGACAATGACATCGGTGCTGTAATCATATCCCCTGAAGGCTGTCATACTCCCTTCACTGCTAGGCTGTATTTCAAGTGTACCAATAATATGGCTGAATATGAAGCATGTATTATTGGTCTCAAAGCTGCCATAGATTTGGGGATCAAGTTCTTAAGTGTATTTGGAGACTCAGCCTTAGTCATCAGTCAGATCAAAGGAGAATGGGACACGAAGCATCCTAATCTCATCCCTTACAAAGAACATGTGTTGACATTAATCCCCCATTTTGAGGAAATTTTCTTTGAGCATTTTCCACGAGAGGAAATCAACTAGAGGATACGCTAGCCACTATGTCGTCCATGTTCAAAATCAGGTGGGATGATGAGGCTCCTCAGATCACTATTGAGAGGATGGACGAACCAACTTACTGTCACGAGATTGGTACTAAAGAAGTAGTGGATAAACCTTGGTTCCATGAAATTAAGATATATCTCGAGACCCAAGAATATCCGGAGGGAGCTTCAGTCAATGATAAGAAGTTCCTGAGAAGGTTTTCTTCTAAATTCTTCCTCAGTAGTGAAATTCTCTATAAGCGTAACCACGAATCTACTTTGCTTCGGTGCATAGACAAGAGTGAGGCAGAAAAGATCATGGCTAATTTACACGAAGGTACCATTGGCACTCATTCTAGTGGACACACGATGGCTAAAAAGATCCTACAGGCAGGATACTACTGGTCCACCATGGAAGCAGATTGTCATCAGCATTCACGAACTTGTCACAAGTGCTAGATCTATGCTGACAAAGTATATGTGCCTCTGGTTCCTCTAAACATCCTGACTGCTTCTTGGCCATTCGTAATGTGGGGAATTGACATGATTGGAGAGATCAAACCTACAGCTTCTAATGGACACCGCTTCATCTTGGTTGCCATTGATTACTTCACGGAGTGGGTCGAGGCAGCTTCATTCGCTTCTGTCACCAAGAACATTGTGGCCCGGTTCATCAAATAGAATCTTATATGTCGATATGGTATTCAGGAAAGAATCATTACATATAATGGTACCAATCTCAACAATACTATGATCACTTTACTATGCATGCAATTCAAGATCCAACATCATAACTCTTCTTCTTACCGGCCGAAGATGAATGGCGCTGTAGAAGCCGCTAATAAAAACATCAAGAAGATCATACAAAAAATGACAGTGACCTACAAGGACTAGCATGAGATGTTACTATTTTCTCTCCACAGATACCGTACCACGGTGCACACGTCAACAGGGGCAACTCCTTTCTCTTTGGTATACGGCATGGAAATTGTCCTACCAATTGAAGTCTAAATACCTTCTTTGATAATCGTAAAGGATGCAGGTTTGAATGAAGATGAATGGATTCAAACTCGACTTGACCAGTTGAACTTGATCGATGAGAAGAGGCTTACGGCTGTCTGCCATGGCCAGATGTACCAAAAACGCAAGATTAAAGCTTTTAACAAGAAGGTCAGACATAAGGTATATCATGTTAGTGACTTGGAAATCAAGCGTATCATACTTCCACAAGGTGATCCCAGGGGAAAATGGACTCCTACATACTAAGGACCATTTGTGATTAAAAACGTATTTTCTGGTGGGGCAATGATCTTAACCACTATGGACGGCGACGACCTTCCGCACCCTGTAAATGCATACATAGTTAAAAGATACTACGCATGAAAAAGACCCGCTAGGTCGACCGGCCTAGGCAAAAATTAGGGATAAATACAAAAAAAAATTGTACACCCGACAAGCTGAAAACCTGAAAAGGCGGCTTGGGCAAAAAAGGGTATCTCAGTGGACTAAAAATCCGAAATGGCGGTCCAGGAAAAAGTTAGGGATTTAAAAGCGTATGACTATGTCCCGTTGGATCACCTTACAACCAATCTTCAACATCAATCGTCAAACTCAAACGATTCTAATCAATCCAATCAACTTCGGACAAAGCAGCAAGTGGATGAGATGCTCAGAGACATGAAGGCTATAGCCTAATGGGGACCCCATGGGATTATTTCACATAACTGTCTTTTCTTTGTATCAGTTTTCATTTTACGCCGAAATTTTCTTACTAGGATGTTCGTCTCTTTGTACAAAAATACTTATTCAAGTTAATATAAAGATATTCCTTTAAAAGTGTAAAACTATCGATTTTTCTTTTAATTTCCTATTTTGTTTGCAAAAACGTTGAGTGATTATTTTTGAACATATGCATTTGAACGTAATTACTGTTTACAAATGAGCGCATAAAAAAAGAGGAACAAAAAACAGAAAGACAGTTACTAATGGCTTTAAGAAATAGGATAATATCTATAGGCCATTCCGTGAAATCCCCGCAGGTACTTTCTCCAGCAGGAGCAAAAGCAAGGACATCCTGCTACAGGATCACTGTCGTATCTCCAGTATGCAGCCTAATGGTATCGGGTGCTCTCATATCCCTAACGGAGCAAAATTTCCAATTACCACTCCAAGGATTCCCCAGTGAAAGTTGCCCAGCTTCTCAGGATTCCCCGACAGGATTTCACAAAGACCGCAAGCAATGCACGACGTTTCCTTTCCCCAACAAAGTTTATTCCTCTAATAATGGAGACCCATCTATCAATGCTTCAATTTCAACAAAATATGAAGGCTTACACTCCATATTCCCAGTGATAGTCAGGGATTTATTTTCCCTAATCTAAACAACACTGAAGCAGAACAGCTAATATGTGCATACATTTCATTCATACATCATAACATCGACAATGAAAATGCATATATATTGTGATCTCATTTATTTTGAGAAACATCATTACACCATGCATTTCATACATCATGGAATTGCATACAATTAACTCTTTACCTTTTCAGGAAAGATCAATCAACAGAAAATTATCATCAACAAGTTTTCGACAAGACAAGATAACTATCTGTGAACTAATCAATTGTAGATCAATTCCCGAAACAGGACGGAGTGACTATCTACATGATGAATACTTCCTTCAGGCCTCTGCTGGTTCAGTTTAGATTAATCAATGGTTTATCCTGATTCCTTCCCAGTAGACACTTTCTCTGGTTCAGATAAATCTCTCCAAAGATTTATCCTGATTCTTCCCAGTTAAAGATTATTCAAGACTTCTGTTGGTTCAGTTTAAATCAATCAATGGTTTATCCTGATTCTTTTCCAATAGACACTTTCTCTGGTTCAGATAAATCACTCCAAAGATTTATCCCGATTCTTCCTAGTTAAAGATGATTCAAGACCTCTATTGGTTCAGTTTAAATTGATCAATGGTTTATCTTGATTCCTTTCCAGTAGACACTTTCTCTGGTTCAGATAAACCAGTCCAAAGATTTATCCCGATTCTTCCCAGTTAAAGATAATTCAAGACCTCTGTTGGTTTGGTTTAAATCGATCAGTGGTTTATCTTGATTCCGTTCTGGTAGACACTTTCTCTAGTTCAAATAAATTTCTCCAAAGATTTATTCTGATTCTTTTCCAATTAAAGTCAAGCTTAGACTTAGTCTAATTTCTGCCAACAATCACCTTTGGATGGAATCTATAAGTCCATCTCTGACAACTATCCATCATTTCTCCAAATGGCATCTATAAGCCCATCTCCGAAAATATCCTGTCACTCTCTAAATGGCATCTTTAAGCCCATTCCCGATACAATAAACACAAGCGAGTGCAAATTTTTGGGCAATTTAGTGTTTAATCATCTTCCACTTTCAAGCTACGAACGGAAAACATGCCGATCTCATATTTTCAAGTTTAAGAAGATTGAACAGGGGCAGCTGTTGTACCCCAAAATTTTCCCTCCCATTTTTCATTCAAGATACTATCCTAGGGTTTCTCAAATACTCAATTTGGCTCAGAAGTTGATCAGACAGATTCTCTTCCTAGGCAGTGAGTCAATAATTAGGGTTTAGTATTTTCCAAGCAAAAATGAGTTTTCAAAGTTTCAAATGGTCTTCATGGTTCTTCATGTATTCTCAAGGATGCTTGTGCCAAGTTTCAAGCCTCGCATCGCAAGTTTGCTCAGTCAATGGTGCAGATGATTGAAAATGAACTACATTGACCCAAAATTTGACCTTTGCAAGATCAAGTTCAAACAATTGTAACTTCTTCATTATTCGATATTTTCGAGCCGTTCTTTTTGCGTATGACTCTCCTTGACATCATCTCCAATTTCTCTTCACAAGTAAAGAGCTGATTACATGCAAAAGATCATCAGAAAATTTGAATACTTTAGAGGTCATTTTGCAAATTTTACCTAATCACAAGAAACTCTGGTCCAATTTTCGAAGTTCATAACTTCTTCAATTCTCAATGTTCTCAGGCGATTCCATTTGTGAAGTATCATGAATAGCATTGTCTATGAGATTACTTTAAAGATCGAAGTCAAAATTATACTTGGTTCAATTTATGTCACAAACATTTCTCAGAAGACGTTTGATTCTTATGTTGAGATAATTCATGAAAATAGAGTTCTAGTTCAATGATTCATTGATTGTTTATCGCTTACTTCAAGTCATTTGCAAGTGAACATTAGCGATTATTGGATTAAGGGGGATTATTGATTAAGTCCCTTAAAGGCGCAATTTGTATTATTGTCTCGTATTACAATTTACTGCGGATTGACGATGTGGGTTTTATAGAAGAAGATTAGAGAAACAATTTGAATAATTCTTTTTAATTACAAATCAGTTCAAGTGTGCGAGGCGCAATTAGTTTTTATGAATTTGCTTTTGGATTCAAGATATACAAAAGAACTAATTTCTCATGATGCAAGTTTGCTCAATTTTTGAAGATCAATTCATGTAACTTGTTTGGAATTCTAGAAGCAGATATAAGATGTTTATTCATGATTCAAAATTCATTCAAGAAGTCTCAAATTCATTCAAGGATGAAATTCTAATTCAATGTTCATCATCCAAGTTTGATTCAATTTCATCCAAGTTACATTCAACAAAATTCCAAGTTACAATTACAAAATAATTGAGGAAATATATCCAAGACAAGTTCCATTCATGTTACAAATTTATTTGAGTTATTATTACAAAGTTACCAAGAAGTTACAAGTTTGTACAAAATATATTTCCAACAATTCAAAACAATCCCACAAAACAGCCTTGTTGCTGCCCTGTTCACAAGCCCAATATCATGCTGCCTACAACCCATTTTCCATCCTTGTTTTAGCCTACAAAACAGGCCCAAAAATTCAGCAAAAAACTATCAAAACAGTCTTGCTACCTTGGTGCAAATGGCCCTGCTACACATGCTATGTTATGCTGCCAAAACTGTACCAAAATCAGCCTTATACCAGCTGCCAAAAACCTACATAAACCAGTCCCTAATCAGTTCAAAATAAGCTGTACAATAGCTTTGTCAAACCTGCATCAAAACCTGTACCAAACAGCCCAAAGTTTGCATAAATTCAGCAATACAAAAACTGCAACAAAAAAAGCAATGAAACAGTGCCTAAAATTGTTCAAATTCATCTCAGTTTTCCCTCCCAATTCAACCCCTCATGCTGCTATAAAACCAGAAGACGGTAGAAAGAAAAGAGGGGGGGGGGGGGGACAACATACAATACACAGGAAAAATCATCAAGAATCACACACACAATACTCCATCTCTCATATATTTCAACAACGAAAATTACCACAAAATTTGGAGGAAAAAAAACAGTAAAAACTCTTATAAAGAAATTGTTTTTTTAAACTATTCCTCCAAGTCTCACAGAATAGTTTCAAGCGGAACCGCACCATAACCAAGTTAGAGAAATTTTCAACTCAAAGCAGCACATCAACAACGTATCGAAACAACTATTCCCATCAGAAATTTTAAAAGAAGAAGAAGGAGAAAGGTTATAAGTTTACCTTGAGGACATCACCTCCAAGAAATTTCAGTGTCGGTATTCCTCATTTTCTCTGCATTTAATTATCAATATCGTATCTTCAAATGCTATGATTGACTGTTTTGTTGTGAAAAATTATTGCTGTTGTTTGTTCTAAAACAGTGAGAGAGAGGTCTTTAACTACTGTGCCCAGTTGTAACCTTTCATGCTTTACAAAATAAATTTATCTAAAATAAGATTGGATGGTTTACAGTAATAACACAAATAAATATATAAATAAAAAACATACCTCCTCTGTCTCGACCGTTCAAACATAACCCCCTCCTTCAAGCAGCCAACAATCTCCATCCGTGCCAATCAATTTTCACCATCCCCCGCCGTCCCTACCGTCATACTATCCTTACTTAATGTCGTAACGACTGTCACCGCTGACTCCCCTGAGTCAAAATGACAGAGGTTTGATCAGGAGGAGGAGAAGAAGTCATCCATGGAGGATTCATGGAATTTGTTTCACTAGACTGACGAGGATGAGATTGTAATCTTGCAAGGGTTTCTTGATTACAACGTGAATCGAAGATCGGCTTGCCATAACGACTCTGTGTCGTTCTATGATCCGATTAAGTCGAAGCTTCAACTCGATTTCAACAAGAGCAAGCTTGTTGATAAACTGAGAAGGAGAAGGCTACACCTGGGGATAATATTTGGGTCAATGATGTTTTGATGACACATGATGTCTGTGGTCCTGGTTCTATTGGGATTTTTAAGAAAGAGTTTTTGTTTTCTTTTTCTTGTTTGTTTTTCACGATGAGATAGAAGCAGGTTTTATGGGAAACAACAACAATTATTTTCTTTTTTCCTTCCCCATAACTCCCAGCCGCGGTGCATTCTCCCTTGTTTAGGGTTTTCCAAAAACTTTCTCTATTCTTTCCTAAAACCGGGTCAGTCCATTGGGCCTTTTGGCCCAATCACTACCTATTTTCCCCTTTTGTATTAATAGATGCGTTAGAAATAATGAATGAACAGGTTAGTGTAGTGGTTAAGGCAATGGTGTTTGGAGGAGAGGTCCCGGGTTTGAGATCTCCTGGGGACGTTTTCTTTTTCTTTTTTCTGTTTGCTTCATTCCCTTTTTGTTAAACAAAAATAAACTATTGGGCTTCAACTTAACCAGTAGCTAAAGCCCAATAGTGATTTGCTTGCCAACACTCCCTATGATCTGTTTAAACCCCTTCCTTTCTTTTAACTATCTTTTTCTTAGTTTATTAGTTTAGGCTTTAAAATTCAATTAAAAAATATATGTAATTAGTTAACTAAGTTAGAATTTTGCAAATAACTTTATGAACTTTTTCTAAGTTAACTTTCTTATTATTTAGTTTATTTTCTTAATTAATATAGTTAGGGATTTTTGTAAATAACTTTACGAACTTTTTCTAAGTTAACTTTCTTATTATTTAGTTTATTTTCTTAATTAATATAGTTAGGGATTTTTGTAAATAACTTTTTATTTAGTTTTAAATTATTTTTGTTTAAATTCTTCATAATAAAAAAATACCAAAAGACAAAATATATACAAATGATTTAATCAGTTATTTTCTTTAATAGAGCAGAAGTTTATTTTTCTTTTCAAATTCTCACAAACAAAAATATCAAGAATTTTTATTTTCATACTTTGTTAATTAATTTTTACTTCATAGACTATTGTAGTTTTAATTAATTTGTTCGATTCGATTTTGTTGTATTGATTGCCTATTTAGACTTTCAATCGCATTGATCCATCCCCATTTGTAAATTTGTACTCCCCATTCCCGAAAACTCTGTAATAGCGTAGAATTTTAATTTCCGTAATTTGCTGTTTTTCTTTATACTGTATAGTAATTAGGCGTATATGGAAAGACATAAAATCAACCGCTAGATAATCCTAATCAAAGAACAAATTAACTTGAATCAAACACACTTTCACACGCGCACCTCTAGGATAACCTCACTTGTTGCCTCGGAAAAACAGTCATGTCCCTCGAATATGGGACGCTTTAGCAAAGACCCTTCGATAAAAAAGATCGTAGTCCCTTGATGTCCCTCGATGTTGCCTTCGGTAAAACGATCTAGTCCCTTACAAAAATTTCTAAAGCGTCTCACAAGTTGCCTTCTATGACTGTACGATTGACCCGCGCCTGTCCCTTCACATCCAACGATGGGGCTTCTTACCAAATCAATGGTAAGATAGCAACATCTAAAGGAGGAGACAAATAACATTAGACCTTTTGAGTAGGTAGGATGCTCCTAGTTGCTCGCTTGCTCACAACAAAAACATTTTATACACCAAGACTTTCATTTGAAACATTTTCAAAAGTTAAAACACTTTGTACGCGTTCTTATAGAAACGAGAACCATTACAAAGACACCTTTTAAAAATCACTTTCAAAAACACATTCCACAAACACGTCTTTGAACTATTTTCAAAACCAACACTTTGTACGCGTTCTTATAGAAACGAGAACCATTACAAAGACGTTTTTCAAAATACTTTCAAAAGACACACCACAAGCACATTTCCAAACAAAAGCAAGTGATTTAACAAGCAACTAATATCCCGTAGATAACTACGGATGAAAAGGGTGCTAACACCTTCCCTTTTCATAACCTACCCCTCGAACTCAAAAAATAATCTCGAAAGGTCTTTCTTGTTCTTTTCAACCTTTCCTTATTGGATAAAAGAAAAGTCGGTGGTGACTCTTGCTATCCACAATAATTGCGATCAAACGCAAAACACTCAAGTCAGTTCTTCCACCGTGTTACAGTTAAACTCAACAAAGACGAAGCATAGAGGCTGAGATCATTCCTTAGTAAGTTAGAGAAACCAACAAGTACTTCTTTTTTGGTACATTCATGTACATTTCTATTTTCACTTCCTCTTGGTAAGTCTCAATTTTCTTTCAAATTTAAATCCTTAGATAAACCCTTTGACCAATATTGGATATTAAATTCTGGAGTCACTGACCACATTACACCTTTACCCACCCACTTTTCTACTTATTCATCATGTCCTAGCAACAAAAAAAAAATTCAGCTCAGATGGTACTCTTATAATTGAATTTGGGCAAAGAGATTTCCAAATAATCTCATCTATAATCCTTCAAAATGTTCTTCATATTCCAAAATTTTCCACTAGCCTAATTTCCATACAAAAACCTACAATCGACCTATCATGTAATGTTATTTTTTATAATAATGCTTGTATTTTCCATGACAAGGATTTAGGGAGGACAATTGGAAATGCTCGAGAATGGAATGACCTTTACTACTTGGATAATCAAAATATTCCTCCAAATCTTTTCAGCAACAACAAATCCTTTTATTCAAAATTAATTAAATTCAACAGAGAAAATGTCATTTTGTATCATTGTCGCCTTGGTCATCTATCATTTAGAGTCATAAAACATTTATTTCCTTCATTATTTAAAAGTTTAGATACTGAGAGTCTTTGTTGTGAGGTGTGTCAACTTGCTAAACACAAGCGTGTCACTTTTCCAGTCAGTAATAAAATGAGTACTTTTCCCTTTTACTTAATTCATATTGACATTTAAAGTCTGTCGAATGTTCTGAATATACCAGGTGCTCGTTGGTTTGTAACATTTATTGATGGTTACACTCGGGTTACTTGGGTCTACTTGTTAAAGCAAAAAAAAATCTAAAATCTGATATGGGTTTCACTTCTTCTCCATGGTTAAAAATTATTTTGGTGTGAATATTAAGAGAATTAGGTCTGATAATGGCAAGGCTTACTTTAACAACAATCTTAACTCTTTCTGTAAAAAAGAAGATATTATTCACAAGTCTTTTTGTGTTAAAACCTCTCAACAAAATGGAATTACCGAAAGAAAAAAAAGAATACTTAGAATAGATACTTGTTAAACCAAACACGTTAATATGATATTCCAAAATAAAATTCATAAGAAATATTAGAGTGAAATTATCTTAAATGCATCGTATTTCATTAACCGTTTATACTATGTTGTATTGCCTCCAAAACTTTTATAGAAGTCTTATGATTACTAATTGAATTTTTTATCACTTTTATTTTTTAAATCAAAGATGAATAAATAATATAAAATATTTTTAGAATTCCCTTTTTAGATTTTAACAAGAAAAGAATAAAAGTTGAATACAATTAAATTAAAAACTAGTATTACATATTTTTGAAATTTGGACTCAATTAATGAGTCAAATGACTAAACCTTAAAATTCATTATTTTGTAAAATTATTATTTAATCCATATATTAATATTATTATATCACTGAATTTATATAAAAATTTTAAACAGTACTTATTTTAAAATAGATAAAATACTCCTTCTTCTGTTTTATATTATAAAATAAATTTATTTTTTTAATTTATTAAATAATTAATATATTTGGTCTATATATATACATTAGATATATTAATTATTTAATAAATCTATTTAAAAAATGAATTTATTTTATAATATATGATAGAGGGAGTATCTATTAAACTATTAAACAGAAAGGTCATTTTACTTATAGTAGAAAGAAGAAATAGAAAACAAAATTGATTAGTGTTAATGCTTATCTTAATGTTTTCGTAAAGTATCATTTTTCTTTTTCTATCTTTTTAATATTAGTAATGCAACACTAAGTTATAACCGACTTGATGTGAGAGATACTACTACTATCTACTAGCTCTTGCCATGAAAGTTGAAATCTCACTTTTAAGTGAAGCTACTTTCAACCAACAAGCACTTCTACAAACACCTAAAATAAGATAAGAGCCACTAATTTACTTAATTTACAATACATTACTGTAACTACTTGTAATTAATTCAACCATAGCTTTCTTGAGGAAACGGTAATTAATTCGAAAATTTCAGAATTGATTGATGTAATATTCTCGTTACACTTGAATGATGACCTTTTTTGTTTCTTTGATTTTAAACTTCTTTAATAACGTGTGATATACTCAATCTATTTTATAGAAGCTCCCCACTAGTAGCTTAAACTTGAAAACTATGAAGCAACTGAATCTCGATTTCTAGCTTAACAACAACCACTTTTTTTAATAAGCCAAATAATTTTACTAGGAAAATACAAAATTGAAAATAGTGAAGTGGTGCACTTGTAGTGATATAGAATGTTTGTATCTGACACAAAGCAGTGCAGAGCAACTTAAAGCAGACTTCACTTCCACTCTTTTGAATTATATTAAATTACAAATTATTTACAATTCTAATATAATATTAATAATATTTTTTAATATATTTTCTATTATTTTTTTTCTTTTAATTCTCTTAATTTTCACTTCTTCTATAATTAATGAAAAACAAAACATATGTAATTTCTTTCCTATATAACAATGATTTTTTCTTCTAATTCGTGTGCGGGGCTAATGAAATAATAAATTAAAACTATTGTTTCTCACTCTCAAATAATATTAGTCTAACGATACACTACAACTACAACATCAGCATGAGCGGTTGCGGCGGAAAATTAGTATTAGCATGTACTTAAATTTTTAGTTCTTTTTTATATTCTATATTTAGTGAGAGATTAAAAGGTAAAAGTTATTTCACTAATCTCTCTACTTGATTACTGAAAGGCCACTCTCCCTCTCAAACTTCAACAATTCTTTCATTTTCATTGCTAATATCTCTTTTTTCTCTATAATTTTTCTACTTGGCTTGGATACATCTATTCATGGGTGATGAGTGATTGACAATCTAAGGTAAAGGGAATATTTTAATTTCTTCTTATTTTTTCTTTTTTTTTTGGTGGAATTCTAAAATCCCAATTTATTAAAAATATTCAATTTTCTTAATTTATCGTAAATGATTTCCTTTATAATCTATTAGTTTCAATATTCTCTTTATAATATTATTATAAATAATTATTTTAAATTGTTTCATTGTTCTTAAGCTATCATTCTGACATCTAAAATGAGGTAAAAAAAACTTATTTAAAAATAGATCGTCATCAACCTCCTCACAATTTTGCTTACTCTTGGTCTGTTCAAGGTAAACAAAGATATCGATTTTATAAAATTTGGTTTTGTTTTGTATGTCTGGATTGATTATAGTGAATCTAAAGACCTATTATTTTGTTTGTCATGTTTTTTTATTTAAAAATTTCTCTAAACATGGGGATCACTTTGTGGGAGATGGCTTTGGTGACTGGAAGAATGCTTAAAGATTGGCTAATCATGTTATTTCTTCTAATAGTCATGTTGATTGTGTGCATATGGGTTATGCTCTCATGAACCCAAACCAAAATATTAAGGTCGCATTTGTTAACCAAATTAAGCAAATGAATGTCAAATATCATGTTCGTGTAAACACATCTCTTATAGCTACTAAGTTTCTTTTGAGGTGTGGCATGCCATTTAGAGGGAGTGACGAGCCCCTTAACTCTTTATTTAAGGGGCCATTTCTTGAGTTGGTGGACACTTTAAAGGAAATTAACCCAAAAATAGCTAGTGTAATAGATTGTGCTCTGGGAAATAACCTTATGACTACCCCTAAGATTCAAAATGATTTTTCCGCTGCTTATACTTAAGAAATAACTCAACAAATTATATGTTATATTGCAGATGACGTGTTTTGTGTTTTCATTGACAAATCTGGTGATGCTGCTGGTAAAGAACAAATGCATGTTGTTATTCGGTATGTTAATAGTGAAGGTGTTGTACCCCAAAATTTTCCTTCTCACTTATCAAGAATTTTCTCACAAGATCTCCCTTGACCCAAGACTGCACTAGGGTTTGATCAGCTCAAGACACCTCCTTAGACACTGATGACCAAAATTAGGGTTTGAGTTTGCACAAGGATATTTGAGCTTCCAATACCCCATATGACCTTCATGGATCATTATGGACCCTTAAGATTACTCATGTCAAGTTTCAAGCTTTGAATCACATTTTTGCTCAGTCAATTGAGCAATTGACCTAAAAATCAGCTATATTGGGAAAAAAAGTCAACCATGGCCAATTTACAGTCAAAATTCATAATTTTTAATCCATACCAACATTTTAAACTTATATGTATCATTTGATCAAGTTTGGACCACAACTCCTCAAAAAATTTGATCAAACCTCAAAAAGGGCAAAATGGTAAAAAATAGGGTTTTGACTGGGAAAGGGCAACTTCTGATTTTTTATCTAGTAAATGGTCAATTGGTTTAAGTAATGATCTCAAGAGTCCAATTGCATCATTTTGACCTAATGGCATGGTTCAAAATATTGCAAGTCCATTGGATTGACAGATGAATTTTTCAGTCAACTGTATACTGAAAAGTCAAACTTTGACTTTTTGGTCAAATTCAAGTGCCAAAGATCATAATTCATCAAAACATGTCAAAATATGAAACTTATTCATCAAGAAATCAAAAAGTCAAGATTTCATTTTGAAAAGTCAAAATTTCTAAACTTAGAAATTTTTCTAAGTGTTGGAAATTTCATATTTTTTCATAACTTTGAGCCAAATTTTCACCATGATGCAAGGTGATTCAAGAGAAACTTCTAACATGAAAGTTGTATATCTCCATGAAATCTACAACTTTGCTTTACACAACTCCTTCCAAAAATTCCTGGATCTCAAGTTATAATTTTATGAACATGTGGTCATGAAACTAAACACTTAGTGAAATTTTGCCCTAATTTGGTCAGGATTTTGACCCAACTTCATGGCACTTTTTCATATAGTTCCAAGGGTAATATTCAAAGGAAATTCAAAGATGGATTGTAGAGCACATTGCAAGCTTTGCAAAATGTCCAAGAACTCCTTGAGATCATTCTTGAGTAGGGAGAATCGAAGAGATGAAGTTAGAGTTTTATCACTTGAATTACAAGTCATTTTTGATGAACACTTGAACCAAATCCATGCTAGGCTGCATAATATTTGCTTTTCAGGCCTCAAACTTGTTTGTAACTCCATAATTAAATGTTTACACAACATATGGAGCCATTGTCCAAGCATTTGAACCATTATCCAAGTTGCATTTCCATTTTTGGAAGAAAGGCACCATTGTTATTCATGAAAAGTGGCTTTAATCACAAAGTCCACTCTCCTTGAGCATTGAACTTGTTCTTTCTACACACACAAACCCTATAAACCAAAAGCAAGCATGTCCAAAGTACTAACCACTATATGCAGCCCTGTACTTTGCCTTGAAACAAGATGTCTCAACTTTGCTTCAAAAACAAGAAAGATGCTACAACATTTGATTTTCAAATTCTGACTTGTTATAATACACAAGACCTCTTGCATATAAATACATACACTATTTCCAAGATAACACACGAATAGACAAGCCATGAAAACTTCTAAAACTCAGAACTGCATCACAAACCACCATTGTTACATATTCTGACCAAGAACTTCAAACTTCTATTTCAGTCGTGCATTTCTTGGCCTTTTGCCTCCAAAAGCTGCCAAACATCATACATAAGTCATCCCTATCCTTGTTACACGACTGTAACACCATCTTCATCTATTTCCAAGTTCAAAAACAGAGCATCACAGTTGGACTTCTCCAGACCATTCCAACCACCCTCAGCTCAAGCCAGCCATTGCATTAGCTTTCTAGAGGTCCAAGGAAGCTAACCTGATCATCAGCACTGCCTGAAACAAGCTCAAATGCATTTCATAATTTCCAGTTTTGAGCGTCTGGGCCCTTATGTTGGGCCTTCCATTTTTGATAACTCCTAACCCCAGTTTCACTTTTGCACCCCCTAGCCAATTATTTTCTTTATTTCATTTTCTTTTTTTATTTTATTTTCATTTCATATTTTCTTTTATTATTTTCACTATTATTATTATTATATTTTTTTTATTAATAAAAATCCAAAAATATTTTTATTTATTATTTACACTTATATATTTTATTTTATTTTTCTTATAAAAAACAAAAGGACTAAAAATACTTTCTTAAATAAATTAATTTCCTTTTTGTTAATAAATATTTAGACATAGGTTTAATTATCTATTTTCTTAGTTAAGATTAATTTAGAACTTAGGATTATTTTAATTAATTAATTTTCATATTACTTTTATTTAATTTAAAACCTTTTCATAAAAAACCCTAAAAGTCATTTTTCAAATTAATTTCTTTTCTTAAATAGTTTTATTTTATTTTATTTTATTTTAATTAAGCATCCCCTTTATTAAGTCAAGATAAAACCATTTCATAATAACAAAAAAATCATTTTTTTTTTCATTTGCACTTGTACATTATTTATTCAATTCTTGTATAATATTCAATGTGGTTGTAATAACTAATTAGGTTTAACTTTCTTGCAATCCCCATTTGTAATTTATACACCCCCTCCCAAAAATGTTGTAATAGCGTAGTAACTTTAAATTTCACAATTTATCGCTTTTATATAACATGTTAGTAATTAGGGTTTGTATGGAAAGACTAAAACCAATACTTAGAAAACCATAATTCAAGACCAAAACAAGCATGAAAATGATACACTTACACACAAGCACCCCTAGGGTTATTCCACTTGGTTGCCTTATACAAAATGGCCATATTACGCATGTAAGGTATCTTAGCAAAAACATAGCAAATACAAGATCATGGTTCCTCGATGACGCTATCTAAGTTGCCTTATAAATGATCTTAGTCCCTCAAAAAGAATGCTAAGATACCTTGCAACATTGCTAATCATGGTTATACGATGACCCACGCCCGTCCCGTTTACATCCAAAGATAGGATTGCTTACCAAATCAATGGTAAGACAACAATGTCAAAGGAAAAGAAAATGAACAAGAAAGACATTTGAGTAGGTAGATTGCTCATAATTACTTGCTCCATTTCAAAACAAATATCCTTTCTATTTTCAAAAACAAACACTTACAATTTCAAAACATCTTACAAAACTGTAAAACATTTTCAAAAGATCAACATCTTTGTATACATTATTACGAACGAGAATCATTACAAAGATTGCCTAAACAATGGCCACTTTACAAAATACTTTCAAAAACCACACAAAACACAATTTCAAACAAAAGCAAGTGATCTAGCAAGTAACTAAGATCCCGTGGATAACCATGGATGAAAAGGGTGCTAATACCTTCCATTTTCATAATCTATCCCCCCGAACTCAAGAAACAATCTCAAAGGTCTTTCCTGTGCTTTTTCACATTTCCTTTTGGATAAAAGAAAAGTCGGTGGCGACTCTTTCTAACCGCAACATTTGTGATCAAATGCAAAACCCTCAAGTCAGTTCTCCCACCGTATCACAGAACTGGAAACTCTGCTGGGAAATATTTTAAAGTGGGGTTACCTTAGGGTTAGATCACATTTACTTTCTTACATTGTTTGACTTGTATGCTTTATATTTTGGTTCTTTGTTTGGGTTTGAATCCTCTACCCGAATTTGAGATACCTTATAGGTAAGTAGCAATACGTTGTGGAAACTGTATGGGGTATACTGACTTGGTCTAAGAAATAGCTATGTTAGTGCGACATATTTGTGAGTACCGGTAGTCTTTGAGTTAATCAAAGAGAATATGAGGCTGCTGAGTGATGTCATAAAGCACTAATGAACTTCTAGAACCTTTACATGACCAACTTGGCCTTTAGGATGTAGTGAGATGATCAGCTTTGGTGCAGTCCGAAGTTGGTAGATACTCGATACTACACTCATTGAGGTTTGATTTCTTGGGATATTTTGGTCGCCATTAAAGAGGCTTATGTTGAAAAAATAACCAAGGAAACAAACAAGTGATATTGAGCTCCTTAGAATCTGGTTACTATTACTAGGACAGGTTGAGCCAACTAAACTTCAAGAGGGTACTTACCTATAAAACTCCATGCAAGCCCAAACCTAGGAACTTGTTTGTTTTGTTTGTATATACATACTTGTACATAACATCATGAACATCATAACATCATACATATTCATTAAGCATTTCAAGGATTTTGGGATTCATCTTTGTTCTTGTTTTGTAGGATATGGATTCTCTTCGCAGGAAAACTATTCAGGTTAACCTTGTAATGATCCCTCCACAACTTAAAGAGCTAGATTCAAGGATTCCTGAAAACTCCCCATTCACCGAGAGACACGGTCGCCTACTCAACTTGGTCACCTCCAACACAGATGAGGACATGATGAAGGTGCTCTTTCAGTTCTTTGATCCTTTACACCATTGCTTCACATTTCCCGACTATCAACTTGTGCCTACTTTGGAATAATTCTCCTGACTCTTGAGGATTCCCATTCTCAACCAAATATATTTCAACGGTACAGAAAGAGACCCAATGCCAGAAGAAATTGCTCAAGCTCTACACTTTCACTCATCTGATGTCACAACTCATTGGGAAACAAGGAGTGGTGTCAAAGGTTTCCTAGCAAAGTTCTTGTTTGAGAAAGCCCAAAACTGTTGGAATTCCTTGGACTTGCAAGCCTTTGAGGAAATTGTGGCTCTCCTCATCTATGGGATGATTTTGTTTCCAAATCCTGATCAACTCATAGATGTGAACACCGTCAAAATCTTTATATCCCGCAACCCGGTGCCTACTATGCTAAGGGATATCCTACACTCTTTTCACACTCGCACAATGAGGAAAAAAGGTGTTCTTATATGTTGCACTCCTCTCTTGGCAAGATGGTTTATTTCACATCTTCCCCAATCTGTATTAAAGAATGAGCAAGGCTTAAGGTGGTCACAAAGGTTGATGACTCTCAAACATTCAGACATTCATTGGTGCTCCCGATCCATAGAGAATGTTACTATTGTCGACCGTTGTGGAGAGTTCCCTAATTTTCCATTACTTGGAATTAGGGGAGGTATCACCTACAACCCCTTCTTAGCTTTAAGACAATTTGGTTACGCCCAAAGAGATGGCCCGCATGAGATGCCGATTCAAGGTTTGGTATTTGACTACGACAACGACGATCAAGGTCTTCGCCAGAGATTTATCCGAGCTTGGAGGATGTTAAACAAGGTAGATAATAATACTTTGGGGCACAAGAATTCCATCCCTCTTGAGCCTTACCTCAAATGGGTATGAAATCATGCTCAGAGTCTTATGATGCCTTACCCGTCCATTCTCCTGGTAATCATTGAGCCTGTCATGGAGGGAGATCTTCCATACACTATCCTACATCCTGATATGCCCACCTCTCTTGAAGACCTACAAAGAGATTGGATACAACTCAAGGGAGAGTGAGGTACTTTCGAAGCCCTATTCTACGCAAGCGAGAAGAAGGTTTTGGAACTCACTAGGCTACTTCATGAGGAGCAGACTCTGAATGCTTACATTGCACCAAAGAGGATGCCTACTACCTTTCTATCTTAGAGTTTATTGTATTTGTTTTGCCCAAGAAGGCATTGATGTACTCAAGCTTTAACTTATTAATATAATATGTGTTTCATTTTTGTCTAAAACAAATTTGAATCTTAAAATCCTTGAAAACATTGCATATGCATCTACCATTCATCATAGCATAAGAAGGTTTCTGGCAACAAGTCTCCTAATCTCTCAACTGTTTATTTCAGTAAGATGGATCTCGAGCAGATGGTGAAGGACCTCCAAGCTTAGAATGCACAGTTTCAACAATTGTTCTTAACCCTATCCAAAGGACAAGAAGAGTTGAAGAACTTGTTGGTTGGGGAGAAGAAAAAGAAGACGAAGAAAATAACCGAAATTATGAACATGGGAAGAATATTCCGCGGGCAGACAAGAAGGGCCTTAGACTTTGCTACGACATCTGGTAAGAAAGACAATCAAGATGGGAAGGGCCAGGAAACAGTTGTTTAGTCTAATTCAGAAGAGGAAAAGGAAGAAGAAGACTATTCTGAAGAACAATACCCTCCAGCCGACGACAAGTGTTGTACCCCAAAATTTTCCCTCTCACTTATCAAGAATTTACTCACAAGATCTCTTTGACTTAAGACTGCACTAGGGTTTGATCAGCTCAAGACACCTCCTCATGCGCTGATGACCAAAATTAGGGTTTGAGTTTGCATAAGTATTTTTGGACTATCAATGCTTCATATGACTTTCAAGGATCATTATGGACCCCCAAGATTACTTATGTCAAGTTTCAAGCCTTGAATCACACTTTTGATCAGTCAGTTGGATAGTTGACCTGAAAATCAATTGTATTAGGGAAAAAGTCAACCATGGCCAATTTTCAGTCAAACTTCATAATTTTTTATCCACATCAACATCTTAGACTCATATGTATCATTTGATTAAGTTTGGACCACAATTCCTCAAGAAATTTGATCAAATCATCAAAAGGGCAAAATGATCAAAATTAGGGTTTTGACTGAGAAGGGGCAATTTCTGATTTTTGACCTAGAAAATGATCAATTGGTTTGAAGCATGATTTCAAGAGTTCAATTGCATCATCTTGACATAATGGCATGATTCAAAACATTACAAATTCATTGGATTGACAAATGAATTTTTCAGTCAACTAATCAAAAGTCAACTGTATACTGAAAAGTCAAACTTTGACTTTTTGGTCAAATTCAAGTGCCAAGGATCACAAATCATAAAAACATGTCAAAATGTGAAACTTGTTCATCAAGAAATCAAGTATTTAAGATCTTGTTTTGAAATTTGAAATTTCTTAACTTAGAAATTTTTCTAAGTATAGAAAATTTCTTATTTTTTCTCAACTTTAGACCAAATTTTCACCTTTATACAAAATGATTCAAAGGAAGTTCCCAACATGAAAGTTATAGATCTCCATGAAATATACAACTTTTCTTCACACAATTTCTCCTAAAGATGCTTGGATCTCAAGATATAATTTTGTGAATACATGCTCATGAACTAAAATAACTTAGTGAAATTTTGCCCTAGTTAGGCAGGTTTTTGACCTAACTTCATGGCAACTATTCACCTAGTTCCAAGAGGAATTTTCAAAAGATTTTCAAATATGGGTTGTAGATCACATTACAATCTTTCCAAAATGTCTAATAACTCCTTGAGATCATTCTTGAGTAGGGAGAATCGAAGAGATGAAGTTAGAGTTTTATCACTTTGATTATAGGTCATTTTCATGAAGAGTAAGTTTTCAAATTTGCAAATTGGCTGTACAATCTTCACTTTTCAGGCCTCAAACTCATTTGACACTCCACCATTAATGGATTGCACAAGGCTTCATACCCTAAAGCCAAACATTCAATGCATTGTACAAGAAAATAGCCATTTTTGGAAGAAAGGCAACATTGCCATTTTGGAAAAGCATACTTTTTGCATTTTTCCATTTCTTGAGCCTTGGACTTATTCTTTCTGCACAAACCAAGCCTCTAAACCTGAACAAAACATGTTTAAAGCTTCAAGTCACCCTACAAGATCAGAATCATGCCTTAAGAAGTCACTTCTCACACTTGCTTCAAAAATAAGAAATGTAGCAAGACATGTGATCTTGTACTTCTGAGCAAGCACAAGTCCTCCAACCTTTTGCTCTATATAAAACCATCATTTTGCAACTAAAACCACAGATGCCCAAGCCTTGAAACACTCTAGAATCAGAAGTTGCATACCAAGCCTCCAAACTTGCCATTCCTGACTTGTGAACTGAATCTTCCATTTCACTCGTGCGTTTTCAGGCCTTTTGCTTTCCCAAGCTTCCTTACCTTACAAGTAAACCATCTCACACCCTGAAACATCACTGTAACTCCATCTTCCCCATTGTTGAAGTTCAAAAATGGAGCAACACTGATGGACTTCTCCAGATCATTCCATCCACCCTCAAGACAAGCTAAGCATTGCATTAGCTTCCTAGAGGTTCAAGGAAGCTAACCTGATCATCACAACATCCTAAAGCAAACTCATTTTCAAAACACGATTTCCATTTTCAAGGTGAGTTTTATGTTTTTCTAACTCTTAATACAAGCATAGTTAGCTTTCCATTTGTGAATATAAAATGTAGACATCATTGCTACGAAGCTGAACATATCCATAGCTTGCATTTATTTGGCTTGAGTTTAGAGAATTTTAAGTTTGAAGTTTCTAAAAAAATTAGGTTAAGAATTAGGGCCAACAAAATTCTCTCTGATCTTGGACTTATAGTTTTAGTTATGCACATGGTTAGAATCGTGAGGTAAAATGCTATAATGTTCATGTTATCACTTTCCATTTTTGTTGAGAAATGAAAAAGTTACAGGGGGTCCGGCTGGCTAGAGGTTGAAGATGAAGTACAGGTCAAGGTAATGTTTTGTGTTATGTATTTGTGTTTTCATTTAGACTAACGGATGTACAACTACCCCAGTGGCAAGACAGCGCGCTGGTAACTAAGAGGACGTGGGTTCGAACCAGCAAGCTACCTTTTATTTTCTGAACATTTTCTTTTTGCCAACTTCTAACACGTTGGGCCTCCTGACTTGGGCTTGGTCATTTTTGCTCCAATACACCCCCTGCATTATTATTGCACCACATCAGCCCATACACATTAGTTTGTTTTTGCTACAAAACTCTCAAAATTGTTTTTTCACCCCCCTGATTAATTTATTTTTATATTTCTATTTTAATTTTCATTTCATTTTTGTTTTTTATTCAATATTAATATTATTTTATTTTTATCATTTAAAAACCAAGAATATTTCTTATTATTATATTAGGTAAAAATATAATTTATATTATATTCTCTTAAAATAAATAAAAAAAGACAAAAACAATTTTATTTGTTAAATTCCTTTCTTAAAAACATAATAGATAAACTTAGGTTTTTTATTTCTTTTTTCATAAGTTAAATTAATCTAGAATTTAGGTCTTTAATTTAACTACTTTTATTTTCTTAAAAATAACTTAGAATTTAATTCTTTTTTCTAGAAAAAAAAAACCTAAATAATTTCTAACTAGTTTAGGTTTAATTTATTTTGTTTATAATTAAAATTATTTTCTTAAATAAATTTGGACAAAAACAAATCAAAATTCCCTTTATATAAAAACCAAACAAAAATCATTTTCATTATCCTATGCATATTTATTTACATTATTATGGTTACTTATTTGTTTATATTTTTGTACAAATTCGATATGGTTGTAACCGTTAATTAGCTTTAATTTTCTCGCAATCCCCATTTATAAATTTGTATACTTCCCTCCCCACCAATGTTGTAATAGCGTAGTAACTTTAAATTCTGCAATTTATCGCTTTTATATACAAATGCTAGTAAGTAGGATTTGTATAGAAAGACTAAAACCAACCCTTAGAAAACCATAATTCAAGACAAATAAACAAGCATGAAAATAATACACTTGCACACAAGCATCCCTAGGGTTCTCCACTTGGTTGCCTTATAAAATGGTCATATTACGCATGTGAAGTATCTTAGTAAAAACAAGCAAATATAAGATCATAATCTCTCGATGATACTATCTAAGTTACCTTTCAAATGATGTTAGTCCCTAAAGGAGAATGCTAAGATACTTTGCAACATTGCTAATCATGATTATACGATGACCCACGTCCGTCCCGTTTACATCCAAAGATAGGGTTACTTACCAAATCAATGGTAAGACAACAATGTCAAAGGAAAAGAAAATGAACAAGAAAGACATTTGAGTAGGTAGATTACTCCTAGTTACTTGCTCCATTTCAAAACAAATATCCTTACTATTTTCAAAACAAATACCTACACACTTTCACACATCTTATAAACGTTGAAAACATTTTCAAAAAGACAAACATCTTTATATACATTCTTACGAACGAGAATCATTACAAATATTGCCTAAACAATGGCCTCTTTTACAAAATAATTTCAAAAAATCATACAAAGCACAATTTCAAACAAAAGCAAGTGATCTAGCAAATAACTAAGAGCCCATGGAAAACCATGGATGAAAAGGGTGCTAATACCTTCCCTTTTCATAATCTACCCCCCGAACTCCAGAAATAATCTCAAAGGTCTTTTCTGTGCTTTTTTATCTTTCCTTTTGGATAAAAGAAAAGTCGGTGACGACTCTTGCTAATGGCAACATTTGCGATAAAACGAAAAACAATCAAGTCAGTTCTCCCACCGTATCACAGAACTGGCGACTCTGCTGGGGAAAGTTATAAAAGTGAGGTTACCTTAGGGATAGATCACATTTACTTGCTTACATTGTTTGATTTGTATGCTTTATATTATGGTTCTTTGTTTGGGTTTTAATCCCCTACCCGAATTTGGGATACATTGTAGGTAAGTAGCAATACGTTGTGGAAACTGTGTGGGGTATACCGACATGGTCTAAGCAATAGCTATGTTAGTGCGACATATTTGTGGGTACCGGTAGCCTTTGAGTTAATCAAAGAGAATACGGGGCAACTAAGTGATGTCATGAAGCATTAATGAACTTCTAGAACCTTTACTTGACCAACTTGGTCTTTAGGATGTAGTGAGATGACCGGCTTTGGTGCAGTCCGAAGTTGGTGGATACTCGATACTACACTCATTGAGGTTTGGTTTCTCGGAATATTTCGGTTGCCATTAAAGAGGCTTGAGCTGAAACAATGACCAAGGAAACAATCTAGTGACATTGAGCTCCTTAGAACCCGATTACTATTACTAGGACAAGTTTAAGCTAACTAAACTTCAAGAGGGTAATTACCTATAAAACTCCATACAAGCCTAAACTAAGGACTTGTTTGCTTTGCTTGTATATGCATACTTGTACATAACATCATGGAAATCATGAACATCATATACATCCACTAACCATTTCAAGGATTTTGGGGATTCATCTTTGTTCTTGTTTTGTAGGATATGGATTCACTTCGCAGGAAAACTATTCAAGTCAACCTTGTAAGAATTCCTCCACAACTTAAGGAGCTAGCTTCAAAGATTCCTGAGAACTCTCCATTCACCGAAAGACATGGACGTCTACTCAACTTGGTCACCTCCAACACAGATGAGGATATGATGAAGGTGCTCTTTCAGTTCTTTGATCCTTTGCAACATTGCTTCACATTTCCCGACTATCAATTGTGCCTACTTTGGAAGAATTCTCCCAACTCTTGAGGATTCCCATTCTCAATCAACTACCTTTCAATGGTACAAAAAGAGATCCAAAGCCGAAAGAGATTGCTCAAGCTCTACACTTGCACTCATATGATGTCACAACTCATTGGGAAACTAGCAGTGGTGTCAAAGGCTTCTTAGCAAAGTTCCTGTTTGAGAAAGCCCAAAGCTGTTGGAATTCCTTAGACTTACAAGCCTTTGAGGAAATTGTGGCTCTTCTCATCTATAGGATGGTTTTGTTTCCAAATCTTGACCAAGTCATAAATGTGAACACCGTCAAAATCTTCATGTCAAACAACCCGGTGCCTACATTGCTAGGGGATATCCTACACTCTTTTCACACTCGCACAATGAGGAAAAGAGGTGTCCTTATGTGTTGCACCCCTCTCTTGGCAAGATGGTTTATTTCTCATCTTCCCCAATCAGTCTTAAAGAACGAGCAAGGTTCAAGGTGGTCACAAAGGTTAATGACGCTCAAACATTCAGGCATTCATTGGTGCTCCCGATCTAAAGAGAATGTTATCATTGTTGACTGTTGTGGAGAATTCCCTAATGTCCCTCTACTTGGAATTAGGGGAGGCATCACCTACAACCCATGTTTAGCCTTAAGACAATTAGGTTATGCCCGAAGGGATGGCCCGCACGAGATGCTGATTCAAGGTTTGGTATTCGACTACGACAACGACGATCAAGGTCTTCGCCCGAGATTTATCCGAGCTTGGAGGATGCTAAACAAGGTGGATAGAAAGACTCTGGGGCACTAAAATTCCATCGCTCTTGAGCCTTACCTCAAATGGGTACAAACTCGTGCTCATAGTCTTATGATGCCTTACCCCTCCATTCTCCCAGTAATCATTGAGCCTGTCAAGGAGGGAGATGTTCCATACATTATCCTACATCCTGACATGCCCACATCTCTTGAAGACCTACAAAGGGATTGGATACAACTCAAAGGAGAGCGAGATACTTTTGAAGCCCAATTCTACGCAAGCGAGAAGAAGGTTTTGGAACTCACTAGGCTACTTCATGAGGAGCGGACTCTAAATGCCTACATTGCACCAAAGAGGATGCGCACTACTTTTTTATCTTAGAGTTTTGTATTTTTTTTGTCCAAGGGGCATTAATGTACTCAAACTTTATCTTATTAATATAAATGTGTTTATTTTTGTCTAAAACAAACTTGAATCTTTGAAATCCTTGAAAACATCGCATATACACATATCATTCATCATAGCATAAACATGTCTTTTGCAACAAGTCTCCTCATCTCTCTACTGTTTATTTTAAAGTAAGATGGATCTCGAGCAAACAGTGAAAGATCTCCAAGCCCAGAATACGCACTTTCAACAATTGCTCATGACCCTAGCCAAGGGGAAAGAAGAAATGAAGACCCTGCTAGCTGAAGAGAGGAAAAAGAAAACAAAGAAGGTAACCAGAGTCTTAAACATGGGGAGAAGATTTCAGGGGCAGACAAGAAGGACTTTGAATTTTGGAACAACATCCGGTGAAGGAGAAGGGAAAGGCAAGGAAACAGTTGTCCCGTCAGAATCGGAAGAAGAGGAGGAATAAGAGGAAGACTACTCTGAGGAACAGTATCCTCCAGCTGATGACAAGTACAGACATCTCGAAGAGCGTTTGAGCGCGATAGAAATACAAAAGGTACCGGGCTTAGACTTTGAGGATTTGGGACTAGTTTCGGGGATTGTGATTCCTCCGAAATTCAAAGTGCCTATGTTTGCAAAATATGGTGGAGTGTCATGCCCTAAAATGCATCTCCGGTCATATGTGAGAAAAATCCAACCCCACACTGCTGATAAAGACTTATGGGTGCACTTTTTCCAAGACAGTCTGTCTGGAACACAACTCGACTAGTTTTACCAACTAGAAAGAGCCAACATCCACAATTGGAAAGATCTTGTCACAACTTTCTACAAGCAATATCAATAAAATGTTGATTTGGCGCCTACCCGTACTCAACTCTAGAGTATGGCCATGGCTTCCAATGAAGGTTTCAAGGATTACGCACAAAAATGGAGAGATTTGGCTGGAAGAGTTCAACCCCCTCTGTCTGAAAGGGAATTGGTGGACATGTTCTTAGGTACCTTATCTGGCCCCTTCTTCAACCATTTAATCGGAAGTTCATCTGCATGCTTTACTGAACTAATATTAACTGGAGAGAGGGTGGAAGCTGGCATAAAAAGTGGAAAGATTCAGAAGGATTCATCTTCTTCTATAGCTTTAAGGAAGCCTTTCATTGGGAAGAAAGAGGTAGTTGCTGTATATCCGCAAAGGAACCAAGATAGGGCCGAACTCCGAACTATGGTGGGGGATGTTATGATTCCCAAGCCTACATCTGATCAACAAAGAAGTAATCAACCAAGGGTGGAAAGGCCAGTCCGGCAATTCACCAGAATTAACATGACTCTGTCTCAAGTATTACTGCATCTTCTGAGATCCAATTTGGTAACCTTGAAAGAAGCTCCGAAAAACCCCAATACAACATCCCCTCATTATCATCCCAATGCTCGTTGCGCATATCACTCTGAAAGTCTTAGTCGCGATACTAATAACTGTTGGGCCTTGAAGAACAAAATACAAGACCTCATTGAAGCAAAAGAAATTGATTTTGATACGCTCGAGAAACCAAATGTCATTTCTGCTCCTATTCCCAAACATGGTCACAATACCAATGTTATTGAAGAAGATTTTTTTGTTACCACAATTGATGAACTCATGACTCCACTTCCGACCATTAAGATAAACTTGTTGAAAGCCGGTGTGTTCCCGAGCTGTAATGAAGTTTTCCATCTCTGCTTCTCCTCACCGACTGATTTCCCTTTGTTGAAGGCATGCACTCAATGCCTGATAGATAACAAAGAGATTTTGTTTGAAAAAACTCCTGTTTCACCTATTCCTGTTAAAGATGTTTCAGTAATTACCATTTCCTCCAATTCTTCCAGGGTCTCCACCAAAAGGCTCGTTAGAATTACATCAGTTCCGAAAGCAACTCCTCTAATAATCACAATGCCTGGGCCAGTCCCATATCAATCAGACAAAACCGTGCCGTGGAATTACGGAGGGGAAATTTACTACCATGGCATCAAACAAGACTGGCCGGCCACCGAAGAGATAAACTCCGAAGAAGAAGATTTTGACATCAGCAATATTGCCGGAACTAGTAAAATTACCCAAAGCGGTAGGATCTTTTCTCCAGAAATTGCTCCCCCAAAAGCAGTTTCTGGACCCGTGATCATACCCGTGGCTTCTCCAAAGGTTACTTCCGTACCCATAATCATATCTACAAGTACTCCTATTGACGAAGCCGTCACAACTCCTGTTATTATTCCTACCAACACTCCTGCTGCCGAGACTCGAGGAAAGAGTATTCAAATGGAGCTTGTCCAGATGAAGGCTCAATCACTGACTAACCTTGAGGCTTCCAAGAAAGAAACGGAGGAGATTCTAAAAATTATAAAGAGGAGCGACTATGATGTAGTTGAACAATTGGGGAAAACTCCCTCCAAAATCTCTATGCTGGCATTACTATTGTGTTCCGAGGCACATGCGAAAGCCTTGGTGAAGTTCCTAAAAACAACCCATGTGCCTCAAGAGACGTCTGCTGATCAATTCCAAGACTACGTGGCCAGCTTGACAGCAGATAAAGGCCTAGGCTTTTCGGATGCTGATTTGACACCAAGGGGAAGAAAGCACAGCGAGGCCTTACATGTCTCTGTGGAATGTAGGGGCACAACTCTGGCCCATGTTTTGGTGGACACTGGCTCATCTTTGAATGTATTACCGAAAAAAGCTCTTGACAGACTTGACTGCAAGGGGATAACGTTAAAGCCAAGAAACATAGTAGTAAGGGCATTTGATGGCTCGAAGAGGATGGTGCACGGGGAAGTGGATATCCCCATAAAGGTTGGGACTCAAACTTTAAATTCAACCTTTTATGTAATGGATATCTGCCCTTCTTACTCCTGTCTGCTAGGACGACCATGGATCCACAATGCTGGCACTGTTACCTCTACATTGCACCAGATGCTAAAGTATCCGGTTCAAGGGAAGATTATCACTGTCCATGGAGAGGAAGAATACATGATCAGCCATCTCAATTCCTTCAGATATGTGGAATTGGACGGTGAATTCATTGAAACTCCATTTTAACACTTCGAAGAGGTCCCCCAAGGCAGTGACCAAGATTGTGTCCCAGATTCCCAAGATTACAAGACCTCCACTCCGGATGTCATCACTAAAGGACGCCAAAGCAGTGGTAGAGGAAGGTGGATGCACCATCTGGGGGAAACTTCCGGATATCCCATATAAGTCTGACAAGTTTGGCCTAGGTTTCACTTCAAGTGCTCAAAAGGTTATACGCCGTGCCCGTACTGGAGGGCCACCCTTGAAGATTAGAAACTGTGAGGTCAACGTGGTAGAAGATGGTGAAGATGATTGCAACCTGGAGGATTAGATCTTTCCGACTGTCAATGGAGGACTCATCAATTGGGAGGCTAGAGACTTCGTCCCAATCACTTTTATCCCACAATAATTTATCTTTACATTTTGTTGGATCTGTAATATTCAAAAACAATTCGCACTCTTAAAACCTTGTGTCTTACCCGAGGCACAATGGTCCATTTATAAGGGTTAATATTTCATCTTCATATGACATCAATGAATCATGGGCGTTTTCGCATACAAACTTTTGTGCTCATTGTTTTTATTTTACATCTTATTTTCTTTCAAAGATAGGTATACCCTTACACACACCCACACTCATAATGCAGGTATCCATCCATTCTGGATCCTATGGGTAACGATACTGCTATGGCCTTTCGTGACTATGAGAATCTAATCTACCAAGTAAAAGACGAAGGTGGGGAAGATTATGAAGTACCAGGGTATGATACGGTGGGAGAACTGACTTGAAGGTTTTGCGTTTGTGTTCGCAAATGTTTCGGTTTAACAAGAGTCGCCACCGACTTTTTATTTTATCCTAAGGAAAGGTCAAAAAGCACAAGAAAGACCTTTGAGATGTTTTCTTGGGTTCGGGGAGTAGATTATGAAAAGGGAAGGTGCAAGCACCCTTTTCATCCATGGTTATCAATGGGATCTTAGTTACTTGTTTAGATCACTTGCTCTGCTTTTCCAATTGTTTGAAATGGTGCTTTGTGTGTGGTTTTGAAAGATGTTTTGAAAAGAGGCCATCGTTGTGGCAACCTTTGTAATGATTCTTGTTTGAATGTATACAAAGGTGTTTTTTTCTTTTGAAAAGATTTCAATGTTTGAAAGTTCGATTTGGGAAATGTTTTGAAATTGTGTTGTGAGGTATGTTTGAAAATAGCAAGGATGTTTTTGCAAGCTTTGATCAAGTAACTAAGAGCTATCTACCCTATTTTACTCAAAGATCTTTCCTAATGTTTTTAACCCTTTTGACAGTGTTGTTTCACCATTGCATTTGATGAACAACCTTGTGTTAGGATGTTAAACGGGACAGGCGCGGGTCATCATATAAACCATGATAGCAATTGTGTTAAGTATTTTTGGCAAATTTTTTAGGGACTTGATCATTTTTGTTTAGGCAACCAAGATAGCGTCATCGAGGGACTATGATCTTTTGTTTTGTTTTTGTTTTGCCAAAGTACCCAACATGCATAACATGGTCCATTTTTGAAGGCAACAAGTGGATTGTAACCCTTGGGGTGCAAGTGTGCATTGTGTTTGATTTTCATGCATTTTTGTCTTTGATTAGGTCAAACTATTTGTTGATTTAGATTTTTGCATACAAACCCTAATTCTCTAATCATGCCATAATTGAAAGCGTAAAGTGCGAGAATTAAAATTCTAAGCTATTACATCATGATTATAGGGATGGGGGTACAATCTTTGAATGAGGGGTATTTGACAAGAAATATAAACCCTAGTTTACTATTACATCGAAATTGAATTTAATTGCATGAATAATAAATGGATAATATTTAAATAAACAAAAAGACAAATATATCAAATAATATGAAATATGCAAAAAATGGGTTTTTGTTCATTGATGTATGTAAAATATTTAATGTAAAAAATAAAGGAATAAACAAAAGATTTATTTTATTTGTTTAAGGGTAAAACCCTAATTTATTTAAGAAAATAAATATATTATATTATTTATATACAATAAAATATATTAATATATGTAAAAATAAAATATACTTAGAAAGAAGTATTTTTTAGTATAAATAAAAATAAAAGTAAAAATGTAATATTTTGTATTTTTTTATTCTAGAGTATTTAATAAAATAAAAAGTATATATTTATATATGTATATTAATCAAATTAAATATGTACAATATAAAATAAAATATGTACAAAAATAAAATATATTTAGGAAAATATTTTTAGTATGAATAAAAATAAAGAACAAAAATAAAAGTATAAATTATATATATTTTTCAAGTCTTAATAAATAATATAAAAGTATTTAAATACTTTTTCATGTTAGAAAAATTAAAATAAAATGCCAAATAAATGTAAAATAATTATGAAAATATTTTTGAGCATTTTTTATATTTGGAAATAAATAAACAAAATCAGAAATGAAAACAAAAATACAAAAATATAAAAATACAAGGAATTGGGCCAGGGGGTGCAAAAAGGAAAAGAGGGGGTGTCAAGAGTGAGCCAGGCCAAGCCCAACCCACCACTTCATCTTCAACCTCCAGATTTTGAAAAAACGCGCGCGCCTGTACAAACTTGGATATCCTGCATATGAGCTATATTGCAAAAACTCACAACATCAAACTTGTAGAGAATTTCAAGACGATTCCAACCATATAAATAACTTGTCTTAACTCTCAAAGACCATAGAGAATTTCTCTGGCCCTAAAATCTGACCTAGTTTTTTCAGCATGTTCATGGATGAAATTCTCCTAGCACACTTAATATAAATGAAAACTGAGCATATGTACAGCTTCATGGCAATGAACACTACATTTTTTATTCACAAACCTAAGGCTAAATGTTCCTAAATAGAGAGATAGAAAGTGGAGAAAAACCTGTTTCAGTTGGATTCGTGTATGGCAATGTAGTGCTTTTCAACAAGGCTTGAGATGTCTGGTAGCTTGCTTGAACTTCACTTGACCTTCTCCAATAGCTAGCTTGCCTTGAATGTCCTTGAATCAGCCTATAGAACTCAACCTGCACAAGCTCAAAATGAAAATGGTGAACATTGTAAATGGAATTACAGTTGGTATTTGAGGTTTGGGATAGCTTAGGTGAGTTGAATGGAAGGTGTTTGAAGCAACTTGGGGCAAAACGCACGAGTCAAATGAGCTATGGAACTCAAGTTGCAGAACTTGCCCTGTTTTGCCAAAGGAATGTGATTTCTGGCTATGGGGTGTTTAGAGGCTTAAGCAATCGTGTTTCTAGCTCAAAGGGGTGTGAGAAAGATGTTCAAACTGTTTTCATAAGTTGGTATTGGCTGGTTTTCAAGTTCTCAAGTTTTTGACAAGTTTCTTGTTTTTGAAGTAAGAATGTGGAAGTGAAGTTACAGGCCTGTACAGGCTATCAAATATGCTTGCATACTTTGATCTTGGCCCCTTCAACTTTTGGATTTGATTTTCCCTCTGAGATATGGACCAATGCTCAAGGGATAGTGGTTTGACATAAAGCACATTATGGTAAAAATGGAAATGTGCCTTTTTCTACTTAGGGCTTAATCTTGTGTACAATGTCCAAATGACTAAAACAAAAGATTAGACTGATGGATTTGCATTTAATTATGGAGTGTGAAGTGTTTTAGAGGCCTGCAAACTAGTGTAAGGCATGCTGACTTGAAAATGCAACTTGTATGAACATGAATATGCCATGGATGAAAAGTGATTTTTTGCCAACTTCAAGCCTTCGATTCTCCATAACCACAAATGTGTTTGAGGAGTTCTTGGACAATTTGGAAAGCTTGCAACATGCTCTATAATCCATATTTGAAATGAAACTTGAGATTACAATTGAAACAATGTGAAAAATGGCCAAGAAGATAGGTCAAAATTCTGCCTTAACTAGGGCAAAATTTCACTAAGTTAAAAGTTTTAGGGACCCTTGTTCCAAAAATCATAACTTGAGATCCAAGATTCTTTTGAGAAAACTTTGTGAATCAAAGTTGTAGACTTTGTGGAGGACTACAACTTTAAAGTTGGAGGTTTTGTTTTAATCCATTTGCATCATGGTGAAAATGTGGGGCAAAGTTAGGAAAAATTAAGAAAATTTCATAACTTAGAAAATTTCTAAGTTATGAAATTTTTCAACTTTAAACCCTAATTTGCAATTTTGGTTTTCTTGATGAAAAAGTTTCATAATTTGACACATGTTGATGAAAAATGACCCTTGGCACTTGATTTTGACCAAAAAGTCAAAGTTTGACTTTTCAGTGTACAGTCAAATTTTGATCAATTGACTGAAAAATCATCTGTCAACCCCATGCATTTGAGATCTTTTGAACTTGTTGAATAAGTCAAGATGATGTCATTGAGTCCTTGAGTCCATGGTTGAACCTAATTTGCCATTGGTTAGGTCAAAAAGTCAGAAATTGCCTTTGTACAGTCAAAACCCTAAAAATGACCATTTTGCCCTTTTGGTGATCTGATCAAATTTCTTGTGGAGTTATGGTCCAAACTTGATCCAATGGTTCCTATGAGTTCATAATGTTGATGTGGGTCAAAATTCACGAGGTTTGACTTTAAATTGGCCACAGTTGACTTTTTCTCCAATACAACTGATTTCTAGGTCAACTGTCCAATTGACTGGGCAAAAATTTGATTCAAGGCTTGAAATTTGGTATGGACAAACTTATGAGTCCAATATGAAGTATGAAAGTCAATTTGAGCATTGAAGGTCCAAAAATCCTTGTGCAAACTCAAACCCTAGTTTAGGTCATCAATGCAAGGAGATGTCTTGAGCAGAGCAAACCCTAGCTTGATCTTGAGTTCCAAGAGCCTTGTGATGAGAAATGTTGATAAAATGAGAGGGCAAATTTTGGTGTACAACACAGGGGAACTGGCCAGACTGCTACAACAAGAAGAAAGAACCATTCAGCCTCATGAGGAACCCATGGATACAATCAACCTGGGTACCGAAGAAGACAAAAAAGAGGTCAAGGTAGGTGCCAATTTGGAACCCAGTGTCAAGGAGCGTCTGATTCAATTGTAACATGACTATGTTGAAATCTTTGCCTGGTCATATGAAGACATGCCGGGACTTGATACAGACATTGTGGTACATCGTTTGCCTACAAGAGAAGATTGTCTGCCAGTAAAACAAAAGGTTCGCCGCATGAGACCTGATATGTCAGAAAAGATTAAAGCAAAGGTTATGAAGCAATTCAATGCTGGATTCTTGGTTGTCACTTCCTACCCTCAATGGGTTGCCAACATTGTTCCCGTACCTAAAAAAGACGACAAAGTACGAATGTGTGTGGACTACAGAGATTTGAATAGGGCGAGCCCTAAAGATGATTTTCCACTCCCCCACATTGATATCCTAGTTGATAATACGACACAACACAAAGTGTTTTCCTTTATGGACGAATTCTCAGGTTACAACCAAATCAAAATGGCACCTGAGGACATGGAGAAAACAACATTTGTCACACAGTGGGGCACATTCTGCTACAAGGTGATGCCATTCGGACTGAAAAATGCCGGGGCAACCTATCAGGGCGCCATGGTAGCTTTATTTCATGACATGATACATCATGAGATAAAGGTCTACATAGATGATATGATAGCCAGATCACAAACGGAAGAAGAGCATCTTGACCACTTATAAAAACTGTTTGAGAGACTGAAGAAGTACAAGCTGAGGTTGAATCCAAACAAGTGTACATTTGGGGTACGGTCTGGTAAACTCCTAGGCTTTATCGTCAGTAACAAAGGTATTGAGGTAGATCCTGCCAAAGTTAAAGCAATACAAGAGATGCCTGCTCCTTGTACTGAGAAGGAAGTCAGAGGATTCTTGGGACGTTTGAACTATATTGCCAGATTCATTTCTCACCTGACAGCTACTTGTGAGCCAATCATCAAGCTCTTGAAGAAAGATCAAGTAGTCAAATGGAATGGTGAGTGCCAAGTTTCTTTTGACAAAATCAAAGAATACTTATGAGAGCCTCCTGTATTGATGCCACCAATCGAGGGGAGACCATTGATCATGTATCTGACTGTTTTAGAAAATTCAATGGGGTGTGTATTGGGGTAGCATGACAAGCCTGGCCGAAAAGAGCACGCTATTTACTACCTGAGCAAAAATTTTACCGACTGTGAAACTAGATATTCACTGTTCGAGAAAACTTACTGCGCTCTGGCATGGGCTGCTCACCGGCTAAGACAATATATGCTGACTCATACTACCTTGTTGATATCTAAAATGGATCTGAAAAAATACATCTTCGAGAAGCCTGCTCTTTCTGGGAGAATAGCTAGATGGCAGATGATCCGGACAGAGTACGAAATATAGTATACTACCCAAAAAGCTATAAAGGGAAGTATGCTAGCTGATCACCTTGCTCACCAAGCTGTAGAAGACTATCAGTCCATGAAGTTTGAATTCCCGGATGAAGACATCATGACATTAGACAACTGCGAAGAAATCAGGCAATATGACGGACCTGAACAAGGATCCCGATGGACCCTGTTCTTTGATAGAGCATCCAATGCACTTGGTAATGGTATCAGTGTTGTACTCATATCTCCAGAAGTGTGTCATACTCCCTTTACCGCCAGAATTTGCTTCAATTGTACGAACAATATGGCGGAATACGAAGCGTGCATCTTTGGTCTCAGAGCTGCCATAGACTTGGGGATCAAATCATTGGATGTATTCGGAGACTCAGCCTTGGTCATCAGTCAGATCAAAGGGGAATGGGACACCAAACACCCTAACCTTATCCCTTACAAAGAACATGTTTTGACATTGCTACCACATTTTGAGGAGATTACCTTCGAGCACTTCCCGCGAAAAGAAAATCAGCTAGCCGACGCTCTAGCCACATTGTCATCTATGTTTAAACTTAATTGGGATAATGAGGCTCCCTAGATCACCATCGAACGAATGGATGGACCAGCACACTGTCACGACATTAATACTAAAGAAGTAGTGTACCAGCCTTGGTTTCATGAAGTCAAGAGGTATCTCGAGGCTCAAGAATATCCAGAAGGAGCTTCAATCAATGATAAGAAGTTCTTAAGGAGATTCTCTGCTAAATTCTTCCTTAGTAATGGCATCCTGTACAAACGCAATCATGACTGCGTATTGCTTCGGTGTGTAGATAAGGTTGAAGCTGGAAAGATCATGGCTGAATTACATGAAGGTACTTTTGGCACCCATTCCAGTGGGCATGCGATGGCGAAGAAAATCCTACGGGCAGGCTATTATTGGTCTACCATGGAAGCAGATTGCTATCAACACTCTCGAACCTGTCATAAATGCCAGATTTATACCGACAAAGTGCATGTACCCCCGGTTCCTCTGAATGTCTTGACAGCTCCTTGGCCTTTTGCTATGTGGGGAATTGATATGATTGGGGAATTAAAGCCGACAACCTCCAATGGACATCACTTCATCCTAGTGGGCATTGACTATTTTACGAAGTGGGTTGAAGCAGCCTCCTTCGCCTCCGTTACCAAGAATGTTGTTTCCCGCTTCATCAAGCAAAACCTTATTTGCCGATACGGTATCTCAGAAAGGATCATCACTGACAATGGTACAAATCTCAACAACACTATGATCACCGCATTGTGCGAGCGATTCAAGATTCAACAACACAGTTCTTCTCCCTATCGGCCAAAGATGAATGGTGTTGTCGAAGCTGCAAATAAAAGCATTAAAAAGATCATACAGAAAATGACAGTCACATACAAAGACTGGCACGAGATGCTACTATTCGCTCTCCACGAGTACCGTACCACGACTCGCACATCAACCGGGGAAACACACTATTCTTTAGTTTACGGCATGGAAGTTGTCTTGCCTATCAAGGTCCAGATCCCCTCTCTAAGGATTATGAAGGATGCATGATTGAACGAAGACGATTGGATCCAGACTCGACTTGATTAACTAAACTTGATTGATGAGAAGAGACTTACTGCTGTTTGCCATGGTCAAATGTATCAAAAATGAATGATCAAGGCTTTTAACAAGAAAGTCAGATGCCAAGTGTATCAAGTTTAGGATCTAGTGATCAAACGCATCATCTTTCCACAAATTAATCCCAGGGGAAAATAGACTCCTACCTATGAAGGATCATTTGTAATCAAAAACATATTCTCCAGTGGGGAAATGATCTTGACCACCATGGATGGAGACAACCTACCACACCCAGCGAACGCGGACATAGTCAAAAGATACTACGCATAAGAGACCCGCTAGGTTGACATACCTAGGCAAAACAAGGGCATCCCGACGAACTAAAAAGGTTCTGGCAAAAGTTAGGGATAAAACAAAAAAATCTGTATACCCGGCAAGTTGAAAACCCGAAAGGGCGACTTGGGAAAAAAAGGGTTTCCCGTTGGACTGAAAACCTGAAAGGGCGGTCCAGGAAAAAGTTAGGGAATTAAAGCGTATGACTATGTCCCATCAGATCACTTTATAAACAACCTTTGGCTTCCACTGACAAACTCAGAGGTTCTGATCAATTCAGTCATCTTTGGACAAGGCAACAAATAGACAAGATGCTCAGAGATACGAAGGCTATAGCAGAATGGAAACCCCATGGGATTATTACACATAGCTATTTTTCTTTGTATCAAATTTTCTCTCTTTTATGACAGCATTCTCTTACTAGAATGTTTGTCCCCTTGTACAAAAACATTTGCTCAAAGTCAATACAAAATGTCCCTTTGAAAGTGAAAAAGCTATTTGTCTTTTCTTTACGCTCGTGTTTTGTTTACAAAAATGTCCAATGATTCATTGTTGAACATATGCATTTAAACATAATTACTGTTTACAAATAAACAAAACGGGAAAGAATAATTACTGATAGGTTGAAAAGATAGGAAAATATCTCTAGGCCATTCCATAAGTAATCCACTGCAGTGCGTCATTTAAATCCCCAGCGGAACAAAGTTTCAAATTATTGATCCCCAGTAGAAGTTGTCAAATTTCTCAAGACTCCCCCAACAGATTCTAAAAACAGTACATGGCATGGCCCTTACAACAGAATTTATTTCTCTAAACAGAAATTTATAAACACTTCAACTTCACAACATGAAGACTTACACTCCATATCCTCAGCAGCAGCCAGGGATTTATCTTCCCCAAATCCAACAAGCAGTACAACAATTTAGCTCACATACGCATGCATCACATCCATATATCATAAACATTGATAACACGAATGCGTTATACCGTGCATTTCATACAACATGACTTTACATTATAGCTAACATTTTGCCCTTTTCAGGATAAGGTTAACAACTACCATTAACAATGTTCAAAGTTTTCAAATAAAGTTCAGATACACTCCAGACACAGACGCCATTCTGACACTCATTCAGATTCAAGCTTTCAGATACAGTTTAGATACGCTTCGGACACGGGTGCCATTCTAATACTCATTCAGATTCAAACTTTCAGATACAGTTCAGATACGCTCCAGACACAGACGCCATTCTGAAACTCATTCACATTCAAGCTTTCAGATACAGTTCAGATACGCTCCAGACACGGACGCTATTCTGATACTCATTTAACCCTCAGATACAGTTCAGATACGCTCCAAACACGGACGCCATTCTGATACCCATACAATTTTAGCTCACGAATTCAGTTCAGCAATCATTTCCGGATGGAATCTACAAGCCTATATCCAATTCCACCTACCATCACATCGTCAAGTGAAAATTTATGGGCACTCTAGTGTTCAATCATCTTCTACCTTCGAGTCACGAATGGCAAAAGTCGCCAATCTAACTCTTTAGGCTTAAGAAGATTGAACAGGGGCAGCTGTTGTACCCCAAAATTTACCCTCTCACTTATCAAGAATTTACTCACAAGATCTCCTTGACTTAAGACTGCACTAAGGTTTGATCAGCTCAAGACACCTCCTCATGCACTGATGACCAAAAATAGGGTTTGAGTTTGCACAAGTATTTTTGGACTATCAATGCTTCATATGACTTTAAAGGATCATTAGGGACCCCCAAGATTACTCATGTCAAGTTTCAAGCCTTGAATAACACTTTTGATCAGTCAATTGGACAGTTGACCTGAAAATCAGTTGTATTGGGGAAAAAGTTAACCATGGCCAATTTTCAGTCAAACTTCATAATTTTTTATCCACATAAACATGTTAGACTCATATGTATCACTTGATTAAGTTTTGACCACAATTCCCCAAGAAATTTGATCAAATCATCAAAAGGGCAAAATGGTCAAAATCAGGGTTTTGACTAAGAAGGGGCAATTTCTGATTTTTGGCCTAGAAAATGATCAATTGGTTTGAAGCATGATTTCAAGAGTTCAATTGCATCATCTTGACCTAATGGCATGATTCAAAACATTACAAATTCATTGGATTGACAGACGAATTTTTCAGTCAACTGATCAAAAGTCAACTGTATATTGAAAAGTCAAACTTTGACTTTTTGGTCAAATTCAAGTGCCAAGGATCACAATTCATAAAAACATGTCAAAATGTGAAACTTGTTCATATAGAAATCAAGGATTGAAGATCTTGTTTTGAAATTTGAAATTTCTTAACTTAGAAATTTTTCTAAGTATAGAAAATTTCTTATTTTTTCTCAACTTTAGGCCAAATTTTCACCATGATACAAAATGATTCAAAGGAAGTTCCCAACATGAAAGTTGTAGATCTCCATGAAATCTACAACTTTGCTTCACACAATTTATCCTAAAGATGCTTGGATCTCAAGATATAATTTTGTGAATACATGCTCATGAACTAAAATAACTTAGTGAAATTTTGCCCTAGTTAGGCAGGTTTTTGACCTAACTTCATGGCAACTATTCACCTAGTTCCAAGAGGAATTTTCAAAAGAATTTCAAAGATGGGTTATAGATCACATTAGAATATTTCCAAAATGTCTAATAACTCCTTGAGATCATTCTTGAGTAGGGAGAATCAAAGAGATGAAGTTAGGGTTTTATCACTTTGATTATAGGTCATTTTCATGAAGAATAAGTTTTCAAATTTGCAAATTGGTTGTACAATCTTTACTTTTCAGGCCTCAAACTCATTTGTCACTCCATCATTAATGGATTGCACAAGGTTTCATGCCCTAAAGCCAAGCATTCAATGCATTGTACAAGAAAATAGCCATTTTTGGAAGAAAGGCAACATTGCCATTTTAGAAAAGCATGCTTTTTGCATTTTTCCATTTCTTGAGCCTTGGACTTGTTCTTTCTGCACAAACCAAGCCTATAAACCTGAACAAAACATGTTTAAAGCTTCAAGCCACCCTACAAGATCAGAATCATGCCTTAAGAAGTCACTTCTCACACTTGCTTCAAAAACAAGAAATGTAGCAAGACATGTGATCTTGTACTTCTGAGCAAGCACAAGTCCTCCAACCTTTTGCTCTATATAAAGCCATCATTTTGCAACTAAAACCACGGATGCCCAAGCCTTGAAACACCCTAGAATCAGAATTTGCATGCCAAGCCTCCAAACTTGCCATTCCTGACTTGTGAACTGAATCTTCCATTTCACTCGTGCGTTTTCAGGCCTTTTGCTTTCCCAAGCTTCCTTACCTTACAAGTAAACCATCTCACACCCTAAAACATCACTGTAACTCCATCTTCCCCATTGTTGAAGTTCAAAAATAGAGCAACACATGTGGACTTCTCCAGACCATTCCAGCCACCCTCAAGACAAGCTAAGCATATCATTAGCTTCCTAGAGGTTCAAGGAAGCTAACCTGATCATCACAACATCCTAAAGCAAGCTCATTTTCAAAACATGATTTCCATTTTCAAGGTGAGTTTTCTGTTTTTCTAACTCTTAATACAGGCATAGTTAGCTTTCCATTTGTGAATATAAAATGTAGACATCATTGCTACGAAGTTGTACATATCCATAGCTTGCATTTATTTAGCTTGGGTTTAGAGGATTTTAAGTTTGATGTTTCTGAAAAAATTAGGTTAAGAATTAGGGCCAACAAAATTCTCTCTGATCTTGGACTTATAGTTTTAGTTATGCACATGGTTAGAATTGTGAGGTAAAATGCTATAATGTTCATGTTATCACTTTCCATTTTTGTTGAGAAATGAAAAAGTTACAGGGGGTCCGGCAGGCTAGAGGTTGAAGATGAAGTATAGGGCAAGGCAATGTTTTGTGTTATGTATTTGTGTTTTCATTTAGACTAACAGATGTACAGCTACCCCAGTGGTAAAACAGCACGCTGGTAACCAGGAGGGCGTGGGTTCGAACCAGCGCACTACCTTTTATTTTCTGAACATTTTCTTTTTGCCAACTTCCAACACCTTGGGCCTCCTGACTTGGGCTTGGTCATTTTTGCTCCAATACACCCCCTGCATTATTATTGCACCACATCAGTCCATACACATTTGTTTGTTTTTGCTACAAAACTCTCAAAATTGTTTTTTCAACCCCTGATTAATTTATTTTTATATTTCTATTTTCATTTTCATTTTATTTTTGTCTTTTATTCAAAATTAATATTATTTTATTTTTATCATTTAAAAACCAAGAATATTTATTATTATTATTATATTAGGTAAAAATATAATTTATATTATATTCTCTTAAAATAAATAAAAAAAGACAAAATCAATTTTATTTGTTAAATTCCTTTCTTAAAAACATAATAGATAAACTTAGGTTTTTTTATTTCTTTTTTCATAAGTTAAATTAATCTAGAATTTAGGTCTTTAATTTAACTACTTTTATTTTCGTAAAAATAACTTAGAATTTAATTCTTTTTTCTAGAAAAAAAAACCTAAATAATTTCTAACTAGTTTAGGTTTAATTTATTTTGTTTATAATTAAAATTATTTTCTTAAATAAATTAGGACAAAAACAAATAAAAATTCCCTTTATATAAAAACCAAACAAAAATCACTTTCATTATCCTATGCATATTTATATAAATTATTATGGTTACTTATTTGTTTAAATTTTTGTACAAATTCGATATGGTTGTAACAGTTAATTAGCTTTGATTATCTCGCAATCCCCATTTGTAAATTTGTATACTCCCCCTCCCCACCAATGTTGTAATAGCGTAGTAACTTTAAATTCCACAATTTATCGCTTTTATATACAAATGCTAGTAATTAGGATTTGTATGGAAAGACTAAAACCAACCCTTAGAAAACCCTAATTCAAGACAAATAAACAAGCATGAAAACAATACACTTGCACACAAGCATCGCTAGGGTTCTCCACTTGGTTGCCTTATAAAATGACCATATTACGCATGTGAAGTATCTTAGCAAAAACAAGCAAATATAAGATCATAGTCCCTCGATGACGCTATCTAAGTTGCCTTTCAAATGATCTTAGTCCCTAAAGGAGAATGCTAAGATACTTTGCAACATTGCTAATCATTGTTATACGATGACCCTCGCCTGTCTCGTTTACATCCAAAGATTGGGTTGCTTACCAAATCAATGGTAAGAAAACAATGTCAAAGGAAAAGAAAATGAACAAGAAAGACATTTGAGTAGGTAGATTACTCCTAGTTACTTGCTCCATTTCAAAACAAATATCCCTGCTATTTTCAAAACAAACACCTACACACTTTCAAACATCTTACAAACATTGAAAACATTTTCAAAAAGACAAACATCTTTGTATACATTCTTAAGAACGAGAATCATTACAAAGATTGCCTAAACAATGGCCTCTTTTACAAAATACTTTCAAAAAAACCACACAAAGCACAATTTCAAACAAAAGCAAGTGATCTAGCAAGTAACTAAGAGCCCATGGAAAACATGGATGAAAATGGTGCCAATACCTTCCCTTTTCATAATCTATCCCCCAAACTCAAGAAACAATCTCAAAGGTCTTTTCTGTGCTTTTTTACCTTTCCATTTAGATAAAAGAAAAGTCGATGGTGATTCTTGCTAAGCGCAACATTTGCGATAAAACGAAAAACAATCAAGTCAGTTCTCCCACCGTATCATAACAAGTATAAGCATCTAGAAGAACAGTTGAATGCAATGGAAATCCAAAAAGTGCCTGGTTTGGACTTTGAGGAGTTGGGCTTAGTGTCAGGAATTGTCATTCGTCCAAAATTCAAAGCACCTGTGTTCGCCAAATATGACAAAGTCTTATGCCCTAAAATGCATCTCTGGTCCTATGTGAGGAAAATCCAGCCCCATACCGCTGACAAAGATTTATGGGTACATTTCTTCCAAGACAGTCTGTCTGGAACTCAACTTGACTGGTTTTATCAGCTAGAAAGAGCCAATGTTCACAACTGGAAAGATCTTGCTGTAGCCTTTTACAAACAATACCAATACAATGTTGATCTTACGCCTACCCGTACTCAACTCCAGAGTATGGCCATGGTTTCAAATGAAGGCTTCAAGGATTATGCGCAAAAATGGAGAGACTTGGCCGGAAGAGTTCAACCTCCTCTATCTGAAAGAGAGTTGGTAGACATGTTTTTGGGCACCTTGTTTGGTCCCTTTTTCAATCACTTAATTGGGAGTTCATTGGCGAGTTTTACTGAATTGATATTGACCAGAGAAAGGGTAGAAGCCGGGATAAAGAATGGAAATATTCAAAAAGATGCATCCTCTGCTGCTGTAAGGAAGCCATTCATCAGAAAGAAGGAAGTGGTTGTTGTTTATCCTAAGAGAAATCAAGATAGGGCCGAACGCCGTCCAATGGTGGGGGCTATTATGATTCCTAAACATGCGCCTGATCAGCAAAGAAACAACCAACCAAGGATGGAAAGACCAGTCAGATAATTCACCAGAATTAACATGACCTTATCTCAAGTATTTCGACATTTGCTAAGATCCAACCTAGTGACTTTGAAAGAAGCTCCAAAGAACCCTAACACAACATCTCCTCACTATCATCCTAATGCCCGCTGTGCATACCACTCTGAGAGTCTTGGCCATGACACTAACAATTGTTGGGCTCTAAAGAACAAAGTACAAGACCTCCTTGAAGCCAAAGAGATTGAATTCGATGCGAAAAGCCCAATGTCATTTTTGCCCCTATGCCCAAGCACGGCCATAATGCCAACGCCATTGAAAAGGATATGTTTGTTACTTCAGTTGATGAACTTATTACCCCACTCCTGATTATAAAAAAGAACTTATTGAATGCCGGTGTTTTCCTGGGCTGTAATGAAAGCTGTCATTTCTGTTTGTCTTCACCAACTAGCTGTCCTTTGTTGAAAACAAGCGTTCAATGCCTAATAGATAACAAGGAGATTTTGTTCGAAAATACTTTTGTTCCACCTGTTTCTTATAATGATATTTCCATTGTGACCATTTCCGACAATTCTTCCAGGTTCTCCACCAAAAGACCCGTTAGAATTACATTAGTTTCAAAAGTATCTCCTTTGATAATTACAATGCCTGGACCAGTCCCGTATTTGTCAAACAAAACCGTACCATGGAATTATGGAGGGGATGTCTACTACCACGGTATCAAGCAAGATTGGCCAGCTGTCGAAGATTCAAGTTCTAAGAAGGATGACTCCAATATCAGTAACATTGTCGGGACTAGCAAGATTACCCGAAGCGGAAAGATATTCTCACCAGAAATTGCTCCCCCAAAAGCAGTTGCTGGACCCGTAATCATTCATGTTGTTGTTGCTCCTCCGAAGGCTATTCCCAGCCCCACAATCATCTCCACCAATACTCCAACTGGCAAAGCTGTTAAAACTCCTGTTATCACTCCTACTGACACTTATGATGCCAAGTTAACCGAGACTCGAGGAAAAGGTGTTCTGGTTGAGTCTGTCAAGACGAAGACACAATCATTCGCTATCCCTGAGACCTCCCGGAAAGAGATGGAGGAAATTCTAAAGATCATAAAAAGAAGCGATTACAATGTAGTTGAGAAACTGGGGCAAACTCCATCCAAAATTTCCATGCTGGCTTTACTACTATGTTCTGAGGCGCATGCAAAGGCCTTGGTAAAATTCCTAAAAACTGCTCATGTACCCCCAAGAAACATCTGCCGATCAATTCCAAGACTGCGTAGCCAACTTGACTACAGATAATGGTCTAAGTTTTTCGGATGCTGATTTGACGCCTAGAGGAAGAAAGCATGATGAGGCATTGTATGTCTCAGTGTAATGCAGGGGCACAACCTTGGCTCATGTTTTGGTGGACACCGGGTCATCTCTAAATGTATTTCCTAAAAAGGCTCTTGATAGGCTTGACTATGAAGGATTGACATTGAAGCCAAGCAATATAGTAGTGAGGGATTTTGACGGCTCAAAAAGGATGGTGCATGGGGAAGTGGACATCCCCATAAAGGTTGGAACCCAAACATTTGACTCAACTTTTTATGTAATGGATATCCGCCCTTCGCATTCCTGCTTTCTAGGCAGACCGTGGATTCACAATGTTGGCGCTATTACTTCTACGTTACACCAAATGCTAAAGTATCCAATTCAAGGGAATATTATCACCGTTCATGGAGAAGAAGAGTATATGATCAGCCATCTCAATTCCTTCAGATATATGGAGTTAGATGGTGAATTTATTGAATCTCCATTCCAACACTTTGAGGAAGTCCCGCAAGATGTGGCAGTAACCAGGGCTGTTCCCAAGATTAGAAGGCCTCCACTCAAGATGTCATCTTTGAAGGCTGCAAAAGCAGTAATAGAAGAAGGTGGGTGCACTATTTGGGGACAACTCCCAGATATCCCATACAAGTCTGACAAGTTTGGCCTAGGTTTCACTTCATGTGCTCAGAAGATTGTATGCCGCGCTCGTGCTGGAGGACCACCCCTGAAGATCAGCAACCGTGAAGTCAACGCCGTAGAGGATGATGAAGAGGGTTGCAACCTGGAGGATTGGATCTTCCCAACTATTAGTGGAGGGCTCAACAACTGGGAGGCTAGAGAATTTGTCCCGATCACTTTTATCCCATAGTAATTTGTCTTTACATTTTATTGGATCTGTAACATTAAAATAATTCAAACTCTTAAAACCTTGTTTCTTACCCGAGGCACAATGGTCCATTTGTAAGGGTTATTATCTCATTTCCATATGACACCAATGAATCATGGACATTTTGCATACAAACTTTGTGCTCATTGTTTTTCTCTTTTACATTTTTCATTTCTTTCAAAGATAGATATACCCTTACACACACTCACACTCACAATGCAGGTCTACATCCATTCGGGATCCCATGGGTAACGGTTCTGCTATGGCCTTCTGTGACTCTGAAAATATAATCTATCAAGCCGAAGATGAAGGTGAGGAAGATTGTGAAGTACCAGGGTAACTTTCCAGATTGCTACAACAAGAAGAGAGAACCATTCAGCCCCACGAGGAGCCTGTGGATACAATCAACCTAGGTACCGAAAAAGACAAAAGAGAGGTTAAGGTGGGTGCCAATCTGGAACCCAGTGTCAAGGAGCGGTTGATTCAGTTGTTACACGAGTATTTTGAGGTGTTTTCCTGGTCATATGAAGACATATCAGGACTTGATGCAGATATTGTGGTACATTGTCTACCTACAAAAGAGGATTGTCCACCGGTAAAACAAAAAGTTTGTCGTATGCGACCTGACATGTCGGAGAAGATTAAAGCAGAAGTCATGAAACAATTCAATGCTGGATTCTTGGCCGTCATCTCCTATCCATAATGGGTCGCCAATGTCATTCCCATGCCCAAAAAGGACGGCAAGGTACTAATGTGCGTGGACTACAAATATTTGAATAGGGCAAGCCCCAAGGATGATTTCCCACTTCCCCACATTGACATCCTAGTTGACAATACTGCACAACACAAAGTGTTTTCCTTCATGGACAATTTCTCAGGTTATAACAAAATCAAAATGGCGCCTAAGGACATGGAGAAAACAACATTTGATACACAGTGGGGCACATTCTGCTACAAGGTTATGCCATTCGGAATGAAGAATGCAGGGGCAACCTATCAGCGTGCCATAGAAGCCCTATTTCACAACATGATACATCACAAGATAGAGGTCTATGTGGACGACATGATATCTAAATCTCAAATAGAAGAAGAGCATCTTGATCATTTACAGAAACTGTTTGAGAGGCTAAAAAAATACAAGCTAAGGTTGAACCCAAATAAATGCACGTTTGGAGTAAGGTCTGGTAAGCTCCTAGGCTTTGTCGTCAGCAATAAGGGTATTGAAGCAGATCCTGCCAAAGTAAAAGCGATAAAAGAGATGCCTGCTCCTCGTACTGAAAAAGAAGTCAGAGGATTCTTGGGACGTTTGAACTACATTGCCAGATTCATTTCTCACCTGACAGCTACCTGTGAACCAATCTTCAAACTACTGAAGAAAGACCAGGTAGTCAAATGGAATGATGAGTGCCAAATTTCTTTTGAAAAAATCAAAGAATACCTGCAAGAGCCTCCTGTTTTGATGCCACCAGTCGAGGGAAGACCGTTGATTATGTATCTAACTGTTTTAGAGAATTCAATGAGGTGTGTGCTGGGGTAGCATGACGAGTCTGGCCGAAAAGAGCACGCTATTTATTATCTGAGCAAAAAGTTTACCGACTGTGAAACAAGATATTCACTGCTCGAGAAAACTTGTTGCGCTCTGGCATGGGCTGCTCGCCAGCTAAAACAGTATATGCTGACCCATACTACCTTGTTGATATCTAAAATGGATCCAATAAAATACATCTTCGAGAAACCTGCTCTCTATGGGAGAATAGCGAGATGGAAGATGATCCTAACAGAATATGATATACAGTATGCTACCCAGAAAGCAATAAAAGGCAGTGTACTAGCTGATCACCTTGCTCACCAAGCTAGAAGACTACCAGTCCATGAAGTTCGAATTCCCAAATGAAGACATCATGATGGTAAACAACTATGAAGAACTCAGGCCATACGACGGACCTGAACAAGAATCCTGATGGACCCTGGTTTTTGATGGGGCATCTAACACACTCGGCAATGGTGTTGGTGCAGTACTCATATCTCCTGAAGGGTGTCATACACCCTCTACGGCAAGACTCTGCTTCAGTTGTAAAAATAACATGGCGGAATACGAAGCGTGCATCTTTAGCCTCAAAGCTGCCATAGACTTGGGGATCAAATCTTTGAATATATTCAGAGATTCAGCTTTGGTTATCATCCAGATCAAAGGGGAGTGGGATACCAAACACCCTAACCTTATCCCTTAAAAAGAACATGTTTTGACATTGGTCCCAAATTTTGAAAGGATTACCTTCAAGCATTTCCCGTGAGAAGAAAATCAGCTAGCAGACGCACTAGCCACAATGTCATCTATGTTTAAACTTAAATGGGATAACGAGGCTCCCCAAATCACCATTGAGCAAAGGGATGAACCAGCACACTGTTACGAGATTAATACTGAAGAAGTAGTGGACCAGCCTTGGTTTCACGAAATCAAGAGGTATCTCAAGATTCAAGAATATCCAGAAAGAGCTTCAGTAAACGATAAGAAGTTCTTAAGGAGATTCTTTGCTAAATTCTTCCTTAGTAATGACATTCTTTACAAACGCAGCCATGACTCCGTATTAATTCGATGCGTAGACAAGGTTGAAGCTGAAAGGATCATGGCAGAGTTACATGAAGGCACTTTTGGCACTCATTCCAGTGGGCATACGATGGCAAAGAAGATCCTACGGGCAGGCTATTACTAGTCTACCATGGAAGCAGATTGCTATCAAAACTCTCGAACCTGCCACAAGTGTCAGATTTATGCTGACAAGGTGCACGTACCTCTGGTTCCTCTGAATGTCTTGACGGCTCCTTGGCCCTTTGCTTATGTGGGGGATTGATATGATTAGGGAAATCAAGCCGACCGCCTCCAATGGACACCGCTTCATCTTAGTGGCCATTGATTATTTTACAAAGTGGGTAGAGGCAGCTTCATTCGCTTCCGTTACCAAGAATGTTGTTGCCCGATTCATCAAGCAGAATCTCATTTGTCGTTACGGTATCCCAGAGAGGATCATTATAGACAATGGTACAAACTTGAATAATACTATGATCACCGCCTTGTGCGAGCAATTCAAGATCCAGCATCGCAATTCTTCCCCTTACCGGCCAAAGATGAATGGTGCCGTCGAAGCTGCGAATAAGAACATTAAACAGATCATATAGAAAATGACAGTCACATACAAAGACTGGCATGAGATGCTACATTCGCTCTCCACGGATATTTAACCACAACTCGCACATCAACCAGGGCAACACCTTACTCTCTGGTATACGACATGGAGGTTGTCTTGCCTATTGAGGTTCAAATCCCCTCTTTGAGAATTATGAAGGATGCAGGGTTGAATGAAGAGGATCGGATCCAGACTCGACTTGATCAACTAAACTTGATTGATGTGAAAAGGCTTACTGTTGTCTGTCATGGTCAAATGTATCAAAAACGGATGATCAAGGCTTTCAACAAAAAGGTCAGATAACAAGTGTATCAAGTTGGGGATCTGGTGATCAAACGTATCATATTTCCGCAAGGTGATCCAAGGGGAAAATGGACTCCTACATATGAAGGACCATTTGTAATCAAAAACATATTCTCTGGAGGGGAAATGATCTTAACCACCATGGATGGCGACGACCTGCCGCACCCTGCGAACGCTGACATAGTCAAAAGGTACTACGCATAAGAAACCCGCTAGGTTGACACACCTAGGAGAAACGAAGGCATCCCGGCGAACCAAAAAGGTTAGGGCAAAAATTAGGGATAAAACAAAAAAAATGGAATATGTACACCCGGCAAGTTGAAAACCCGAAAGGGCGACTTAGGCAAAAAAAGGGTTTCCCGGTGGACTGAAAACTCGAAAGGGCGGTCCAGGCAAAAGTTAGGGAATGTAAAGCGTATGACTGTGTCCCGTTGGATCACCTTACGAACAACCTGCAAACTCAGAGGTTCTGATCAATTCAATCAACTTAGGACAAGGCAACAAATAGACAAGATGCTCAGAGACACGAAGGCTATAGCAGAATGGGAACCCCATGGGATTATTGCACATAGCTATCTTTTCTTTGTATCAAAATTTTCATTTTTTTTGCGACGACATTCTCTTACTAGAATGTTTGTCTCATTGTAAAAAAGTACTTACTCAAAGTCAATACAAAGATATCCCTTTGAAAGTGCAAAACTATTTGTTTTTTCTTTACTCTTGTGTTTTGTTTACAAAAACGTCCAATGATTCATTTTTGAACATATGCATTTGTACATAATTACTGTTTATAAATAAACAAAATAGAAAGACAATCACTGATGGCTTTAAGAGATAGGGAAATCTCTCTAAGTTATTTCCATAAAATCCCCCGCATTGTGCAGTTTAATCCCCAGCGAAACAGAGCTTCCAGTTATCAATCCCCAGTAGAAGTCGTTAAATTTCTCCGAATTCCCCAGACATGATTTTTCAAGCAGTACACGACATTTCCCTTACAACAGAGTTTATTTCTCCAAGCAGAAATTCATCAATGCTTAGACTTCACAACATGGAGACTTATACTCCATATCCTGACTAGCAGTCAGGGATTTATTTTCCCCAATCCAACAACAATGCAACAAACTAGCTCACATACGCATACATCGCATCCATATATCATAAACATTAATAACACGAATGCATTATACTATGCATTTCATACAACATAACATTGCATATTAGCTAACATTTTACCTTTTTCAGGATAAGATAAATCAAACAGCTACCATTAACAATATTCAAAGTCCTCAGATACAGTTCAGATACACTCCAAACATAGATGCCATCCTGATACTCATTCAGATTCAACTTTTCAGATACAGTTCAGATACGCTCTAGATACGGATGCCATCCTGATACTAATTCAGATTCGATATTCAGATACAGTTCAGATACGCTCCAGACACGGATGCCATCCTGAAACTCATTCAATCTTCAGATACAGTTCAGATACGCTCTAGACACGGATGCCATCCCGAAACTCATTCAACTTTCAGATACAGTTCAGATACGCTCCATACACAGATGCCATTCTGATACTCATTCAGATCCAACTTTCAGATACAGTTCAGATACGCTCCAGACATGGATGCCATTCTGACACTCATTCAGATTCAACTCTCAGATACAGTACAGATACGCCCCAGACACGGACGCCATTCTGATACTCATTCTTTCAGCTTACAAATTACCATTCAGCAATCACTTTTGGATGGCATCTACAAGCCCATCTCCAACAACTTTCTATCACTCCTCCAAATGTCATCTTTAAGCCCATTCCCTCTACCATCACATCACCGAGTGCCAATTTCTAGGCACTCTAGTGTTCAATCATCTTCCACCTTCGAGTCACGAATGGCAAAACATGCCAATATAACTCTTCAGGCTTAAGAAGATTGAACAAGGGAAGCTGTTGTACCCCAAAATTTTCCCTCTCACTTATTAAGAATTTGCTCACAAGATCTCCCTTGACCCAAGACTGCACTAGGGTTTGATCAGCTCAAGACACCTCCTTAGGCACGGATGACCAAAATTGGGGTTTGAGTTTGCACAAGGATATTTGAGCTTCCAATGCCCCATATGACCTTCATGGATCATTATGGACCCTCAAGATTACTCATGTCAAGTTTCAAGCTTTGAATCACATTTTTGCTCAGTCAATTTAGCAATTGACCTAAAAATCAGCTGTATTGGGGAAAAAAGTCAACCATGGCCAATATACAGTCAAACTTCATAATTTTTTATCCATGCCAACATTTTAAACTTATATGTATCATTTTATCAAGTTTGGACCACAACTCCTTAAGAAATTTGATCAAATCTCCAAAAGGGCAAAATGGTCAAAATTAGGGTTTTGATTGGGAAATGGCAACTTCTGATTTTTGACCTAGAAAATGGTCAATTAGTTTAAGGCATGATCTCAAGAGTCCAATTGCATCATTTTTACCTAATGGCATGGTTCAAAACATTTCAAGTCCATTGGATTGACAGATGAATTTTTCAGTCAACTGATCAAAAGTCAACTGTATACTGAAAAGTCAAACTTTGACTTTTTGGTCAAATTCAAGTGCCAAAGATCATAATTCATCAAAACATGTCAAAATATGAAACTTATTCATTAAGAAATCAAAAAGTCAAGATTTCATTTTGAAAAGTCAAAATTTCTAAACTTAGAAATTTTTCTAAGTGTTGGAAATTTCATATTTTTTCATAACTTTGAGCCAAATTTTCACCATGATGCAAGGTGATTCAAGAGAAACTTCCAACATGAAAGTTGTAGATCTCCATGAAATATACAAATTTTATTTACACAACTCCTTCCAAAAATTCTTGGATCTCAAGTTATAATTTTATGAACATATGGTCATGAAACTAAACACTTAGTGAAATTTTGCCCTAATTTGGTCAGGATTTTGACCCAACTTCATGGCACTTTTTCATATAATTCCAAGGGGAATATTCAAATGAAATTCAAATATGGGTTGTAGAGGACATTGCAAGCTTTCCAAAATGTCCAAGAACTCCTTGAGATCATTCTTATGTAGGGAGAATCGCAGAGATGAAGTTAGGGTTTTGTCACTTGAATTACAAGTCATTTTTGATGAACACTTGAACCAAATCCATGCTAGGCTGCATAATATTTGCTTTGAAGGCCTCAAACTTGTTTTTCACACCAAAATTAAATGTTTACAAAACATATGGAGCCATTGTCCAAGCATTTGAAGCATTACCCAAGTTGCATTTCTATTTTTGGAAGAAAGGCACCATTGCTATTCTTGAAAAGTGGCTTTAATCACAAAGTCCACTCTCCTTAAGAATTGAACTTGTTATTTCTGCACACACAAGATGTACAAAGTAGTAACCACTATATGCAGCCATGTACTTTGCCTTGAAACAAGATGTCTCAACTTTGCTTCAAAAACAAGAAAGATGCTACAACATTTGATTTTCAAATTCTAACTTGTTATAAGACATAATACCTCTTGCCTATAAATACATACACTATTTGCAAGATAACACACGAATAGACAAGCCCTAGAAACTTCTAAAACTCAGAACTGCATCACAAACCACCATTGTTGCATATTCTGACCAAGAACTTCAAACTTCCATTTCACTCGTGCGTTTCTTGGCCTTTTGCCTCCAAAAGCTTCCAAACATTATACATAAGCCATCCCTATCCCTGTTACATGACTGTAACACCATCTTCATCTATTTCCAAGTTCAAAAACAGAGCATCACAATTGGACTTCTTCAGACCATTCCAACCACCCTCAGCTCAAGCCAGCCATTGCATTAGCTCTCTAGAGGTCCAAGGAAGCTAACCTGATCATCAGCACTGCCTGAAACAAGCTCAAATCCATTTCACGATTTCCAGTTTTGAGCGCCTAGGCCCTTATGCCGGGCCTTCCATTTTTGCTGACTCCTAACTCCAGTTTCACTTTTGAACCCCCTAGCCAATTATTTTCTTTATTTCATTTTCTTTTTTTATTTTATTTTCATTTCATATTTTATTTTATTATTTTCACTATTATTATTATTATTATTATTATTATTATTATTATTATTATTATTATTATTTTTTTTTTTTTTTTTTTTTTTAATAAAAATCCAAAAATATTTTTATTTATTTTTTACACTTATATATTTTATTTTATTTTTCTTATAAAAAACAAAAGGACTAAAAATACTTTCTTAAATAAATTAATTTCCTTTTTGTTAATAAATATTTAGACATAGGTTTAATTATCTATTTTCTTAGTTAAGATCAATTTAGAACTTAAGATTATTTTGATTAATTAATTTTCATATTACTTTTATTTAATTTAAAACCTTTTCATAAAAAACCCTAAAAATCCCTTTTCAAATTAATTTCTTTTCTTAAATAGTTTGATTTAATTTTATTTAATTTTAATTAATCACCCCCTTTATTTAGGTCAAGATAAAACCATTTCATAATAACAAAAAAATCATTTCTTTTTTCATTTGCACTTGTACATTATTTATTCAATTCTTGTATAATATTCAATGTGGTTGTAATAGCTAATTAAGTTTAACTTTCTTGCAATCCCCATTTGTAATTTGTACACCCCCTCCCACAAATGTTGTAATAGCATAGTAACTTTAAATTTCACAATTTATCGCTTTTATATAACATGCTAGTAATTAGGGTTTGTATGGAAAGACTAAAACCAATACTTAGAAAACCCTAATTCAAGACCAAAACAAGCATGAAAATGATACACTTGCACACAAGCACCCCTAGGGTTATTCAACTTGGTTGCCTTATACAAAATGGTCATATTACGCATGTAAGGTATCTTAGCAAAAATATAGCAAATACAAGATCATGGTCCCTCGTTGAAGCTATCTAAGTTGCCTTATAAATGATCTCCGTCCCTCAAAAAGAATGCTAAGATACCTTGCAACATTGCTAATCATGGTTATACGATGACCCACGCCCGTCCCGTTTACATCCAAAGATAGGGTTGCTTACCAAATCAATGGTAAGACAACAATGTCAAAGGAAAAGAAAATGAATAAGAACGACATTTAAGTAGGTAGATTGCTCCTAATTACTTGCTCCATTTTAAAACAAACATCCTTTCTATTTTCAAAAACAAACACTTACACTTTCAAAACATCTTACAAAACTTGAAAACATTTTCAAAAGACCAACATCTTTGTATACATTCTTACGAACGAGAATCATTAAAAAGATTTCCTAAACAATGGCCTCTTTACAAAATACTTTCAAAACCCACACAAAGCACAATTCCAAAAAAAAGCAAGTGATATAGAAAGTAACTAAGAGCCCATGGATAACCATGGATGAAAAGGGTGCTAATACCTTCCCTTTTCATAATCTACCCCCCGAACTCAAGAAACAATCTCAAAGGTCTTTCCTGTGCTTTTTCACCTTTCCTTTTGGATAAAAGAAAAGTTGGTGGCGTCTCTTGCTAACCGCAACATTTGCAATCAAACACAAAACCTTCAAGTCAGTTCTCCTACCGTATCACAGAAGGTTTGATAAAAGAAAGGTTTTTTAGCATTGTAAGTGTTAAAGAAATAAGTGCTAAGTAACTTAAGGAGGCACCTAAGAAGTTGTTGTCTATTAATGGCTTGAGTTTATCAAGCATTAGGGGGAAAGGGTATGATAGAGCTAACAATATGAAAGGCAAGTTTGGTGGTTTGAGAACTTTAATCCAAAATGAGAATCCATCTTCTTATTATGTGCATTGTTTCGTCTATCAACTTCAATTGGAACTTGTTGCATATGATAAGACTCACAAAGATGTTAGTGGTTTTTTTCGGTAAGGTTAATATGTTTGTTAATTTAATACGTTCTTTTAACAAGGGACAAGAATTGCTTTGGGACAAACAAGTAACTCCGTTTTCTAAATTGATTGAAGAAGGCCAGATAGAGACTCGTAGTTGATTAAATCAAGACTCATCTATTGCTAGAGCGAGTGACACTTGTTGGGGTTCCCACTTTAGGACTCTCACTAGTTTGATGACTTTGTATGGTGCCATTTTTGGGGAACTTGAAGAAGTTGGGAATGATAAATCATTTGAAAAATATGGTGAAACTATGTTTTTGTTTGGTGTACTTCAATCTTTTAATTTTTTTTATCTTCATGTTATATACGATGGTTGAGATTTTAGGATTTACAAATGATTGGAGTGTAGCGTTACAAAAGCGTGATCAAGATATTTTGAATGCTTTGTCACTTGTTAATGCTATCAAACAAGAATTACAAGAAATGAGGAATGATGGATAGGGAGAACTTATATCTAAGGTTATGGAAATTCGCAATAAGCATGATATTGATGTACCTGATATGTATGCACCGTATGTGGAAAGGAAGAAACCTAGAAGATACGCTACAACTTCTAGTGTTTCTAATTTGCATCATTATAAGCATGATTGTTTGTTTAATATTTTAGATTTGCAGTTGCATGAGCCCAATGAAAGGTTTGATGAAGAGAAGACTGAACTTTTACAATGTGTTTCATGTTTGAGTCCTTCATCATCATTTGTAGCTTTTGATGTGAAAAAATTACTAAGGATGGTTGAACTTTATCCAAATGATTTTGTAGATGTTCCAGAAGTGGTGGTTCAACATCAACTTCAAAATTATGTTAGAAATGTTCGATGTGACTCAAAATTTGTGAAGTTTAAAGGAATTTCAGATCTTTGTGCAAAACTTGTGGAAACAAATAAGTGCAACACATTTGATATAGTCTTACCGGTAGCAACTGCAAGTGTGGAACGTGTTTTTTCAACTATGAAGTTTGTGAAGAGTTATTTATATAACAAAATGAGTGATCAATGGTTAAATAACCGTCTTGTAACTTTTATAGAAAGATATGTTATTGGAACAATTAACAATTGTTATTTCTTTATTTTGCTGTGATTGACGTTATGTTTGGTAAAACTAACTTAGCTTTGACATGTTGAATAAAGATGTTCTATGTACTGAAGCAATATGTCTTATGCGATGTCCTATGCATTCTCTTTCGACATTGTGATTGTGTACAGCTGGATTGTTGGATTTTCTAGTCTGTTACAAGTGCAAAATATTTTGTGACTATTGTGCTATCCTATGTGGCGCTCAGTTTGAAGTTTGAAAATGATTCAAGCTGATTTCAAGGAGAATTGTTAGTGACTAATTATGGAGATAATTTAGAAAACTAATTATTTATGTCCTATCTTTGAGGAAATAATTCTACAGCATCTATTAATTATCCAACTGGGGTTTGTGAAGCCCAAATCCAGTCCAATGAAGATTATAAATAGAAGGCTTCAACCCTAGTTGTTTTTACGAACTTACATTGTTTTTATTAGGGCTTGTGTGCTTATTGTGAGCCTCTCAATTATCATGTTGATAAAAGAGTAGGACATTATTTTTTTTGTAAGTTTTGTCAATCATTCCAAAGTTTGTAAGTAAGGAATGATTGTGTGTCTTTAAAGTGTTACTTCTGTGATTTTCTAAGTGTTTAGAAATGTTCAGTCACTGGTTTGTGATTCGAAGGGATTTGAGAAGGGTCTCATGCCTAGGTGAGTCTTAGGTAGAAGTTAAGCAAGGGTAGTGATTAAGTGAGGAGTTGTAAATGAAGGAGTTTAGCTTCGACTTGATACTATTAGTAGTTAACTTGATCCCTGGCTTGGTATCCCCTAGAGTAGGTGTTGGTTTACACTGAATTATGTTAACAATCCTGTGTGTTCTCTACTTTTCTTCACTTTGATTATCATTTATCTTGTCATTACTTTTTTGTTCAAAAAAGGTGTCTCGACATCTTTTAGAACATCTATGATCTGAATACCAGAATTTTAATTGGTATCAGAGCAGGAAACTTGCTCTGTCTCTGGGTGAGGTTCAGGGAAGATACTTTCTGGTGCGATAGACAAGGAAGGAGGATTTGGAAACAGACCACCCATCCTTGACGGAACCAATTATGATTATTGGAAAGTTTGTATGATGGCTTTCATTAAATCCATGGACAACAAGGCGTGGAAAGGAGTTGTCAAGGGATGGGTTCCATGAAAGGTTGTGGGTGAGGATGGGAAGAAGACGAACATGAACAAAGGTGAAGAAGATTGGAATGATAAGGATGATGAATCATCTCAAGGAAACTCTAAAGTTTTGAATGCCTTATTCAATAGTGGGGACAAGAATATCTTCAGGTTGATCAGTAATTGCACTTATGCTAAAGAAGCCTGAGAGATCTTGAAGATTGCTCATGAAGGAACCTCCAAGGTGAAGATGTCAAGACTTCAACTGCTCACCTCTCAGTTTGAGAACTTAAGGATGAAAGAGGATGAAAGTATTCATGATTTTCACATGAATATCATTGAGATACCATTGAAGAAGCTCAAGACATAAACAACATGAAAGTTGATGAGCTCATGGGATCCCTACAGACCTTTGAGTTAGGAATTAGTGAAAAGTCTGAAAAGAAGAAGAGCATAGCCTTTGTCTCCACCACTGATGTTACAAAAGATGAGTGTGACCTGGATACTGAAGAAGGGGTGTCAAATTCCATTGTGTTACTTGGAAAACAATTCAACAAAGTGTTGAAGAAAATTGACTGGAAGTCAAGATCAAATGTCAAAGACAAGTCACTCGACATCACTAAAAATCAGGATTCTGGAGGAAAAAGAGTTCAGTGTTTTGAATGTGAAAGGTTTGGTCACATTAGATCAGAGTGCCCAACCTATCTCAAGAAGCAGAAGAAAGGTTTGTCCGAGTCCTAGTGTGATACGGTGGGAAGAACTGACTGTTTTTGGAATGCTGGTTTGCATTTTGCGTTTGTGTTCGCAAAATGTCGCGGTAAGCAAGAGTCTCCACCGAATTTTATTTTATCCAACAAGGAAAGGAAAAAAAGCACAGAAAAATTCCTTTTTCGAGATTTTCTGAGTACGGGGGGTAGATTATAGAAAGGGAAGGTATTGGCACCTTTTCTATCCGTAGTTATCTACGGGATCTTAGGTACTTGCTCATCATTTTCAAAATTGTTTTCTTTGTGTTTGTGGGTTTTGAAAAGTTTTTGTTTTAACTTCGATTTAACTCTCGCTTAAGAGTGTAATGAAGTGTTTTTGAAAACTTTGCTTATAAAGGTGTGTAAGTGTGAAAAAAGTTTTGTTTTGGATGAGCAAGTATCTAAGAACTAATCTACCTACTCGAAAAAGGAATCATTCTATGCTAATTTCCTTTAGACAATGCTATCCCACTATTAGTGAGTAGGTAGCACCGTCGTTGGAGTTTGAGGGTCAATTCGAAAGGGACTTACAGTCACTAAAGTAATGTTAGATTGGCTTAGCGATAACCCTAATGTCTTAGATCATTTGTTCGAGGAAACAATATTCGAGGCAACCATTTCGAGGCAACTATGATCTTTTAGACAAGAGGGCGACCTCTAAAACAACCTATACTCAATGACCGTTTACGAAGGCAACCAAGTGGGGTGTACCCTAGGAGTGCGCATGTGCGAGTGTGTTGATTTCAGTTATTTTCATCTTTGCACATGTTTAGGGTGATCTAACTGTTTTCAAATTAGACATTCATTCTTGTCATGCAAACCCTATTATCAAACATCTAACAATTGTATATTTGCAGAATTTAATGGTGCGGAATTTAAACTAAATTATTACAAGGCGTCAGGTATTTACATCGCCAAAAACAACCCTTTGAAAAGTAAAAGCGGAAAAATAAATAAATGTCCTAATTAATTATTACAAATCGGGAGCAAGTACATTAATTGGATAAAGGAAAATAAAGCGCGCGATGCAAAATTAAATCGAATGCGAATTTAGGGTTTTGACCCTTTTAAAAGAAAATGTTTTTTTGTTGTTTTTATTTTTAAGAAAAGAAATTAAATCCTAAAATTAAATGCTAAATTAATTATTAAATAAATTAATTAATGAAAAATATTAAATGACATATTTTTGGAGTTTTTTTGTTATTTTAGGAAAGAAAATAAAATAATTAAATTAATGTTAAAACCTATTAATTCTAATTGATTTTAAATATTTACAAAAATAAATGAAAGTTACCTAATTAATTAACCTAAGTAATTTAATCAATATTTATTAAATAAAAATAAAATTCGGAAATTTAATTGGGTAAAAAATACTTTTGTGATTTTTTTGATAAAAAGAACATTAATTTCTTGGTTAGTTAATTAATTAAACAAAAGGAAATAATTAAATGAAATATAGAAAATAAAATAAAAAGAAAGAGATTGAGAGTGGGCCTGAGAAAGTGAGGTGTGTATAGCAATTTTCTGGCCCATTTGATAGAGGTCCATTTTGACTTTTCTGATCCAATGCGCTGGCGTTGACTTGGTCTTTTGGTGGACCCTCAGTGGTGGCCGCCAGATCTGGCCATCTGGCCATCTAGTGCGTTGGATAGTGAGAGTGTATGATGGAACTCCTGGCCTTGCTTGTACTGAATTTCCTGAAATCAAATAATATGGAGAAAATAGGGGGACCTGGGATTCGAAACCAGGTCCTGAAAGGAATTCCATGCTACGCTTGCCACTACGCTGCTTGACTTGTTTTGTTAATATAATGCAAATCAATGATAATATATAAAACAAAGGCTAATGGACAAAAAAAAGCGCGCGCTGTTGAATGGACGAACGTTAGCGCGACAACTCATCGTCCCTGTCCTCTGCACCGTGGCTAAAAATACAAAGGCCTATACCCACGGACGCTGTCCGTTGCTACAAGTCAGGCTTATTCAAAAATAGCCTACAGACCATGGAAATGGTATCTAAGACCATGGTTGAGGTCGTCTCATCCTCCTGGTTGCAACCATGCCCATTGTGAGGGCTAATTATTCCTGAAACAGAAAGCCCTAAAACCAAATACAAAAACCTAGCAATGGTGATTCATGATATAGGTTGTATAAATGAAATCGAGTAATACCAAAAGCTTGCAAATGATGTGTAGATTAAGAATATGCCATCAATACATATTAACAATGCCTAAATTTCAAAATACGAAATCAAGAAAAGGGTGAGTTCGTGACTGACTTGCAGCGCGTGGGAGGGTCTGAAAACGTGTGGTTTTGCTTGCTTTAGGTTCCTGAGATTTCCAGGAAGAGATTGAGACCAATGCCAAACCTTGAGAACGCCTTTAAGCCCTGTTTCGATCTCACACTTTTTTGGTATTTTTTCAGATTTTGCTTTCACTCTATGCTTGATCTCCAACCTCTATTTTTGTCTGCCTCGCCTCCTGATGTATCATACAATGTATTAGGTTTGAATACCCTGTCCAAATCTTCTTCTTTCAATGATTTTGATATGGATTTGATTTGCTTTGAACAACTTTCCAAAATTGCCTTTTCTCAATCTTTTTGTACACTCAAGCTTTGATGCGAGTTTAATATGGTGTTAGCTGTCCAATGAAGCCTGAAATCATCAAAAGATCTTTGGTTTTCAATACTTTTGATTTTATTTAATTTAATTTGATTTAAAATTAATTAATTCAAATAAAAATCAAATTAAATAATAAAAATATGATATGGACACATGGACAAGGCTAGAGCACGTGGGCTATAATGCCAACCCAAAACAAGTGAAAAAGAATGGGCCCATTTGGCAAAATTTGATGTTTTGGGCATAGTTGACTTTTGGCAATTTTACAAAAAAGTCCAACTTCAACAATGCATAACTTCCTCAATTTTGACTCTTTGGAGGTATTCTTGGACTTTTTAGAAAGATTGAGATGTACTCTAATCAACCCATTTGGTCTCATCTCAATTTGATATTCCATTCTCATGTATGAAGCTTTTACAAAAAAGGTGTTTTTGTTGACTTTTCAAAATGACCTATAATGTCCAAATTCATAACTTCTCGTGAGTGCATTTTTTGATCTTGGGAGCTGAAGATGGATTGTAGGTAATTGCATCCTCTTCAAAATGAGCTTTGTATGGGTCATTTATCATAAAGTATGAGAAAGTTATGCTTGGTAAAAGTTGGTTTGACTTTTCCTGCAAAACCCTAATTTATCAACTTTTGAGTCTTGATGAATTATGAGCAATCCTTGATGAATAATGATCAACCCTTGATAAAATGATTAAATATACTTCAAAATGATAATGTTGACAAAAAATCTTGAAGTTTGACTGTATGTAGGTCACAATTGACTTTTGCCCTAACACAATCGATTTTTGGACCTTTGAGCAATTGACTGAGCAAACTTCTTCTGCAAGGCTTGAAACTTGACATGGATGATCTTGAGAACATATTAGGACATATGTGAGCACTTGGGGTCACTTGGACTCAAGGATCTTGATGCAACATGAAACCCTAATTTGGGGTAGACTGCCTTAGGAGAGAGCTTGTCTTACCAATCCTTAGACTTCCTTGAGCAACTTGGAGATCTTTCTTGCAATGTTTTGAGAAATATGGGAGGGAAAATTTTGGGGTACAACAGCTTCCCCTGTTCAATCTTCTTAAACCTGAGGATGCAGATTGGCTTTCGTGCCTTAAGTAATACGAAGGTGGAAGTGGATTGAACACTAGAGTGCTCAGAAATTTGCACTCACATGAAATGATAATTGTCTTGTGATGTCGGGAATGGGCTTACAGATGCCATTTGGAGATCGCTGACGAGGGGATGGGCTTAAAGATGCCATCTGAAGGAGTGTCGATCACATAAGAGGTTCCTTAGCGAGAGCTCGTATACCTGTCGTTGAGGAAGATTCTGCTGGGGAAGGTTGATCTTTGTTGAGAGAAGTGGAAATTTAGGAGCTTCGGCATCCGTTATTCTGCTGGTGAGTCGTCTCTGTTGATATTTAGGAACTTTGATCGTTCGTACTCAACCGAGGAATCATTTTTTGCTGATATTTAGGAACTCGTCCGTAATTCAACTGAGGTGTTGAGATTTAGGAACCTGCCCGTAATTCAACTGAGGCGTCGAGATTTAGGAACTCGTCCGTAATTCAACTGAGGTGTCGAGATTTAGGAACCCGCCCGTAATTCAACTGAGGTGTCGAGATTTAGGAACTTTCCCATAATTCAACTGAGGTGTCGAGATTTAGGAACTTGCCTGTAATTCAACTGAGGTGTCGAGATTTAGGAACTTGGCCATAATTCAACTACTTTGCTGAGATTTAGGAATTCGTCTGTAATTCAACTGCTTTGCTGAGATTTAGGAACTTTCCCGTAATTCAACTGCTTTGCTGAGATTTAGGAACTTGTCCGTAATTCAACTGCTTTGCTGAGATTTAGGAACTCGTCCGTAATTCAACTACTTTGTTGAGATTGAGGAACTCGTCCATAATTCAACTACTTTGCTGAGATTTAGGAACTCGTCCGTAATTCAACTGCTTTGCTAATATTTAGGAACTTGCCCGTAATTCAACTGCTTTGCTGAGATTTAGGAACTTGCCCGTAATTCTACTGCTTTGCTGAGATTTAGGAACTTGTCCGTAATTCAACTGCTTTGCTGAGATTTAGGAACTCGTCCGTAATTCAATTAGTTTGTTGAGATTTAGGAACTCGTCCGTAATTCAACTGATGAAATATCTGTCGAGATTTAGGAATTCATCCGTAATTCGAATGAGAAACAACTTTGTTGAGATTTAGGAGCCTGTCCGTAATTCAACTTGAGAAACAACCTTGTTGAGATTTAGGAGCCTGCGTAATTCAACTGGGGAACATCTCTGTCGAGATTTAGGAACTTGTCCGTAATTCGACTAAGGTGAAAGCTTCATAGCTTGAATTTTGTGAGAATATTTCTTGTAAGGTAAAGGTTAGCTGTATGTGATGCATGATATGTATCAAGTAATGATGTTCTCAAAATAAATGAGATTGTGTTGTATGATGCATATGTGCATTTGTCATGATGTATGAAAATGTGATGTTTTTAGCTGGGGAAAATAAATCCCGGATAGCTGCTGGAGAAAAGAGTTGGATTCTTCATTTCCGCTGGAGATAGTGAATGAAGATGTTTGTGAGAATAAACCTACAGGACAGGATAACTTCACTGGGGAATAAACTGATGAGGAGATTACTCTGTGGGGAAGAGATGACCTGTTGAAGATTCCGTTGATAAACTTAGCTGGGGATGAATTACCGTTACTGGTGATATTGGAACCTATTGGGGATTGAATTCCTGTTTTGTGAAAGGGAAGAACTCCGCTGGGGATGATTTTCCAGTTGCGACTTTACTGGGGATACCCCTTTTAGACTCTATTGGGGATATTTTCCAGAGTCTACTGGGGACGATTCTTCAAACTCCGCTGGGGATATTTTTATACTCTGCTGGGGATGATAAGACTTTTCAGTGCTGATGGTAGATAAACTCTGCTTGGGGAGAATATTACCGATTCATTCACAGTTGCGAGTCTCAGCTGGGGAGATTTAACATTACTGTCTTTTCTTACTCTGTGGGGAGTGAATGTACTTTCAATCGTATTTTTCAGCTAAATCTACCTTTGTACCCGGTGGATAGAGAAACTGTACGGTTTGGACATTTCTCGTTTGCCCCTGTTTCTGATATTATGAGTAATCGTCTTTTTGTTTCGCATGTAAATTTTTATGAGCATCATACAATGTCAAATGCATATATCAAAAATGAACATTGGACGTTCTTTGCAAAAAAAACAGAAAAAGGAAAAATAGTTTGAAATTTCTTTGAAGATGAATTGTATTGATTTTGAAGTTTGGCCTGTAAATAGGCGTTTTTGTACGAGGCTGACGTGCTAGTAAGAGAACACCGTCGAACAAATAGAATTTATACAATTTGCAAAAAATAAAGAAAAACAGCTATGTGAATGTTGTACCCCAAAATTTTCCCTCCCATATTCTTCAAAGTTTTGACAGGCATCATCTAGATTTGCTCAAGGCTACTCAAGGGCTACACAATCAAGCACCCTCCTAAGCCAGTCAAATTAGGGTTTTGGTTCTTGCAAGGAAGTTGAGGTTTTCAAGGGCTCAATCAAGTCCCACATGCCTATACACATTGTCAAGCATCTACATGTCAAGTTTCAAGGCTCACAAGGTCAAGTTGCACAGTCAAAAACCCTAATTGCTTCCCAGTCAACTGCAGGGGCAAAATGGTCATTTGGCAGTCAAAAGTCAAAAATTTTGGTCAACATATTATTTTGAAGCCACAATCATCATTGGGTCAAATCTTGACCATGATTTTACAAGAATGGCTCAAAAATCATCAAGATGCAAAAGTTTCTATTTTTGGACAACTGAAAAGCCAACTGTAACTTGACCAAGGCATAACTTTTTTATGGTTCATTAGAAAAATCCCATCAAATTCTCATTTTGAAGGGGATGACATTTCCTACAATTCATCTTCACATTCCAAGTCCAAGAAATGCTCTCACAAAAAGTTACCAATTTCAACATTATAGGTCATTTTCAAAAGTCAACAAAAAGGCACTTTAAGTCAAAGACCATAACTTGAGATTGGTAAATCAAAATGACATGGGTCCAAAGGAATTGGTTAGAGGACTTCAAGACCTTTCCAAAATGTCTAAGAACATGTTCATATGATCAAAATTGAGCAAGATATGCATTGGATAAGTTGGGAAATTTTTGTGAAATTGCCAAAGTCAACTATCCTTGAAACTTCATTTTTGACAAAAAGGGCCCACTTTTGCCACTTGGTTCAGCTTTGCCATACCTCCCACGTGTCCCATGATTTATCCCAAGATTAAAAATTGATTTTTCTATTTTTATTTAATTTTATTTGATTTAATTCATTTTAAATCTTTAAAATTCAAATAAAAATCAAGAAAATTAATTAAGGGATATCTTTTGTTTTGAATAGCCTTGATGCATCATGAAACACATACCAATTTCGTGTAAGACCTATTTCAAGCATAAAATTCAAAATTGGAAAAAAATGGCAAGTTCTTTCAATGGTGATTATGGCAAAATCAAAAACTTCATTGCAAGGCTTAAAGGTCCATTATATTGATTGACTCTCATTTCTAGACATATATGCAAGCCTCCCATACAGTACACACGACCTAGAACTCTCTCAAACGGCCAAACAAATTTCCAAAATTCCAAAGAAAAGTGTGAAACTGAAAACCACTTTCGAGCATAATTCAAGCATTCCTTTTGATCCAAACACATTCCCAGCATTGCCAGGAACCTTTTGCAAGCACAAACAAGTCCTCACACTCAAGAACTCGTGCTACACAACTCATACAGTTTACATTCTTTTTCAAAATTACAATCATCCATTCATGCGTTTTTAACACTTTTTATTGATTGCATTGTGTTCACAGGATCCATACGAAGCTTTCCATATGACTTAATTTGATTATGGTGCCTTAAAACGCAAAATGCCATTGTTGAGTTCTAGGTTTTTCAGAGTTTGTAATTTGGGGTTTTTCACATAGTGTAAAATTAAGCCTCAATACATACATGGTCAAACTCAGCGTGATGAGACGAACATGAAACATACCTCGCGCCCAATTTATATTGCACGAGCGCCTAATCGCTATTTTTTAAATGCTTGCATTTTGTGGGGGTTTAAAACCCCCACTATGTGTTTTTATATTTTACAGGAAAGGTTGAAGACGAAGGGCGTGGCAATACATGATTGGCAGGTTCAAATTGGCGCGCGCGTTTCCACTTGATTCAGCATATAGTGCGCATATTTCATATATTCCTTTTTTCTTATTATGTTTACAAACAAACGCGCTTGGCTCAGTGGTTTGGATGGACGTGTATAGACCCTTGGGACTTGGGTTCGATTCCCAGGTCCCCCCATAATTCCATATTGTTTTTTCTAACGCTTTCCTGTGCAGCATTCCAAAGAAAACTCACCATAAACCTCACAAATCCAAGCGCCAGGTGGCCATGATCATAGATCCAAAGGATAAAAAATGATGAATACCATGTGCTCAGTCAAAGCATGCTGCGGGCAATTCAAGAAGTCAACGTGGCTGAAAGCTTCATTGGGCCTCAAATTCCAATCAAAAACCCCCCATTCTGGCCCATACCCCCCATGATTCTTGCTTTTTTTCTTCTTTCCTTTTCTTTTTTTATTTACTAATTATATTTATTAACTGTTATTATTTAATTAATTCATAACCAATTTTTCACAATAAAGTTCAATAAAAACCAAAAAATACTTTATTAATTTAAGTAATTATTTTGTAAATAAATATTAACAAATAAATAGTTTAATTAAGTCAACTTTAATTTCTTTTTCTTAACAATCAAAATAATTTAGAATTAGGTTAACTTAGAATTTTAATTCTTTTATTTTATTTCATAAAAGCATAAAAAACACAAAAAATATTTTATTTTAATAAATTAATTAATTAGTTTAATTATTAGTTATTAATTTCATTTAATCACAAAAAAGACAAAAAAAATTCAATTTCTTTTCTTAAAAGGGTCAAAACCCTTAGAACATTCCCGATTAATTTTTATTCGGGCGCATTTACTTTATTTTGATTATTATGTAACTGCTTCAAGAATGTAATAGTAATTAGGTTTACCGCTTTATTTTAATTTTTCGTACTTATTTACCAAAACGGGTCTTTGTATTTTTTGCGATGTATAGACCCGCGCCTTGTAATAGCGTAGAATTTATATTTCCGCAATTTACTTTCCGCACCCCTAATTGTTAAATGCATGAAAGAATGTATGTAAATAAAACCAATCCGTAGCTCACAAATTAACATGTACAAAGACAAACATAAACTGAATTCAACACACAATGCACATGCCACTCCTAGGGTACGCTTCACTCGTTGCCTCGAAACGTGGTCATCAAGTATAGGACGTCTTAGAGGTTACCCTTAGTCTAAAGATCCAGTTGCCTCGAAACGGTTGCCTCAGATAAAAGGATCTAGGACATTAGGGTTACTTCTAAGGTGTCCTACCATTGCTTCGGTGACCACATTGTCCCGATAATCGAATTGACCCGAATACCTCCGACGATGGTGCTACCTACCTCTCAATGGTGGGATAGCACTATCTAAAGGACTCTTACACAGCTTAATTCCTTAGGGTAGGTAGATGACTCATGGGTACTTGCTCTTTTCAAAACAAACAAAAATACTTTTCGCACCTCACACTTTCTAAAAGTTTTCAAACAATACTTTATACACTCTTGAGGACTAATACAAGAGTTACCTAGAAGTTTTCAAACGAACTTTTTTTCAAAACCCACACACTTGAAAAGCAAACAATTTTGAAAACATAAGAGCAAGTACCTAAGAGCCCGTGGATAACCACAGATAGAAAGGGTGCTAACACCTTCCCTTTCTATAAATCTACCTCCCGAACCGAGAAACATTCTCGAATAAGGAATTTTGCTGTGCTTTTGTCCTTTCCATATTGGAGAACATAAAAGACGGTGGCGACTCTTGCTTACCGCGACATTTCGCGAAACCAGCACTAAAAAACAGTCAGTTCTATTTCCACCGATCACAGTGAACAATCCCACTGGGTTCCAACTCTGCTATTGCCTTTATGTCCTCGAGCATCTCATCACTTAGCTACTTGGTTGAAGGTAGATCAGATTGATTAATGTCGTCCGAGCTTGATATCGAAGTCTGGTTGCAAGGTGATCCAATGAGACATAGTGTTACGCTTTAGTCCCTAACTTTTTCCTGGACCGTCCTTTCGGGTTTTCAGTCCACCGGGATACCCTTTTTTTCCCAAGCCTCCTTTTCAGGTTTTCGACTTGCTGGGTGTACAGTTTTTTTATTTTCATCCCTTATTTTCCCGAACCCTTTTGGTTCACCGGGAAGCCCTTATTTTTGCCTAGGCTAGTCGAACTAGCGGGTCTTTGATTATGCATAGTATTTTTTCACTATGTCTGCATTGACGGGGTGAGGAAGGTCGTCACCATCCATGGTGGTTAGAATCTAACCTCCTCCTGAGAAAATGTTCTTAACCACGAATGGCCCTTCGTAAGTAGGGGTCCATTTGCCCCTGGGATCACCTTGAGGTAAAATGATGCGCTTGATCACCAGATCCCCAACTTGATACTATTGTCGCCTGACTTTCTTGTTAAATGCCTTGATCATTCGTTTTTGATACGTTTGACCATGACAAATAGCAGTAAGTCTCTTTTCGTCGATTAAATTCAGCTGATCAAGCCGGGTCTGAATCCAGTCATCTTCACTCAAACCTGCATCCTTCATAATCTGAAGAGAGGGTATCTGAACTTCAATGGGCAAGACTGCCTCCATACCATATACCAAGGAATAAGGTGTTTCCCCTATTGACGTCCGCGCCAAGGTACGGTACCCATGAAGGGCAAACGGTAACATCTCGTGCCAATCTTTGTACGTCACCGTCATCTTCTGCACAATCTTCTTAATGTTCTTATTAGCCGCTTCTACAACCCCATTCATCTTCGGCCGGTAAGGAGAAGAGTTATGATGTTGTATCTTGAACTGCTTGCAGAGTTCGGGGATTATTTTATTGTTGAGATTGGTACCATTATCCGTAATGATCCTCTCTGGTACACCATATCGACAGATCAGATTATGCCGAATGAACCATGCCACGACGTTCTTGGTTACAATAGAAAAGGAAGCTGCTTCAACCCACTTCGTAAAGTAATCAATCACTACCAGGATGAAACGATGCTCGTTGGACGCAGTAGGTCTGATCTCGCCGATCATATCGATGCCCCACATTGCAAAAGGCCAAGGTGCTGTCAAGACGTTCAGAGGAACTGGAGGTATGTGCACCTTATTAGCATAGACTTGGCACTTATGACAGGTCCGAGAATGTTGATAACAGTCGACTTCCATTGTGGACCAATAATATCCTGCCCGTAGGATCTTCTTTGCCATGGTATGTCCACTGGAGTGAGTTTCAAAAGTACCTTCATGCAACTCTATCATAATTCTTTCTGCCTCGTTCTTATCCACACATCGCAGTAAGGTCGAATCATGGTTACGCTTGTAAAGAATGCCATTGCTGATGAAGAACTTCACCGTGAACCTCCTCAGAAACTTCTTATCATTAACAGATGCACACTCGGGGTATTCTTGAGCTTCAAGATACCTCTTTACCTCATGAAACCAGGGTTTATCTGCTACCTCTTCAGTCTCAATGTCACAGCAATGTGCGGGTTCATCCAACTTTTCAATGGTAATCTGGGGAGCTTCATTGTCCCATCTGACCTTGAACATAGAAGACATCATAGCTAGCGCATCCGCCAACTGATTCTCCTCTCTAGGGAAGTGTTCAAAGGTTATTTCCTCGAAGTGTGGAAGCAACCTCAATACATACTCCTTGTAAGGAATAAGATTTGGGTGTTTCGTATCCCACTCGCCTTTGATCTGACTGATCACGAGGGCAGAATCTCCGAATACACTTAAGAACTTAATCCTTAGGTCAATAGCTGCTCGAAGACCCATAATGCACGCTTCATACTCCTCCATGTTGTTGGTGCAATTGAAACATAGTCGGGGTGGTGAACGGAATATGAGAGCCTTCAGGAGATATGATCACGGCGCCAATGCCATTTCCCAAAGCGTTTGAAGCTCCGTCAAAGTACATAGACCATTGGGATCCTTCCTCAGGTCCTTCATCCGGTCCAGGTGTTTCACAATCAGTCACTATCATGATATTCTCATCCGAGAACTCGAAGTTCATAGACTGGTAATCATCCACTGCCTGATGTGCCAAATGGTCTGCCAACACACTTCCCTTGATTGATTTTTGGGTCGTGTATTGGATGTCATACTCAGTCAAGATCATCTTCCATCTTGCTATTCTTCCGGACAAGGAAGGCTTTTCAGAGATATATTTGATTGGATCCATCTTTGATATCAGTAGAGTAGTGTGAGTCAGCATATACTGTCTCAGCCGGCGATCAGCCCATGCCAAAGCGTAGCAACTTTTCTCAAGCAACGAGTATCGGATCTCACAGTCGGTAAACTTTTTGCTAAGGTAATAAATAGCATGCTCTTTTCGGCCAGACTCGTCATGCTGGCCCATCACGCACCCCATTGAATTATCGAGTACTGTCAAGTATAGGATCAGAGGTCTCCCTTCAACTGGAGGCATCAGAATAGGTGTCTCTTGGAGATACTCTTTGATCCTTTCGAAAGCGGCCTGACATTCATCGTTCCATCTTACCACTTGATATTTCTTCAGTAACTTGAAGATCGGCTCACAAGTAGCAATCAGGTGTGAGATGAACCGGGAAATGTAGTTCAGACGTCCTAGAAAGCCTCTGACTTCTTTTTCTGTTCGGGGAGCTGGAATTTCCTGTATAGCCTTCACCTTTGCAGGATCCACTTGAATACCCTTATCACTTACGACAAAACCCAGCAGCTTACCAGATCTCACCCTGAAGGTGCACTTGTTCGGGTTTAACCTCAGCTTGTACAACTTCAACCTGTCAAATAGCTTCTGAAGGTGGTCAAGATGTTCTTCTTCAGTCTGGGATCTTGCAATCATGTCGTCGACGTATACCTCAATGTCATGATGGATCATGTCGTGGAACAAAGCGACCATGGTGCGCTGATACGTTTCCCCAGCATTCTTCAATCCGAAGGGCATGACCTTGTAGCAAAAGGTACCCCATTGAGTAACAAAGGTTGTCTTCTCCATGTCTTTGGGAGCCATTTTAATCTGATTGTAACCGGAGAAACCATCCATAAAGGAAAAGACCTTATGTTGTGCGGTGTTGTCAACCAGAACGTCGATATGAGGTAGAGGGAAATCATCCATGGGGCTTTCCCTGTTCAGATCCCTATAGTTAACACACATTCGAACCTTACCATCCTTCTTTAGCACCGGAACCACGTTGGCAACCCATTGCGGGTAAGAAGTAACTGCTAGAAAACTGGCGTCAAACTGTTTCATCACTTCAGCCTTGATTTTCTCAGACATCTCCGGGCGCATTCGATGGACTTTCTGTTTCACTGGAGGACAATCTTCCTTGGTGGGAAAGCGGTGAACCACAATATCGGTATCCAACCCAGGCATATCTTCGTAAGACCAGGAAAAGATCTCAACATAGTCACGCAGCATCTGAATTAGCCGTTGTTTAACATTAGGCTCCAGATTTACACCGACCTTGACCTCTTTCTTGTCTATCTCTGTACCCAGATTCACTGTTTCCACTGGCTCTTCATGTGGCTGTATGGCCCTCTCTTCCTGAAGTAACAGTCTTGCAAGTTCCCCAGGCACTTCGCAGTCATCCTCACCTTCGTCCTCGGCTTGGTTGATCGGACTTTCAAAGTCATAACTGGAAGTAGCAGAGTCGTTATCAGTAGGATCCAGAGTGGATGTAGACCTGTATATGTGAGTGTGTGTAAAATAGCTGTTTTGCAAGATAGAAAAGAGAAAAACAAGGAGCACAGAATTCGTAATGCAAGAAAACGTCCAATGCTTTTATTAATGATATATGGAAATGACAAATATCAAGCCCTCACAAACAAAGCCACGGTGCCTCGGGTAAGACAACGGGCCGTAAAGTTTAAAATTGTCTGTTACAAAATCAAAACAAAAAGTCTCATTACTGGGTGATAACAGAAACGGGCATAGAATCCTTCGTTGTCCAATTGCTTAATCCACCGTCGACAGTCGGGTAAATCCAGCTGTCAATGTCAAACTCTTCTTCATCATCCCCAATAGCATTCACTCCCGCGTCATGTTTGGGCATAGGGGCCGTTATGACATTAGGCTTTTCAGGCGCTTCAAACTCAATCTCCTTAGCATCAATCAGATCATGTACTTTATTCTTCAAGACCCAGCAGTTATTTGTATCATGCCCCGGGATGTCTGAGTGAAAAGCATAGCGGGCGTTTGGATTGTACAGCGGTGATGTAGTATTGGGATTCTTCGGAGCCTCCTTCGGAATCACCAAGTTGGTCTTCAACAACTGTGGCAGAATTTGAAATAAAGTCATGCTAAGTCGATTATTTGTCTTTGAGGCCTCTCTGCCCTTGGCTGAGTGTTGCATTGTGTAGCAACAGTTGGTCTTGAAATAACTACCGCATTAACTGCTTGGCGGCGTTCAGGTCGATTCTAGATTTTAGAGCTATAAACTGCACTTGACTCCTTCTTAAAAGGCTTCTTCTCGGTACTTGACGAAGCACCTTTCTATATCTTGTCGCTCTTAATACCGGCTTCAACTCTTTCCCCAGTCATTATTAACTCAGTAAAACCGGACGATGAGCTACCAATCAGATGGTTGAAATATGGACCAGATAAGGTCCCCAGAAACATATCCACTAGCTCTCTATCAGCCAAAGGGGGTTGTACTCTTCCAACAAGGTCCCTCCATTTTTGAGCGTAATCTTTGAAACCTTCGCTCGCACCCATAAACATACCCTGAAGTTGGGTACGCGTGGGAGCGAGGTCGGCGTTATATTGGTACTGCTTGTAAAAAGCAACAGCAAGGTCTTCCCAATTACGGGAACTAGCTCCTTCTAGTTGGTAGAACCATTCAAGTTGAGTCCCTGAGAGACTTTATTGAAAGAAATGGATCCAGAGGTTCTTATCAGCAGTGTATGGCTGGATCTTTCTGACATACGAGCGGAGGTGTAGCTTTGGGCAGGAGAACCCGTCGTTCTTAGCAAAGACTGGTGCTTTAAATTTGTGGGTAATCACCACCCCAGATGACAAACCCAAATCTCCAAAGTCCAGACCAGGGACTTTCTGGACCTCCATTGCGCTCAACCGGTCTTCGAGTTGCTTATACCTGTCCTCAGCCGGAGGATACTGGTCTTCATCAAAGTCAGTCTCATTGTCAGAAACCACAGGGCTAGGATCCCTCCTTTCTTCTTGGTTTTCTCCCCCTCCAGATGAGTGGGATAAGTCAACTTCGTCCCACAGATTGTTCCCGAATCTGCGACCCATGTTCAGGAGGGCTGTCTTCTTCTTCTTATCTTTTAAGATAAGAGTCTTCAGATCTTGCTGACCCTTGGCCAAGTTCATGAACATTTCCTGGAACTGAGCATTCTGAGCTTGTAGAGCCTTGATAGCTTGATCAGTTGATGTTTGAGAAGACATGATGCTGAAATAAACAGCGAAGAAGATGAGAAACCTGTAAGGGTACCTGTAATGAGGTGCATGGGAATGAAATGCGTATGACATGATTTCAAAGACCTTAGGGAGATTCAAATTCGTAAACCAAAATGAAACACACTTTATTAGATAAAAACTTGAAGTAATGTTTGACAAATGCCTTTAAGGCGTTACAAAAGAAATAATGAAAAGTAAATCTAAGCTAAAAAACAATAAAAGACATCAGCGCTCCCATGGTCGTTTACCGTTGGTGCTGACATAGTCGTTGAGGACCTTTTCATTCTCCAGTTGCCTTCTAAGCTTTAGGATCTTCCGCTCCTGCTCATGATACTTCTCTCTGTAAGTATCCCGCTCTTCTCTCAACTGGATCCAAGACCTCTTTAATGCCCCAATGTCAGTAGGCATGTATGGGTGGAGGACAGTATGAGGAGCCCCTTCTTCATTAATACTCTCAACAATTATCGGTAAGACAGCTTCGTACGACATTCCCAGCTTTTGGGAACGGGTTCGAACCCACCGGAGATACGGTTCCATCGGAAGAGAGGTCTTCATTCCTAGCTCGTGCGGATCAGACCTGTGAACCCTATTCCAAGCTCTTATGAACCTGTGGCGATGTTCCTCACTATCCCCTTGGAAGTCAAAGAAAATGCTCGGAAGCAACAACTCATGAGGTCCGTCCCTCCTAGCTCGCCCAAACTGTCGTAAGGCCAGACAAGGATTATAGGTGATCCCTCCTCTAATTCCCAGCAATGGAACATTGAGGTATTCCCCACAGCGATCAATGACAACCACTTCTTCCATGTCTTTAGTAGTCCAAATGATGTCCGTGTGAGCAAGGGACATGATCTTATAGGCCCAACCCATGCCTTCCTTGTTCTTCAAAATAGATTTCGGGAGGTGATAAATAAACCACCTCGCCAGCAATGGTGCACAACACATAAGGGTTCCCCATTTTCGAGCAGTACAGGCATAAAGAGTATGCAGAATATCACCCAAGAGAGTGGGCACTGGATTAGGGGACATGAAAATCCTCACCGCGTTCACGTCAACAAAGGAATCTGAATTTGGAAACAGAACCAAACCATAAATAAGAAGAGACAGAATGTCTTCAAATGCCTGGAAGTCTAGACTGTCCCAGAACTGATTAGCCTGATCAACCCAGAACTTAGCCAAGAAGCCTTTTGTCCCACTCTGAGTTTCCCAATTAGATATTACCTCAGCCTTTGTCAGATGTAGGGCTGTAGCAACATCCTCTGGCCTAAGAGCTATCTCCCAACCTGTAAATGGCGTATGCTCTAGAATAGAAATACCAAGTAGATCAGAGAACTACTCCAGAGTAGGGACCAACTGATAGTCCGGGAAAGTGAAGCAGTGGTATAACGGGTCAAAGAACTGGCGCAAACCACTCATCATCTGCTCATCTAACTTGGAAGTGACTAGACTGAGGAGGTAACCATATCTTCTGTCAAAAGAGGAAGTATCAGGGACCTTTGCAACCAAATCTCTAAGCTGAGTATGAATCTGTACAAAGCTGATCCGAATAGTGTTTCTATGCATAGATGCCATGATCTGCAAAATAGAACAAAGATGAATCCCATTGGTCTTTGAAATGGTTAGTCCAATGCAATATGCATGCATTGTCATGATGTCATGATAGAAACACACCACAAGTATTCACAGATAGCAAACATGGTAAGGGAAAACAAGTCATACAGTAGCCCTTAGATTTTAGGCTGGCATGGAGTTTAGGTATTACCCTCTTTCAGTTTAGTTGGTTCAACCTATCCTAGAAATAGTAACCTGGTTCTAGAGGATCTCAATATCACTGACCACCCTCGATCAGTATAATTCCAGTTTGGCAACCTTTTCGTGCAGCCAGAATCATCGCGAGAGATTGGTCTCAATGAGTGTAGCATACTGCTACTTTTCTATGGCCAAGTTGGTCAATTATAGGTTCTAAGGTCAGTTGGTGCTTAATGACCCCTTAGAAGCCCCATATTCTCCTTGTTCCACCACAAGGGATATCGGTACAAACTAAAGTGCCATACCAACGTAGCTACTACTTCAACCGTATTGGTCTATGCTGTACAGTTCCCTCACAGTCTATTGCTACTTACCTAAAAGGTATCCCCAGATCCGGGTTAGGATCTATAGTAACTCTGATTCAAGCCCACAAAACTAAAGCAAACAGATTAAACAATTGAAAACAATATGAACTAATCCTAAGGTACACCCCACTTATTAGATCCCCAGTAGAGTCGCCAGTTCTGTGATACGGTGGGAAGAACTGACTGTTTTTGGAATGCTGGTTTGCGTTTTGCGTTTGTGTTCATAAAATGTCGCGGTAAGCAAGAGTCGCCATCGACTTTTATTTTATCCAACAAGGAAAGGAAAAAAAGCACAGAAAAATTCCTTTTTCGAGATTTTTTGAGTACGGGGGGTAGATTATAGAAAGGAAAGGTATTAGCACCCTTTCTATCCGTAGTTATCTACGGGCTCTTAGGTACTTGCTCACCATTTTCAAAATTGTTTTCTTTGTGTTTGTGGGTTTTGAAAAGTTTTTATTTTAACTTCAATTTAACTCTCGCTTAAGAGTGTAATGAAGTGTTTTTGAAAACTTTGTTTATAAAGGAGTGTAAGTGTGAATTTTTTATTATTTTGGATGAGCAAGTATCTAAGAACTAATCTACCTACTCGAAAAAGGAATCGTTCTATGCTAATTTTCTTTAGACAATGCTATCCCACTATTAGTGAGTAGGTAGCACCGTCGTTGGAGTTTGAGGGTCAATTCGAAAGGGACTAACAATCACTAAAGCAATGTTAGATTGGCTTAGCGGTAACCCTAATGTCTTAGATCATTTGTTCGAGGCAACAATATCTGAGGCAACCATTTCGAGGCAACTATGATCTTTTAGATAAGAGGGCGACCTCTAAAACAACCTATGCTCAATGACCGTTTACGAAGGCAACCAAGTGGGGTGTACCCTAGGAGTGCGCATGTGAGAGTGTGTTAATTTTAGTTATTTTCATCTTTGCACATGTTTAGGGTGATCTAACTGTTTTCAAATTAGACATTCATTCTTGTCATGCAAACCCTATTATCAAACATCTAACAATTGTATATTTGCAGAATTTAAAGGTGCAGAATTTAAACTAAATTATTACAAGGCGTCATTTACATCGCCAAAAACAACCCTTTGAAAAGTAAAAGCTGAAAAATAAATAAATGTCCTAATTAATTATTACAAACCGGAAGCAAGTACATTAATTGGATAAAGGAAAATAAAGCGCGCGATGCAAAATTAAATCGAATGCGAATTTAGGGTTTTGACCCTTTTAAAAGAAAATGTTTTTTTGTTGTTTTTATTTTTAAGAAAAGAAATTAAATCCTAAAATTAAATGCTAAATTAATTATTAAATAAATTAATTAATGAAAAATATTAAATGACATATTTTTGGAGTTTTTTTTGTTATTTTAGGAAATAAAATAAAATAATTAAATTAATGTTAAAACCTATTCATTCTAATTGATTTTAAATATTTACAAAAATAAATGAAAGTTACCTAATTAATCAACCTAAGTAATTTAATCAATATTTATTAAATAAAAATAAAATTCTAAAATTTAATTGGGTAAAAAATACTTTTGTGATTTTTTTGATAAAAAGAAAATTAATTTATTGGTTAGTTAATTAATTAAACAAAAGGAAATAATTAAATGAAATATAGAAAATAAAATAAAAAGAAAGAGATTGAGAGTGGGCCTGAGAAAGTGAGGTGTGTATAGCAATTTTCTGGCCCATTTGATAGAGGTCCATTTTGACTTTTCTGATCTAATGCGCTGGCGTTGACTTGTTCTTTCGGTGCACCCTCAGTGGTGGCCACCAGATCTGGCCATCTGGTGCGTTGGATAGTGAGAGTGTATGATAGAACTCCTGGCCTTGCTTGTACTGAATTGCCTGAAAACAAATAATATGGACAAAATAGGGGGACCTGGGATTCGAACCCAGGTCCTTAAGGGAATTCCATGCTACGCTTGCCACTACGCTGCTTGACTTGTTTTGTTAATATAATTCAAATCATTGATAATATACAAAACAAAGGCTAATGGACAGAAGAAAAAAAAAGCGTGCGCTGTTTGAATGGACGAATGGTGGCGCGACAACTCATCGTCCCTGTCCTCTTCACCGTGGCTAAAAATACAAAGACCTATACCCACGGACGCTGTTCGTTGCTACAAGTCAAGCTTATTCAAAAATCTCCTACAGGCCATGGAAATGGTATCTAAGACCATGGTTGAGGTCGTCTCATCCTCCTGGTTGCAACCATGCCCATTGTGAGGGCTAATTATTCATGAAACAGAAAGCACTAAAACCAAATACAAAACCCTAGCAATGGTGGTTCATGATATAGGTCGTATAAATGAAATAGAGTAATACCAAAAGCTTGCAAATGATGTGTAGATTAAGAATATGCCATCAATACATATTAACAATGCCTAAATTTCAAAATACGAAATCAAGAAAAGGGTGAGTTCGTGACTGACTTACAGCGCGTGGGAGGGTCTGAAAACATGTGGTTTTGCTTGCTTTAGGTTCCTGAGATTGCCAGGAAGAGATTGAGACCAGTGCCAAGCCTTGAGAACGCCTATAAGCCCTGTTTCGATCTCACACTTTTTTGGTATTTTTTTCCAGATTTTGCTTTCACTCTATGCTTGATCTCCAACCTCTATTTTTGTATGCCTCGCCTCCTTATGTATCATACAATGTATTAGGTTTGAATACCCTGTCCAAATCTTCTTCTTTCAATGATTTTGATATGGATTTGATTTGCTTTGAACAACTTTCCAAAATTGCCTTTTCTCAATCTTTTTGTGCACTCAAGCTTTGATGCAAGTTTAATTTGGTGCTAACTGTCCAATGAAGTCTGAAATCATCAAAAGATCTTTGGTTTTCAATACTTTTGATTTTATTTGATTTAATTTTATTTAAAATGAATTAATTCAAATAAAAATCAAATTAAATAATAAAATATATAATATGGACACATGGAAAATGCTAGAGCACGTGGGCTATAATTCCAACCCAAAACAAGTGAAAAAGAATGGGCCCATTTGGCAAAATTTGAAGTTTTGGGGATAGTTGACTTTTGGCAATTTTGCAAAAAAGTCCAACTTCAACAATGCATAACTTCCTCATTTTTGACTCTTTGGAGGTATTCTTTGACTTTTTAGAAAGCTTGAGATGTCCTCTAATCAACTCGTTTGGTCTCATCTCAATTTGACAAAAAATGTGTTTTTGTTGACTTTTCAAAATGACCTATAATGTCCAAATTCATAACTTCTTGTGAGTGCATTTTTTGATCTTGGGAGCTGAAGATAGATAGTAGGGAATTGTATCCTCTTCAAAATCATATTTGGATGGGTCATTTCTCATAAAGTATGAGAAAGGTATGCTTGGTCAAAGTTGGTTTGACTTTTCCTACAAAACCCTATTTTAGCAATTTTTGAGTCTTAATGAATTATGAGCAATCCTTGATGAATCATGATCAAACCTTGATCAAATGATGAAATATACTTCAAAATGATAATGGTGACAAAAAATCTTGAAGTTTGACTGTATGTAGGACACAGTTGACTTTTTCCCTAGAACATTCGATTTTTGGACCTTTGAGCAATTGACTGAGCAAACTTCTTCTGCAAGGCTTGAAACTTGACATGGATGATCTTGAGAACATATTAGGACATTGGTGAGAACTTGGGGTCACTTGGACTCAAGGATCTTTATGCAACATGAAACCCTAATTTGGGGTAGACTGCCTTAGGAGAGAGCTTGTCTGACCAATCCTTAGACTTCCTTGAGCAGCTTGGAGATCTTTCTTGCAATGTTTTGAGAAATATGGGAGGGCAAATTTTGGGGTATAACACCTAGTCAAAAGAAGACTTTGACAGTGACAGTACAGAGGATTTTTCTAAGCAAGTGATTTCTCTTTCTAGAATGTGTGATTTAGATAATGAAACAATTATTGGAGACCTGGGAACCAAAGATCTTATAACCTTTTATCAAGAGGTGTGCCTCGAAAGTCAAGAGGGAGCTCAATTGATAAAAAGGAAAGAAATCTTTATTGCTCAACTGGAGGCAGAAAAATAAGAGCAATTGTCAAATATCTCTGGCCTAGAAGCTAAAAAATATAGCACCTAACTGTCATAGCTGAATTAAAAGATGAGTTCATTTTGCTCAAGTCACAACTTAATAATATGACCAAGTCTGTAAGAATGCTCAACAACAGTTTTGATATTCTTGATAACATTATTAAGTTCGGAAAGAATGTTGGAGATGTTCAAGGGATTGGCTATGTCAATCAATCCATGAAGAATAAAGGCAAAAGGGGTGAAATAAAGTTTTTTCGTCCAAAGAAAGAACAAGAACAAAAGATATCAAAAGAAAAGTTCCAATATCAGCATGGTCAACAGAAGAAACACTCAAGAAATAATGACTCTACTATTATGGGTGGAACCTCTATTATAATTGGTAAGAATGCTATAAATATTAAGGATCTTGATTGTGATAATCAAAGAAAAAGACCTGTAGTGAAGTGGGTACCTCCAAAAAGGAAGCAAGAGCAGAAGATGTTGAATCGTTTGTCTCAACATCAGCAAAGATATTAGAAGATGTACAATGGAGGGGGAAATCAGCAAAAAAGATGCCACTATTATGGAAAGTTTAGTCATTTAAATTTCTCTTGTTATAGGTTGCATGGTTATCCCAAATTTGTTGCTCAACATAGGAGAAGACCAGACAAGGTTAAAACCGAATCTAAGGTCTTTCAAGAATGACACTCACGGGCTCATGGCTCACACCTCTCTCAGAGCTTCTACAAGAGAGGATTGGTATTTTGATAGTGGCTATTCCAGTCACATGAGTGGTCTTAAGAAATTTCTAGTGGATATTAAACCTCTTCCCTCTAGCTATATCACTTTTGGAGATGGATCAAAAGGTGAAATAAAAGGTGCTGGAAAGATGAGCTGCAATAGTTTACCAGATCTCAATAAGGTGTTGTTTCTTAAAAGGATAACTGCTAATTTGATAAGCATCAGTCAACTGTGTGACCAAGGCTTTAAAGTCCACTTTATTGCATCTGAATGTTTGGTAACTGATGAGAATAATAGAGTTATCATGAAGGGAATCAGATATAAAGACAATTGTTACTAATGGTTTCCTCAAAAAACAAATTGCCCCTCCACATATGTGATGCCTAAAGAAGTTGACACAAAGTTACTGAAGAAAAAACTTGACCAGCTTCTCCTGAAAGGTACGAAGAAAGCTCAACAAAAGGAAGGCAAAGTGTGTGGTGAGGTGTCACATCCAAAGCTGCAACATTAAGTTACTTCCAAGAGGTCAGATATTCTTCATTTAGCACGAGTAAAATGAAAACAGCTTAATAAACTTGGTAGAGTAAAATATGTTGGCTTAATTGCTGATAAAATTTCAAAACCTTCCTGGATGAACACTACCGAAGAAAAATCAAATGGTAAGAAATTATAGCAATTACTGTTGGGAAGGATTGCTCCAGATTCTCTATCTTTCCTCCATGTTGTTGTGACTACAAATGTCAATAGGTGGGACAAAGACAATTTGTGAAGGGCTGACTTGAAGAAGATATTGATGGTAGGAGAGGTTAGTGGTGACACTCATGTGACCAGTGATAGATTCAAGGAGTGCAGAAGGCTATTTGACAGGGGCAAGAGGTGGAAGACCACCTAAAAGATGATCAAGATTGGATTGTTTCACTTGGTTGTAGTATGCCTCTTATACTATTGCTAATGGTAGTATGATCTTGAAAATTTAGTGTGGGTATTGTCTTGAGGTTTCTCTCTTGAGAGGAAGAGAATACTCATCTAAGAAGACATGTCGAATATTAGTATTTATATCTAGCTTCAAACAGGTATTCACTCCCTGGTGGATGTTTTCTTGGTGACGTGCTTAAAGTTCCACTCTTGGTCAAGTCTGATTCTGTCAATTGACTTGAATAACTATTATTAGTGGTTAATTGGTCAAGATTGAAGGTCGTCTCAGTGTTCTTAAATACAATGTTCAAATCATTGTATTTTGGAAGTGCTTAGTCTCTAATGAAGTGGTTAGAGTGATAAGGGTTGTGAAAAGGCAATGGTTAAGGCTACTATGGATAACTTGACTATATTGGTTCTTCCTGAAGGGACTTATGAAAAATTACTACAAATGGTTAAGACTTGAGCAAATGTGTATCATTTTCCTGTATTAAGTGGTGCACTTATAACAAGAATGACATGACCTTGGAAATTGCCTTCATTGATCGGTTTAGTGTTACAAACAATGGTTTGTTGTTTTCTTTTGGTTTCTCCTTAACTCTTCTTATAAATGTTTGGCTTTTCACTCAAACTCATTTTTGTTAAGTTTTGGATAAAAAGGGGAGAGTAGTAGTAGTACTGTGTCATATTGTTATTATGCTCATATTGGTATTGTGCTCTAGTTGCTAAGTTTTGTTGCCTCTTACGTGCAATAATAAAGAGGGTATGATTTTCTGGGATAAGGGTTCTTTGTTCCTCATCTGGTGAATCTTTTGTTCTGGGTGTATATAGGATGTCGTTTAAGATGTTCTAACATCTTGCCTGGTCGGGTGTGTATTTTTGTTCTGTGACATAGTCTTCTAACTTAGGTCGTGCAAGTTAGAATTTTTCTTGGGTTCTTTAGGTTACAGGAGAAATGACAAGAATTGGTTCTTTGTTTAAGAAGCAACTTGGATAGTTCTGAATATGCAACCTATATTTTACATCATGTGTATCTACTAGTGTTGTGTATGAGGTGGTTATGATATTGAGGGGGAGTAAGTTGTTGTCTTTGAAGATGTAATCTATCTGCATTATGGGTGCTTTGTGCCGAAATGAGAGTTCTATTCTCTGATGTGGTTTCTGGTTCTTTGTTCTGTGTTCTAAACTGAACTTGAGAAGATCTGTCAGACATGATATTTTGACATGTTGAGAACTTTGTATTTGATGAGTGCTGAATTGTTGTGAATTTGAGTGTGAATAACTAGCACTGATCAAATTAATTCATTTTCTTTTTGTCAACGAAACCTCAACTTTAGTATATATTCAGTATAGTTTACGTTATAGTATATATATTGTGTTATCATTTAAATATCATTGAGTTTAATTAATTTTATCTCTTTTTTGTAGGTATTCAAGCATTAATATTTAGGCATTATTATATAGATCATTGAATAAGCTTTCCAACACTTCCGACCGTGTACAAATTGAAGTTACGGTTCTTAAGTTATGGTTGAAATAATGTTGATTTTTCTGTTTACTGTCAGTCGTCGCTCCTTGGTCGCCAGGCGACACTGGGGCGACCAAAAGCGTGAAAAAATTGTCTTTTTGAGCATTGGGCTATGCTTTTTGAGCGTCGAGAGATGCGGGCTAGGCGGAAACTCATATTTAGGTCAAAAACACATTTTTAGGTTATGGTTGGGTATTTTTGGTCCCAATTCATCAAACCTTCACTTTTGGTAGGATTAGCTAGAAAATAACACCTAGAGCTTGCTTATGGATGATATGGAGGCGGAGTTCTCATCAATCGGCGCTGACAACCCGTGAGATGCATATTTTTCCTTTCTTTCTTTCCTTTGTATTCATCTTTTGTTGGGCTTATTTGTATATTTACTCTGAACATATGTGTTGTACCCCAAAATTTTCCCTCCCATATTTCTCAATACATTTCAAGTAAGGTCTTCAAATTGCCCAAGGAAGTCCAAGAGTTGACCAGACAAACTCTCTCCTAAAGGCAGTCTTCCTCAAATTAGGGTTTCATTTTGCATCAAGATGTTTGAGTCCAAAGGGTCCCAAATGCTCACTATTGTCCTAATATGTTCTCAAGATCATCCATGTCAAGTTTCAAGCCTTGCAGAGGAAGTTTGCTCAGTCAATTGCTCAAAGGCTTGAAAGTCGACTGTGCTAGGGCAAAAGTCAACTGTGGCCCACATTCAGTCAAACTTCAAGATTTTTGGTCAACATCCTCATTTTGAAGTATTATTCATCATTTGATCAAGGGTTGATCATGATTCCTCAAGGATTGCTCACAATTCATCAAAACCCAAAAGTTGCTAAATTAGGGTTTTGTAGGAAAAGTCAACTCAACTTTGACCAAGCATAACTTTCTCATACTTTATCAGAAATGACCCATCCAAAGCTCATTTTGAATAGGATGTGACTCCCTACAATTCATCTTCAGCTCCCAAGTTCAAAATATGCACTCACAAGAAGATATAAATTTGGACATTATAGGTCATTTTGAAAAGTCAACAAAAACACCTTTTGGGTCAAAGATTCTTACATGAACATGGAAGATCCAATTGATATGAAACCAAAGAGGTTGCTTAGGGGACATCCTAAGCTTTCTAAAAATTCCAAGAACACCTTCAAAAGGTTAAAATTAAGAGAGATATGCATTGTCAAAGTTGGACAAATTTTGAAAAAAAATGCATGAAGCAAATATTGACCAAACTTGGATTTTTTCCAAATGGGCCTATCTTTTCAAGTTTGAAACTCATTCCTAACATGGTCCAAGACCTCTAAGCACCCATACACATTTCTACTATTTATGCTATTTATTTTGATATTTTATTTATTAAAATTCAAAATTAATTAAATAAATAATAGAAATAATGTAAATTTTGATGTGAATCCATTTTGGGCAAGAACATCAACTGGGGCAACACCTTTCTATTTGGTATACGGCATGGAAGCTGTTTTACCTATAGAAGTTCGTATTTCCTTCTTTAAGAATCATGAAGGACGATGGTTTGAACGAAGACGATTGGATTCAGACCCGGCTTGATCAACTTAATTTGATCGACTAAAAGCGACTTACTGTTGTTTGTCATGGTCAAACGTATCAAAAGCGGATGATCAAGGCTTTCAACAAGAAAGTCAAGAGACAAGTATATCAAGTTAGGGATCTTGTAATCAAGCGGATTATCTTACCGCAAAGTGATCCCAGGGGAAAGTGGACTCCTACTTACGAAGGACCATTTGTGATCAAAAACATCTTTTCTGGCGGGGAAATGATCCTGACCACCATGGACGGTGACAACCTGCCACACCCTGCGAACGCATACATAGTCAAAAGATACTACGCATAAACGACCCAACAGGTCGAAAACTCGAAAGGGCGACTTGGGCAAAAATGGGCATCCCGGTGAATCGAAAACTCGGAAAGGAGGTTCAGGCAAAAATTAGGGATAAACAAAAAAAATTTGTGCACCCGGCAAGTTGAAAACCCGAAAGGGCGACTTGGGCAAAAAAGGGTTTCCCGGTGGATCGAAAACCCGAAAGGGTGGTCCAGGCAAAAGTTAGGGAATTAAAGCGTATGACTATGTCTCGTCGGATCACTTTAAGAACAATCTCTTCACCAACAAGCTCTAAGATTCTGATCAATCCAGTCATCGGCGGGCGAAGCAGCGAATGGACAAGATATTCAGAGTTGTGAAGGCTATAGCAGAATGGGAATCCCATGGAATTAATACACATAGCCATCTTTCTTTGTATAAATTTTTTCTCAGCTTTTGACAACATTCTCTTACAGAAAACCGCCTGCCTTTTCTTTCTTTTTTACACTTGTGCTTTATTTGAAAACGTCCAATGATTTATTAAAAGAGCATATGCATTTGAATGAAATCACTGCTTACAAATAAAAAAAATGAGAAAGGATAATTACTGATAAGATGGAAGTGTAGGAAAGTGTCTTTAGGCTATTCCAGAAGAGATCCCCCGCAAATGCCTCATCTATTTCCTAAGCAGGACCAAAACTTTGAAAGGCATATCCCCATCGGAGCTAAATTTCAAAGTCCCCATCAGAGCTAAAACTTCAAACTCCCAATCCCCAGCGGAGCAAATACTTTGAACTACAAACCATCGGTAAGAATGAAACTTTCTTCCCCAAGCAGAGACAAAACCACCAACCTGTGAACCCCAGTGAAGATCATCCAGTTTCTTCCCTTCTCCCGAAAAGTTGCTTTCAAAACAAGATAATTCATCCAAAATTTACTTTTAAACTTTTTCCCACCGAAGTCGCTAATCAAATCAGCACGCCACTAGGGCCCCCAATAGAGAGGAAAACTTTGAGCCATCAATCCCCAGCGGAAATCATTCAGTTTTTCCCTGATATCCTTAACAAAAGGGAGTTCCTCCTTCTTGCTTCCCCAGTAAAGTGGCATACAACCTAAGCTACTAAGCATCTTCCAAACAAGAATAAGCTTTTCCTAGGATCCTGAGCTCGCTCTCTAGCAGTATGGTTACTCCCTATAGAATTTCAGATCCCCGACAGAGTTTTCAGATATTCCCCAGTGAAGTTCTCCTTAAACAGCAAAATAGGAATCCCCCAGTAGATTGGCATACAAACCAAACTCCTGAATTCTCCCGGCAGTATAATTTCTCTCCGCATAGGTTGTCAAAGAGCTGGAAGATACACATACTCTTCAACAGTGATCCTAGGGTTTTTTCGTTTTCAACAATCAAAAGATTCTCAATCCCCAGCAGCAGTCAAGGGTTTATTTCCCCCGACAGCAGTCAAGATTTTATTATCTCCAGCTATCCAGGATTTATTTTCCTCAGCAAGACAGCTCATCGGCTTACATACGCATACATTACATTCATATATAATAAACATTGATATAACACATATATTGCATCATACATTTCATGCAACATAACTTTGTGTTTCAGCTAATTTTTACCCTTTCCAAGGATAAGGTCATCAAGCTTCGATCAAGACTTTTGAAAACAGTTTACAGATGCTTCCCACCATGGATGCTGATCTATTGCTTATTCAACTTCAAGACTTCTGAAAACAGTTTACGGATTCTCCAAACACAGATGTTAATCTATCGCTTGTTCAGATTCAACTTTTGAAAACAGTTTACGGATGCTTCCCAACATGGATGCTGATCTATTGCTTATTCAACTTCAACTTTTGAAAACAGTTTATGGATTCTCCAAACACGGATGTTAATCTATCGCTTGTTCAGATTCAACTTTTGAAAACAGTTTACGGATGCTTCCCAAAATGGATGCTGATCTATTGCTTATTCAACTTCAACTTCTGAAAACAGTTTACGGATTCTCCAAACACGGATGTTAATCTATCGCTTGTTCAGATTCAACTTTTGAAAACAGTTTACGGATGCCTCCCAACATGGATGTTGATCTATTGCTTATTCAACTTCAACTTCTGAAAACAGTTTACAGATTCTCTAAACACGGATGTTAATCTATCGCTTGTTCAGATTCAACTTTTGAAAACAGTTTACGGATGCTTCCCAACATGGATGCTGATCTATTGCTTATTCAACTTCAACTTCTGAAAATAGTTTACGGATTCTCCAAACACGGATGTTAATCTATCGCTTGTTCAGATTCAACTTTTGAAAACAGTTTACGGATGCTTCCCAACATGGATGCTGATCTATTGCTTATTCAACTTCAACTTTTGAAAACAGTTTACGAATTCTCCAAACACGGATGTTAATCTATCGCTTTTTCAGATTCAACTTTTGAAAACAGTTTACGGATGCCTCCCAACATGGATGCTGATCTATTGCTTATTCAACTTCAACTTCTGAAAACAGTTTACGGATTCTCAAAACACGGATGTTAATCTATCGCTTGTTCAGATTCAACTTTTGAAAACAGTTTACGGATGCTTCCCAACATGGACGCTGATCTATTGCTTATTCAACTTCAGTTTGCTGAAAACGGTTTACGGATTCTCCAAACACGAATGTTAATCTATCGCTTGTTCAGATTCAACTTTTGAAATTTTTTTACGGATGCTTCCCAACATGGATGCTGATCTATTGCTTATTCAACTTCAGTTTGCTGAAAACAGTTTACGGAAGCTCCAAACGCGGATGCTAATCTATTGCTTATTCAGACTCCGGTTCAGCGCCGCTCCAAACACGGATACTTTTCTGATCCTCATCCTTTCACCTATAACATAAAGTTCAACAAACATTCTCCGATGGCATCTTTAAGCCCATCCCCGACAAGATTCTACCACATCTCAAAATGGCATCTTTAAGCCCATTCCCTCAACCATGCTTTGACGAGTGCAAATTTATGGGAATTCTAGTGTCCAATCATCTTTTACCTTCGAGTCACAAAAGGCAAACTCGCCAATCTAACTCTTCAGGTTCAAGAAGATTGAACAGGGGCAACTGTTATACCCAAAAATTTACCCTCCCTTTTTTTACAAGAAATCAAAACCCCAGGGTTTCCTCTGATTTTTGAGATTGGCTCAAGAATCGGTCAAACAGACTTTTCTTTATCAGTCAATCCAGAATTAGGGTTTTTCGCTCGCATTTCTCTGAAAGAACTGAATCCTCAGATATTCAGTTAATTGTTACATTATTGTCATGCTTGTTCAAGATTACTGGTTGTTTCTCAAAGAACCTAAATATCTGAGATAAGAGCTGAGGCTTTGTTTGAAACTTTGAGGCATTGGTTTGATTAGTGGAGTGAAAAGTGTATGGAACACTTGTTTGATTAACTGTACAAAGCATGGTTAATTGGAATTCCAGGCGTATGATGATTAATGCAACGTTGCGAGACGACAAAGTTTATTGATTATTTATTTCATCTAGATTAAAGTTATCGGGATACATTCCCAGTTATTTTAATTTAAGAGACTTAAATAACTAAATAGACAGTACCAGCGAAAGAATGGAATATTTGACAGTAGGAAATTCTTATTTGACAAAGACTTTTCATTTATTTCTTTCAAATATTGTTACAAATGTTATTCGAATATTGTAAATTTATAATTTTACAGTGTTTACAATAATATTTTTTACAATAAATGAAAAGAAAATAAATCTAAAGCCTAAATCTCTTGAAATCTTTGATCTTCTACTGTTTCTTCCATTATTCAACTGGTACCTACCTGAAAAAAGAAGAAAAATAAAATCAGTACAAGATTATTTTAAATGAAAAGAAGAAAAAAATCATCATTAAAATTGGCCGTCTAGAATCAGATTGCCTATTTTTCATCACGCTTTATTTTTCTCTCTACAAATCAAAAGAAGATCACTCTTCTCGGTTCACAGAGAGAAAAATAAAATATAAATGCAAGCATGTCAAACTCAATGCAAAAACATGGTTGAATTACAAAAAGTTCCAAGTTGCATTGGCCAAGCAAACTAAATCACAAAAAGTTCCAAGCTGTAAACTGAGTTACAAAAATTCCAAGCTACATTAACCAAGCAAAATGTGTCACAAGTTCAAAGAGACAAACAGGCGCCAAAACTGCCAGGGTAAGTCAAAGCAAAGGAATAAACTCAGCAGCAAGTAAAGTCCCTTATTCAGCTACAATACAAAATTGCCCAAAATCAAGTTACAAGACAGAATTGATAAAAATGGTAATGCAACATAAAAACAACAATGCAGCAGACAAAAGGCAAGACAACAGGAAGCAATTTATTTGAAAAGTAAAAACTTGTCAAAGATGCTTTTTCATCATTTCCTAGACAACCCAATTTTTAAGAAATCAAAAGATAAATAAGCAATTAAAAATGCTTATGGAGAGAGAGGAAAGAGAGAACCTAATGAATAGGTTTTGCAGTTTGCAGTTTTGGCAGGCTGTAAAAGGAAGATAAGAGGAACCAAAGAAACAATATAACAGTCTAAACATAAGAGATAAAAAATATATTGCATAACCTTCAAACTGGCCAGCAAAAACTCACAAGCCTTCAACCCTGTTTTCAAAACCAACGAAAACCTGCAAAACTGCAAGTTTAAGAAACCAAGCTTGCCTCCAACTGAAGCCTACTTCTAACAATACTCGAAGCAAAGCAAACTAACAACCTGCCTCACAAACCATTCAAGCCTGCCTTCAACAAGCAAACTCAGATCTGCAAAACACTAAAACTTGTCCGACTACACAACAAACCTGAAAACTAAAAACACACAGTCCAAAACACCAGTCTGCCTTACCAAAACACCAGAAGCAAAAAGCCTCCAAACACAACCTGCCTCACAAACCATTCCAACCTGCTCAAACTACACAAAACTGCTTCCAAACCCAAAACAGAAATATGAGCAAACCTGCAAGTTTAAAAAACATCCAAGCCTGCTTTCAAAACCTGCCTAAATAGCAAGCCTGTCAAAGCAAACCAAAAAAAAAAACTGTAACCTGCATAACTGCAAGTCCCAGGCCTGCCTTACCAAATCAAACGTGCAACTCAAACAAATCCAAAAACCAAAGAAATTGTTCAAACAACAAAAGCAAAACTGCAACTCAAAGCCAAAAAGTTCCTAAGCTACTAACACAGTTCAGTCTCATCATCATCAACGAATCGTCAAGCCAACAAAAAAACATATCAAAGGCTAGCGATTCAGAAACAAGAATTCATCATCATTAAGCATCAGCAAAAGAGAAGAAGTCCAGAAGTGAAGCAAAACGATATAGGGTTTTCATAAATAATATCATCATCAAATCATCAAAAGCCAACACTCAAAGAAGAGGAAGAAATCCAGAAGTGAAGAATAAAGCAAGTGTTTTCAGAGCAACGTTCATCATCAAACAGTGTTCAAGCATTCAGAAGTAAAAAGATACAAAGTACCAGATAAGCATCATCACGCTCCTCCCTCCGCCTTGGCCACCTGAGAGCGCCGCCGTTCCAACCCTCCACCCGTTCTCCAAAAGACGAAGCCACCAAGGTATCAGTTTCCCTCTTTCTTTTCCTACATCTCATATCATAAACGCCAAAGATTAAACTTTGCAAACAATAAAACATACAAGAATTGAACATGCAAACTGTAAAGAAAACTCGTCAAGAACAAAAATGATACCTTTCAAAATCACCGCCCTGTATAAGTCATGGAGAGGGGAGGATGGAGGTAGCATTCTGGTAGCCTAAGGCGAGGAGTGAAGATATCAGTTGCTCTTGGGGTTTGAGAGAAACAAAGAGGACGAAGATGAGAGGAGCGGCACCGTTTACAAACTGCAAACCCTAAAACGAAACCCTAACAAATTTGTTCAAAACCTTCAGTTGGGCCTCCTCCCAAACCAAAACATAAAGCCCAATTGCTTTCCACCGCCTACACCCCCCCCCCCCCCCCATTTTCCCTTCAGCATCTTTTGTTTTTTCCTATTATACCACTTTGGGCCATCCAAAACATATGCTTAAGCCCATCACCATTCCTTTTAGTTTTTTTAATAATACTCTTTTATCTCCTTTACTAATTAATTTACTTTTTTTAGAAAAAAAATTAATACTTTTCTTTTTATTTATTCTAAAATTTTTGTTTTGTTAATAGTAAAAAGAAATAATAAATTAAAGTTTGTTTTAATATATTTTATTTAATATTTGTATATAAATTTTAAATATAAAAGAATACTTTGTTTAATTAATCTTTTTATATAAGTTTCTAAAAAACATTAACAAAAATACAAAAAAATAATAATTATACTTAATCTTTTTAGGTTAAAATTTTTATTTGATCATTTGTAAATAAACACATACATCTCATATCTCTTTGATTTTTATTATCTTATACCTTGTTATATTTTTGCACTTTGAATTGCGTCGATTCAATTTGGTTGTAACCCATAATATTTGGGACATTATTCTGATAAGACTCGTCCCCATTTGTGAATAATTTGTACCCCCATCCCCGGATACTATTTTGTAATAGCTTAGAATTTAATTCTCGCACTTTATGCTTTTTAAATATGCCATGATTAGAGATTAGGGTTTGTATGTGAAAATCTAAAATCGATCGCTAGATGACCTAACACAAAGACAAATGCATGAACATGACAAATACCATTCACACTTGCACCCCTAGGGTAACCTCACTTGTTGCCTCAGAAAATGCAATCATGTCCCTCGAGTATGAGACACTCTAGCAAATGCCCCTTCGATAAACAAAGATCATAGTCCCTCGATGACCCTCAATGTTGCCTTCGATAAAACGATTTCGCCCCTTACAAAAATTGCTAGAGCGTCTCACAAGTTTCCCACAATGATTGTATACGATGACCCACGTTTGTCCCGTTTAAACATCCTAACGCAAGGTTGTTCACCAAATACAATGGTGAAACAACACTGTTAAAAAGGGTTAAAAACATAAGAAATATCTTTGAGTAAAATAGGGTAGACCACTCTTAGTTACTTGATCAAAAATCTTGCAAAACATCCTTGCCATTTTCAAACAGACTTCACAACACAACTTCAAAACCATTTCAAAACAACTTTCAAAACATTGAAATATCTTTTCAAAAAGACACACACCTTTGTATATATTCAAACAAGAATCATTACAAAGGTTGCCTAGACAAGGCATCTTTTTCAAAACATTTTCAAAACCACACACACAAAGCACCATTTCAAACAATTGAAAAGCAAAGGCAAGTGATCTAAAACAAGTAACTAAGAGCCCATGGATAACCATGGATGAAAAGGGTGCTAGCACCTTCCCTTTTCATAATCTACCCCCCGAACCCAAGAAAACATCTCAAAGGTCATTCCTGTGCTTTTTGACCTTTCCTTTGGATAAAATAAAAAGTCGGTGGCGACTCTTGCTAAACCGAACAAGTGCGAAAACAAACACAAAATCCCAAGTCAGTTCTCCCACCGTATCACAGAACTGGAGACTCTGCTGGGGACAATCTTAAAAGTGGGGTTACCTTAGGGTTTCTAGATCACCTTTGAATGATTATCTTGTTTGCCTTGATTGCTTTACATTTGGTTCTTTTGTTTAGGCTTGAAATCCTCTACCCGGATTTGGGGAAACATTCAAAGGTAAATAGCAATACATTGTGGAAACTGTGCGGGGTATACTGACACGGTTGAAGCAATAACTATATTAGTGCGACATATTTGTGGGTACCGGTATCCTTTGAGTCAATCAAAGAGAATACGGGGCCGCTGAGCGATGTCGTGAAGCACTAATGAACTCTTAGAACCTTACTTGACCATCTTGGCCTTTTTAGGAGTAGTGAGATGACCGACTTTGGTAGAGGCCGAAGTTGGTATATACTCGATACTACACTCATTGAGGTTTGTTTTCTTGGAATATTTCGGTCGCCAGTTAAGTGGCTAAACCGAAACGATGAACACAGAAAATAATCCAGTGATATTGAGTTCCTTAGAACCGTTTACTATTTATAGGACAGGTTGAGCCAACGAACTTCAAGAGGGTACTTACCTATGATACCCCATGCAAGCCTGAAACTAGGATCTTGTGTGATTTGATTGTACATATGCTTGTGCATACATCATGAACATCCTGAAGCATCATTTGCATCCACTAACTATTTCAAGGGTTTAGATCTTCATCTTTGTTCCTATTTTATAGGTCATGGAATCTCTTCACAGGAAAACAATTCAAGTCAACCTTGTGAGAATCCCTCCTCAACTCAAGGAGCTTACTTCTAGGATTCAGGAGAATTCTCTCTTCAGTGAAAGACATGGTAGACTTCTCAGCTTGGTCAACTCCAACATTGAAGAAGACATGGTGAAAGTTCTCTTCCAGTTCTTTGACCCCATACACCACTGTTTCACATTCCCTGATTACCAATTGGTACCTACTTTGGAGGAATTTTCTCAACTCTTGAGGATTCCTATTCTTCATCAACTACCCTACAACGGTACGGAAAAAGAACCACAGCCTGAAGATGTTGCTCAAGCATTACACTTACAACCATCTGACATCAAAGGACATTGGGAAACCAGAAGTGGTGTCAAGGGCTTCTTGGAAAAGTTTATGTTTGAGAAGGCGCAAGACTGCTGGAATTCTCTTGATCTACAAGCCTTTGAAGAGATTGTGGCACTCCTCATCTATGGGTTGGTCTTGTTCCGAAACCCTGATCAGCTTATATATGTGTATGCTATCAAGATTTTCATATCCAGGAATCCTATACTTACATTGCTTGGGGACATCCTACACTCATTTTACACACGAACAATGAGGAAAAAAGCTGTTCTCATGTGCTTTACTCCTCTCCTAGCAAGGTGGTTTATTTCTCACCTTCCACAACCAGTTTTGAAGAATGAGCAGGGTTTAAGGTGGTCACAACGATTGATGACCCTCACACATTCTGATGTACATTGGTGTTCTTGGTCCAGAGAAAATGTCATCCTCATTGATTGTTGTGGGGAATTCCCTAATGTCCCACTACTTGGCATTAGGGGAGGAATTACCTATAATCTCTGCTTAGCTCTAAGACAGTTTGGATATGCTCGGAGGGATGACCCTCATGACATGTTGATTCCTGACCTAGTTTTTGACTTTGACAACGATGCGCAAGGACTTCGACAAAGGTTCATCAGAGCTTGGAGGATGCCCAACAAGGTGGATAGTAAGACACTGGGGCACAAGAATTCCATCCCTCTTGAGCCTTACCTCAAGTGGGTACAAACACGCGCCCAGAGTCTTATGATGCCTTACCCCCACATTTTCCCCGTGATTAAAGAGCCTGTTAGGGAAGGAGTGGTTCCATACACCCTCCTACATCCAGACATGCCAACATCATTGGAAGAATTGCAAAAGAGTTGGATCCAACTCAAAGAAGAATGGAACACTTTTGAAGCCAGCTTCTATGCCAGTGAGAAGAAGGTTTTGGAGCTTACCCGCCGACTTCATGAAGATGAGACTAGACTCTTAACACTTACATCACACCAAATAGGATGCGCAACGTCTTTTTACCTTAAGAAGCTTTGTAATATTTGGCCCATGGGGCACTTATGTACTGACAAATTTCTTCTTATTAATATGACATGTGTTCTTTTGTCTGCAACAATTTTGAATTTCTAAATCCTTGGATGCATTACATGAATAAACATATCATTCATCATATGCATAAACAGGTCTTTACACCAGGTTTCCTTATCTTTCTGCTGTTTATTTCAGCAAGATGGATATTAAGCAGACGGTTAAAGATCTACAAGCACAAAATTCACAATTCCAACAACTCCTTATGACCTTGGCAAAGGGTCAAGAGGATCTTAAAACACTGTTAGAGAAGAAAGAGCAAGAGAAAGGAAAAAAGGAAAAGAAGATAATCGGGGTAGCTACGCTGGGAAGAAGATTTGAGAATGAAGCTAGGAGAGTTCTGGAGTTCCCCTCAACGTCTGACGAAGGGACCGGCAAAGGAAAAGGAGTTGCAGTACCCTCTGAGTCTGAGGTTGAAGAGGAAGAGGTTGAAGAGGATGAAGATTATTCCCAGCAGCAGTACCCTCCTGCGGACGACAGGTATAAAAATCTGGAAGAGCGGTTAGCAGCCATGGAAGTTCAAAGGGTTCCCGGACTGGATTTCGAAGAGCTGGGATTGATTGCTGGGATCGACATTCCTCACAAATTCAAAGTACCCACGTTCGCTAAGTACGATGGTCTGTCGTGTCCGAAGATGCACCTGAGATCGTATGTCAGGAAGATCCAACCCCACTCATCTGGTAAAAACCTCTGGGTACACTTTTTCCAAGATAGCTTGTCTGGCACACAGTTAGACTGGTTCTATCAACTCGAAAGATCAGAGGTTCACAATTGGGAAGACTTGGCAGCTGCTTTTTATCGTCAGTATTAATACAATGCTGATTTGGCGCCCACTCGTACTCAGTTACAAAGTATGGGGATGGCTTCCAATGAAGGGTTTAAAGAGTACGCCCAGAAGTGGCGTGATCTGGCTGGAAGGGTGCAGCCACCGCTATCAGATAGGGAGTTAGTTGACATGTTTCTGGGGACCCTGTCTGGCCCCTTCTTCAATCATCTAATCGGAAGTTCTTCCATGGGATTTACTGAACTGATTTTGACCGGCGAAAGGGTTGAGGGCGGTATTAAAAGTGGAAAGATTCAAAAAGATGCCTCCGCGTCCACCGCAATGAAGAGGACCTTCCCGGCTAAGAAGGAGAGCTCTACTATTTACACCCAGAGAATCGGGAAAGAGAAGAACGTCGGCCAACCGTAGGGGCCGTATTAATTCAGAAGGCCGCATCAGACCGACCTAGAAATAGTCAACCAAGGAATGATCAGCCCAGAGCCTATCAGCAAAGACCACCACGGCAATATACTCTGATAAATATGACACCCGCTCAGATCCTTCCACATATCCTGAAATTAAACCTTGCTAATTTGAGAGAGGCACCTAAGAATGCAAACACCACTTCCCCACATTATCATCCCAACGCAAAATGTGCCTACCATTTTGACAGTGCAGGGCATGACACCAACGACTGTTGGGCCCTCAAAAACAAAATCCAGGACTTAATCGACACCAAGGAAGTAAAATTTGAGGCTCCTGAGAAACCTAATGTGATTTCGGCTCCGATGCCCAAGCACGGTAATAATGTTCATGCTGTTATGGAGGACCTCCATGTTACTGATGTTGTTGACCTGTTGACGCCGTTACTTGTAATTAAAGAGAATTTGTTGAGAGTCGGGATCTTTCCTGGTTGTGGTAAAGACTGTTATTTTTGTTTGAACATAAGAGGTGATTGCCCAATATTGAAGTCAGGTGTCCAACGCCTGATGGATACCAAAGAGATACTGTTCCAGAAAACCCCTGTTGATACCTTCAATCCTGTTACTCCTGATACTTTTGCTACTTCAATCAACGATATTGCAATCATAACCATTTTCGACAATCCTCCCAAGGCTTGCAAAAGGTCTGTCAGGATTACACCCAACTCTGAATGTGTACCTTTAAAGATCACCATGTCGGGACCTGTCCCGTACCAATCAAGCAAAACGATACCATGGAACTATGGGGGAGAAATATTCTACCATGGTGTCAAACAAGTTGAGATAGTCCAAGAGATTTCTGAAGAAGAAAACCCTGATGTAGGGAACATCGCGGGTACAAGCAAGATAATCCGCAGTGGCCGGATCTTTTCTTCGGAGATTACTCCCCCTCGAGCAGTTTTCGGACCCTTGAAAGCTTCAGCACCAGTTGGACCATCCGTGCAAGGCCCAGTGATTGAAGAACTGGATACTCCTGAAGTAAGAACATCTGCTGAAACTATCGACAAGGGTAAGGGGATACTGGAAGTGCCTGTCAGGACGAAGGCTCATGCTGTGGTTATCCCCGAAACCACTCAGAAAGAAATGGATGAAATATTGAAAATAATCATAAAAAGTGACTATGACGTTGTGGAACATTTAGGGCAGACCCCTTCTAAAATTTCAATGTTAGCTCTCCTGCTCTATTCTGAGGTCCATGCTAAGGCCCTAATAAAATTCTTAAAGGCGACACATGTTCCCCAAGAGACTTTGGCTGACCAGTTTCAGGAATGTGTGGCCAGTCTTACTGCTGATAATGGCCTTGGCTTTTCTGATGCTGACTTAACTCCCAAAGGAAGGAAACACAACGATGCGTTACATGTTTCAGTTGAATGTCGGGGAACCACTCTCGCCCATGTCTTAGTCGATACTGGTTCTTCCTTGAATGTGCTACCAAATAAAGCCTTAGACCGTTTGGACTGCGAAGGACTGACTCTCAAACCGAGTAACATCGTTGTTAGGGCTTTTGATGGTTCCAAAAGAATGGTTCATGGAGAGGTTGATATTCCTATCAAAGTAGGCACGGAAGTTTTCAACTCCACCTTCTACGTGATGGACATCCGTCCGTCATATTCATGTTTGCTAGGAAGACCGTGGATCCATTATGCCGGGGCAGTTACCTCCTCTTTGCACCAGATGCTGAAATATCCTGTTAAGGGTAAGATTATAACAGTGCATGGCGAGGAAGAGTACATGATAAGTCATCTCAATTCCTTCCGCTATGTGAAGGTGGATGGCGAGTTCATCGAAACGCCTTTCCAACATTTTGAGGAAGTTTCTCCTGAGATAGCAGTTGCGAAGACAATGGTTGAGGTGCCTACCGTTCCCAGGCATGTATCTAGGATGGGATCTCTCAAGGATGCAGAGGCTGCAGTCAAAGAAGGGAAGAGTACAACATGGGGGCAATTGCCTAATTTTCCCCATAAGACGGACAAATTCGGACTACGGTTTACAGCTGCAGGATAGAAGGCTATGCGTCGTTCCAAGACTGGAGGGCCACCTATAAGGATCACTCATCACAGAATTAATGTTGTAGAAGATGAAGATAAAGAGAGCCACTTTGAAGATTGGATCTTTCCGACCGTCGAAGGGGGTTTGAGCAACTGGGAAGCAAAGGATTTTGTTCCCATCACCTTTATCAACCAGTAATTTTTATCTTTGAACAATTTCCCATTTTATGGTCTGTAATAACTAAACAATTTGCACACTATTTTCACCTCATGCCTTGCCTGGGGCATGTAGGTCCATTTGTAAGGGCTTGATCTTCTTCATTATCATATGCCATGTTTTAATGAATCATTGGACGTTTTTCATCTATAAGCTGTTGTGTTCATTTTTCTTTCCTTTTGCATTTTTGTTTAAGGATGGCTATCCCTTACACACACCCACACTCACAAATGCAGGTACCCATCCACTCCGGATTTCATGGGTGACTATTCTGTTTTAGCCTTCGATAACTCTGAAGATTTGGTCAATCATGCTGAGTACGAAGTTGACGAAGATTGTGAAGTGCCGGGAGAGTTAGCCAGACTTCTACAACAAGAAGAGAGGGCCATTCTGCCTCATGAAGAGTTGCTAGAAACCATCAACTTGGGGACAGAGGAAGACAGGAAAGAAGTAAAAGTGGGTGCCAACCTAGAACCAAATGTCAAGGAGTGCTTAGTGCAATTATTGAACGAATATGTTGAAATCTTCGCCTGGTCTTACGAAGACATGCCAGGGTTAGGCACAAATATCGTGGTTCACCATCTCCCTACGAGAGAAGACTGTCCACTGATCAATCAAAAGGTCCGCCAAATGAGGCCTGACATGTCTGAGAAAATCAAGGCTGAGGTAATGAAGCAATTCAACGCTGGCTTTCTGGCTGTTACCTCCTATCCACAATGGGTTGCTAACATCGTGCCCGTACCTAAGAAGGACAAAAAAGTCAGAATGTGCATGGACTATCGAGACTTAAACAGGGCTAGCCCTAAAGATGATTTTCCACTGCCACACATCAACATCTTGGTTGACAACACAGCTCAACACAAGGTATTTTCCTTCATGGACGAATTCTCGGGATACAACCAGATCAAAATGGCCCCCGAGGACATGGAGAAAACTACTTTTGTCACGCAATGGGGTACCTTATGCTACAAAGTGATGCCATTCAGACTGAAGAATGCAGGGGCAACTTATCAACGCGCCATGGTAACTTTGTTTCATGACATGATACATCATGAGATCGAAGTTTACATAGACGATATGATAGCTCGATCACAGACAGAAGAAGAACACCTTGATCATTTGCAAAAGCTGTTTGTCAGGTTGAAGGAGTATAAGCTCAGACTGAACCCAAGCAAGTGCACTTTTGGGGTTAGGTCTGGTAAACTTTTGGGATTTATCGTCAGCAACAAAGGCATTGAGGATGATCCAGCTAAAGTAAAGGCTATACGAGAAATGCCTGCTCCCCGTACTAAAAAGGAGGTTAGGGGATTCTTGGGACGCTTGAACTATATTGCGAGGTTCATCTCTCACCTAACATCTACCTGTGAGCCAATTTTCAAACTGTTGAAGAAGGATCAGGTAGTTGAATGGAACAATGATTGTCAAGTTGCTTTTGATAAGATCAAGGAGTATTTACTATAACCTCCTATTCTGATGCCACCCGTCGAAGGAAGGCCTCTAATCATGTATCTGACTGTTTTGGATAACTCAATGGGGTGTGTACTGGGCCAACATGACGAGTCTGGACGAAAAGAGCATGCCAATTATTACCTTAGCAAAAAGTTTACCGATTGTGAGACTCGCTACTCACTGCTCGAGAAAACTTTCCGCGCTTTGGTATGCGCTGCTCGCCGGCTAAGGCAGTATATGTTGACTCACACCACTTTACTGATTTCCAAAATGGATCCGATCAAGTATATCTTCGAGAAGCCTGCTTTATCTGGAAGAATCGCTAGATGGCAAATGATCCTGACTGAGTATGTTATCCAGTATACTACCCAAAAAGCTATAAAAGGGAGTGTACTAGCTGACCATCTAGCTCATCAAGCCGTCGAAGATTACCAATCTATGAGATTCGACTTCTGTGACGAGGACATCATGACATTGGACAACATTAAAGGTAACAGACCGTATGACGGACCTGAACAAGGATCCCGATGGACCCTGTACTTTGATGGCGCTTCAAATGAACTTGGCAACAGTATCGGCGCAGTACTTATCTCTCCAGAAGGTTGCCATACACCCTTCACTGCTAGACTCTGTTTCAGTTGCACCAACAACATGGCCGAGTATGAAGCTTGCATCTTTGGTCTTAAAGCTGCAATTGGCTTGGGAATCAAATCTTTGGTGGTATTTGGAGACTCAGCTTTGGTTATCAGTCAAATCAAAGGAGAGTGGGATACCAAACATCCTAATCTTATCTCATACAAAGAACATGTATTAACATTGTTGCCTCATTTCGAGCAGATTACCTTCGAGCACTTCCCGCGACAAGAAAATCAGCTAGCAGATGCTCTGGCTACAATGTCTTCCATGTTTAAACTCAACTGGGATAATGAGGCTCCCCAAATCACCATCGAGCGAATAGACGAACCTGCACACTGTCATGAGATTAATACCGAAGAAGTAGTGGAGCAACCCTGGTTCCATGAAATCAAAAGGTATCTCCAGACTCGAGAGTACCCTGAAGGAGCTTCCGTCAATGACAAAAAGTTCCTAAGGAAATTTGCTGCCAAGTTCTTCCTAAGCAATGGTATCCTTTATAAGCGCAACAATGATTGTGTTCTACTCCGTTGTATGGACAAGGCTGAAGTAGAGTTGATCATGACCGAAATACATAGTGGCACCTTTGGTACCCACTTAAGAGGACATACGATGGCTAAGAAGATTCTAAGGGCAGGCTACTACTAGTCTACCATGGAAGCTGATTGTCATCAACATTCCCGTACTTGTCATAAATGCCAAGGTTATGCTGACAAGGTGCATATCCCTCTGGTTCCTCTCAACGTCCTAACAGATCCCTGGCCATTCGCAATGTGGGGCATTGACATGATTGGAGAGATCAAGCCTACATCATCCAACGGGCATCACTTCATCCTGGTGGCTATTGTTACTTCACCAAATGGGTCGAAGCAGCTTCCTTCGCCTCTGTTACAAAGAATGTGGTTGCCCGTTTCATCAAACAGAACTTCATCTGCCGGTATGGTATTCCTGACCGAATCATTACGGACAACAGTACAAACCTGAACAACACTATCATCACTGCTCTGTGCGAGCAGTTCAAGATTTATCATCACAATTCATCTCCCTATCAGCCGAAGATGAACGGTGCTTGTGATCGGTGGGAATGAGAACTGACTGTTTTTGGAATGCTGGTTCGCGTTTGCGTTTGTTTTCTCAAAATGTCACGGTAAGCAAGAGTCGCCACCATCTTTTATTTTATCCAACAAGGAAAGGATAAAAGCACAGAAAAATTCCTTTTCGAGATGTTTCTCGGGTTCGGGAGGTAGATTTTAGAAAGGGAAGGTGTTAGCACCCTTTCTATCCGTGGTTATCCACGGGCTCTTAGGTACTTGCTCACTATGTTTTCAAAAGTTTGCTTTTCTTTGTGATTGTGGGTTTTGAAAAAGATTTTTGTTTTTGAAGAGAGTGTAAGTGCGAAAAGTTTTGTTTTGTTTTAAAAGGAGCAAGTACTTAAGAAGCTCTACCTACTCAAAAAGGAATTAAATTGTGCAAATGTACTTTAGACAGTGCTATCCCACTATTGAGGAGTAGGTAGAACCGTTGTTGGAGTTTTCGGGTCAATTCGATTTAAGCAACGTGTGGTCACTAAAGCAATGTTAGGATGCTTTAGCGGTAACCCTAATGTCTTAGATCATTTTTTATCGAGGCAACCATTTCGAGGCAACTTTGATCTTTGGACAAAAGGGAGACCTCTAAGACTTCCTATACTCAATGACCACGTTCGAGGCAACCAAGTGAGGTGTACCCTAAGAGTGGCATGTGCAAGTGTGTTAATTTTCAGTTATATTATCTTTGCATGTCATGGTGAGCTACTGTTGATTTTAAGTTAAGATAGATCTTGTCATACAATCCTAATTAGCATACATCTAAGCAGTTAATATATGTACAGGAATTTAAAGTGTGGGAATTGTAAATCCTACGCTATTACAAGGCTTCGGGGAGGGGGATTATTTACATGTCCAAAAATTGGGGAAATAAAAGCAGTAAAGTAAAAGTCTTAGTTAAGCTATTACATCCCAGTAGGCAATTACAATAAAATAAACGCGCACGAATCTGAACATAACCTCTAAAAATCCTAAGAATAAAATCTTTTTGTTGTTTTATTTTATTTTTTGGGAAAATACTAAATGTTCAATTAAGTCAAATTTAATTAATTAAAAAAAAACTGATTAAAATTAACTCTAAAACATACCTAATATTTTTTGTATTTTTTTGTTTATGAAAAGGATTGAATTTAAATAAATCCTAAGTCTACTGATTTTAAAATTGGAGAAAATAAGTTAAAATAATTAACTAAATTAAATCCTAATTCTAAGTTACTTATTTTTATGATTTTTATGTTGATTAAAAAAAACAAATAAAATGGTCCAAACGAAAATGAAATCAGACAGTAAATCAAGAAAAACAAAATAATTCCGGAGGCCTGGATCGAAAGAAGTGTGGGCTGTCTTTCGACCCAGTGAAGAGGCTGGATCGAAGGTGCATGAGGGGCTGCACTCTGAGGGTGTTCGATCTGGATATGTCATCCTTCGATCTGGAAGTCCTGGGTCCAGTTCGAAGCTAAGCTGCTGAGCTTCGAAACTCTGAACAGGATCCTGAGAATATATTTCCTGCAAAAACGAAACACATGTTAAAGGTCCAGGGGGGACTTTACCCCCTGATTCGAATCTCCTCCCTATTCGCACCTGCTGAATCTGGGTATGGGTTTATTTTATCCTGGGATTCGAAGGAGAAACTCAGATTGCACCCAAGCAATGGCACAATCTCATCTCTGCGCTGTAGCTTATATGCAGCACATTAAATCATTCACAAACAGCAGTAATAACATGAATATACAATCAGAGATCGAAATGAGTTTGAGATTAGATTTCTTTACCAAACAGAGGTGCTTTGATCTGTAGTTCTGAGGGTGGAGGTGTTCGCTGGGTGGCAGCTTTGGCTTGTGCAAGGATTGGGTATGGCTTCCTAGAAGTGCTGATGACTTTTGGCAGCGTATCTCCAAGTTCTCCCTGTATCTTTTCTCTATTTTTTCTGTATATTTTCGTCCTCCCTCACTTTTCGCAACACTTGTGATCTCTTTATATAGAGGGGGTAGAGGGGATAGGAAGACAAAGGTTTAAATGACCTTGATTATGTGTTTGACAGCCATGAATGGGAATTTGTAACGTTGACTATGTGTTTGAAAGCCATGAATGAGAATTTGTAACGTTGGCTAAACACATGGGATCTTGTCCCTTTTTGAATTCTGAATGATATGTAACTGGCCTTCGAATGCTCCCTTTCGAATGGGCTGATGGCATCCTTCGAATGCTTTTCCAAAGCTTCTTCAAATGGACCCTTTGAATGCCTCTTCGAATGGACCTTTTGGAATTCCAATCGAAGGACACTGTTATAATGCAAATCGAAGTACTTGTCCATAATGCCAATCGAAAGGCTCCTTCAGAATACCAATCGAAGGGTCTTTCAGAATGCCAATCGAAGGGCTTGTCCATAATGCCAATTGAAAGGCTCCTTCAGAATGCCAATCTAAGGGTCTTTCAGAATGCCAATCGAAGGGTCTTTCAGAATGCCAGTCGAAGTGCTTGTCCATAATGCCAATCAAAAGGCTCCTTCAGAATACCAATCGAAGGGTCTTTCAGAATGCCAATCGAAATGTACTTAAAGCACCACTCAAAAATTTTCCTTTTCCTTAGGCAAGGGTTTCTAGTCAACCATGTAGGGGAAGACTTTGGAAAATATGAGAGGGAAAATTTTGGGGTACAACAGTGTTGTTGAAGCCGCAAACAAAAATATCAAGAAGATCATTCAAAAGATGACAGTCACTTACAAGGACTGGCATGAGATGTTACCATTTGCTCTACATGGGTACCGTACCATGGCACAAACATATACTGGGGCAACACCTTTCTCTTTGGTATACGGCATGGAAGCTGTTTTACCTATAGAAGTTTAGATTCCTTCTTTAAGAATCATGAAGGACGCTGGTTTGAACGAAGACGATTGGATTCAGAACCGACTTGATAAACTTAATTTGATCGATGAAAAGTGACTTACTGCTGTTTATCATGGTCAAACGTATCAAAAGCGAATGATCAAGGATTTCAACAAGAAAGTCAGGAGACAAGTATATCAAGTTGGGAATCTTGTAATCAAGAGGATTATCTTACCACAAAGTGATCCCAGGGGAAAGTGGACTCCTACTTACGAAGGACCATTTGTGATCAAAAGCATCTTTTCTGGCGGGGCAATGATCCTGACCACCATGGACGATGACGAAAACCCGAAAAGGAGGTTCAGGCAAAAATTAGGGATAAACAAAAAAAATCTGTGCACCCGGCAAGTTGAAAACCCGAAAAGGCGACTTGGGCAAAAAAGGGTTTCCCGGTGGATCAAAAACCCGAAAGAGCGGTCCAGGCAAAAGTTAGGGAATTAAAGCGTATGACTATGTGTCGTCGGATCACTTTAAGAACAATCTCTTCACCAACAAGCTCCAAGCTTCTGATCAATCCAGTCATCGGCGGACGAAGCAGCGAATGGACAAGATATTCAGAGTTGTGAAGGCTATAGCAGAATAGGAATCCCATGGAATTGATACACATAGCCATCTTTCTTTGTATAAAATTTTTCTCAGCTTTTGACAACATTCTCTTACTAGGATGTCTGTCTCCTTTGTACAAATACTTACATAAAGTTAATACAAAGTTACTTCAAAGTACAGAAAACCGCCTGCCTTTTCTTTCTTTTTTACACTTGTGCTTTATTTGAAAACGTCCAATGATTTATTAAAAAAGCATATGCATTTGAATGAAATCACTGCTTACAAATAAAAAAATGAGAAAGGATAATTACTGATAGAATGGAAGTGTAGGAAAGTGTCTATAGGCTATTCCAGAAGAGATCCCCTGCAAATGCCTCATATGTTTCCTAAGCAGGACTAAAACTTTGAAAGGCATATCCCCAGTGGAGCTAAATTTCAAAGTCCCCATCAGAGCTAAAACTTCAAACTCCCAATCCCCAGCGGAGCAAATACTTTAAACTACAAACCATCGGTAAGAATGAAACTTTCTTCCCCAAGCAGAGACAAAACCACCAACCTGTGAACACCAGTGAAGATCATCCAGTTTCTTCCCTTCTCCCGAAAAGTTGCTTTCAAAACCAGATAATTCATCAGAAATTTACTTTTAAACTTTTTCCCAGCGAAGTCGCTAATCAAATCAGCATGTCACTAGGATCCCTAACAGAGAGGAAAATTTGAGCCATCAATCCCCAGCGAAAATCATTCAGTGTTTCCCTAATATCCTTAAAAAAACGGAGTTCCTCCTTCTTGCTTCCCCAGAAAAGTGGCATACAACCTAAGCTACTGAGCATCTTCCAAACAAGAATAAGCTTTTCCTAGGATCCCGAGCTCGCTCTCCAGCAGTATGGTTACTCCCTACAGAATTTCAGATCCCCGGCAGAGTTTTCAGATATTCCCCAGCGGAGTTCTCCTCAAACAGCAAAATAGGAATCCCCCAGTAGATTGGCATACAAACCAAACTCCTGACTTCTCCCGGTAGTATAATTTCTCTCCGCATAGGTTGTCAAAGAGCTGGAAGATACACATACTCTTCAACAGTGATCCTAGGGTTTTTTTTGTTTTCAACTATCAAAAGATTCTTAATCCCCAGCAGCAATCAAGGATTTATTTCCCCCGACAGCGGTCAAGATTTTATTATCTCCAGCTATCCAGGATTTATTTTCCTCAGCAAGACAGCTCATCGGCTTACATACGCATACATTACATTCATATATCATAAACATTGATATAACACATATATTGCATCATACATTTCATGTAACATAACTTTGGGTTTCAGCTAATTTTTACCCTTTCCAAGGAATAGGTCATCAAGCTTCGATCAAGACTTTTGAAAACAGTTTACGGATGCTTCCCGCCATGGATGCTGATCTATTGCTTATTCAACTTCAAGACTTCTGAAAATAGTTTACAGATTCTCCAAACACGGATGTTAATCTATCGCTTGTTCAGATTCAACTTTTGAAAACAGTTTATGGATGCTTCCCAACATGGATGCTGATCTATTGCTTATTCAACTTCAACTTCTGAAAACAGTTTACGGATTCTCCAAACACGGATGTTAATCTATCACTTGTTCAGATTCAACTTTTGAAAACAGTTTACGGATGCCTCCCAACATGGATGCTGATCTATTTCTTATTCAACTTCAACTTCTGAAAACAGTTTACGGATTCTCCAAACACGGATGTTAATCTATCGCTTGTTCAGATTCAACTTTTGAAAACAGTTTACGGATGCTTCCCAACATGGATGCTAATCTATTGCTTATTCAACTTCAACTTTTGAAAACAGTTTACGGATTCTCCAAACACGGATGTTAATCTATCACTTGTTCAGATTCAACTTTTGAAAACAGTTTACGTATGCTTCCCAACATGGATGCTGATCTATTTCTTATTCAACTTCAACTTTTGAAAACAGTTTACGGATTCTCCAAACACGGATGTTAATCTATCGCTTATTCAGATTCAACTTTTGAAAATAGTTTACGGATGCCTCCCAACATGGATGCTGATCTATTACTTATTCAACTTCAACTTCTGAAAACAGTTTACGGATTCTCCAAACACGGATGTTAATCTATCGCTTGTTCAGATTCAACTTTTGAAAACAGTTTACGGATGCTTCCCAACATGGACGTTGATCTATTGCTTATTCAACTTCAGTTTGCTGAAAACAGTTTACGGATTCTCCAAACACGGATGTTAATCTATCGCTTGTTCAGATTCAACTTTTGAAAAAGTTTACGGATGCTTCCCAACATGGATGCTGATCTATTGCTTATTCAACTTCAGTTTGCTGAAAACAGTTTACGGAAGCTCCAAACGCGGATGCTAATCTATTGCTTATTCAGACCCCGGTTCAGAGACGCTCCAAACACGGATACTTTTCTGATCCTCATCCTTTTACCTATAACATAAAGTTCAACAAACATTCTCCGATGGCATCTTTAAGCCCATCCCTGACAAGATTCTGTCACATCTCAAAATGGCATCTTTAAGCCAATTCCCTCAACCATACTTTGTCGAGTGCAAATTTATGGGCATTCTAGTGTCCAATGATCTTTTACCTTCGAGTCGCGAAAGGCAAACTCGCCAATCTAACTCTTCAGGTTTAAGAAGATTGAACAGGGGCAACTGTTATACCCCAAAATTTACCCTCCCTTTTTTTTACAAGAAATCACAACCCCAGGGTTTCCTCTGATTTTTGAGATTGGCTCAAGAATCGGTCAAACATACTTTTCTTTATCAGTCAATCCAGAATTAGGGTTTTTCGCTCGCATTTCTAAGAAAGAACTGAATCCTAAGATATTCAGTTAATTGTTACATTATTGTCATGCTTGTTCAAGATTACTGGTTGTTTCTCAAAGAACCTAAATATCTAGGATAAAAGCTGAGGCTTTGTTTGAAACTTTGAGGAATTCGTTTGATCAGTAGAGTGAAAAGTGTATGGAATACTTGTTTGATTAACTGTACAAAGCATGGTTAATTGGAATGCCAGGCGTATGATGATTAATGAAAGGTTGCGAGACGGCAAAGTTTATTGATTATTTATTTCATCTGGATTAAAGTTATTGGGATACATTCCCAGTTATTTTAATTTAAGAGACTTAAATAACTAAATAGACAATACCAGCGAAAGAATGGAATATTTGACAGTAGGAAATTCTTATTTGACAAAGACTTTTCATTTATTTCTTTCAAATATTGTTACAAATGTTATTCGAATATTGTAAATTTATAATTTTACAGTGTTTACAATAATATTTTTTACAATAAATGAACAAAAAAAAAATCTAAAGCCTAAATCTCTTGAAATCTTTGATCTTCTACTGTTTCTTCCATTATTCAACTGGTACCTACCTGAAAAAAGAAGAAAAATAAAATCAGTACAAGATTATTTTAAATGAAAAGAAGAAAAAAAGTCATCATTAAAATTGGCCGTCTAGAATCAGATTGCCTATTTTTCATCACACTTTATTTTTCTCTTTGCAAATCACAAGAAGATCACTCTTCTCGGTTCACAGAGAGAAAAATAAAATATAAATGCAAGCATGTCCAACTCAATGCAAAAACATGGTTGAATTACAAAAAGTTCCAAGTTGCATTGGCCAAGCAAACTGAATCACAAAAAGTTCCAAGCTGCAAACTGAGTTACAAAAATTCCAAGCTACATTAACCAAGAAAAATGTGTCACGAGTTCAAAGAGACAAACAGGCGCCAAAACTGCCAGGGTAAGTCAAAGCAAAGGAATAAACTCAGCAGCAAGTAAAGTCCCTTATTCAGCTACAATACAAAATTGCCCAAAATCAAGTTACAAGACAGATTTGATAAAAATGGTAATGCAGCATAAAAACAGCAATGCAGCAGACAAAAGGCAAGACAGCAGGAAGAAATTTATTTGACAAGTAAAAACTTGTCAAAGATGCTTTTTCATCATTTCCTAGACAGCCCAATTTTTCAGAAATCAAAAGATAAATAAGCAATTAAAAATGCTTATGGAGAGAGAAGAAAGAGAGAACCTAATGAATAGGTTTTGCAGTTTGCAGTTTTGGCAGGCTGTAAAAGGCAGATAAGAGGAACCAAAGAAACAATATAACAGTCTAAACACAAGAGATAAAAAATATATTGCATAACCTTTAAACTGGAAAGCAAAAACTCACAAGCCTTCAACCCTGTTTTCAAAACCAACGAAAACCTGCAAAACTGCAAGTTTAAGAACCAAGCTTGCCTCCAACTGAAGCCTGCTTCTAACATTACCAGAAGCAAAGCAAACTGACAACCTGCCTCACAAACCATTCAAGCCTTCCTTCAACAAGCAAACTCAGATCTACAAAACACTAAAACCTGTCCGACTACACAACAAACCTGAAAACTAAAAACACACAGTCCAAAACACCAGCCTGCCTTACCAAAACACCAGAAGCAAAAAGCCTCCAAACAAAACCTGCCTCACAAACCATTCCAACCTGCTCAAACTACACAAAACTGATTCCAAACCCAAAACAGAAATATGAGCAAACCTGCAAAACTGCAAGTTTAAAAAACATCCAAGCCTGCTTTCAAAACCTGCCTAAATAGCAAGCCTGTCAAAGCAAACCCAAAAAAAAAACTGTAACCTGCATAACTGCAAGTCCCAGGCCTGCCTTACCAACTCAAACGTGCAACTCAAACAAATCCAAAAATTAAAGAACTTGTTCAAACAACAAAAGCAAAACTGCAACTCAAGGCCAAAAACTGCCTAAGCTACTAACATAGTTCAGTCTCATCATCATCAACGAATCGTCAAGCCAACAAAAAAACATATCAAAGGCTAGCGATTCGGAAACAAGAATTCATCATCATTAAGCATCAGCAAAAGAGAAGAAGTCCAGAAGTGAAGCAAAATGATATAGGGTTTTCAGAAATAATATCATCATCAAATCATCAAAAGCCAACACTCAAAGAAGAGGAAGAAATCTAGAAGTGAAGAATAAAGAAAGTGTTTTCAGAGCAACGTTCATCATCAAACAATGTTCAAGCATTCAGAAGTAAAAAGATACAAAGTACCAGATAAGCATCATCACGCTCCTCCCTCCGCCTTGGCCACCTGAGAGCATCACCGTTCCAACCCTCCACCCGTTCTCCAAGAGACGAAGCCACCAAGGTATCAGTTTCCCTCTTTCTTTTCCTACATCTCATATCATAAACACCAAAGATTAAACTTTGCAAACAATAAAACATACAAGAATTGAACATGCAAACTGTAAAGAAAACTCGTCAAGAAAAAAAATGACACCTTTCAAAATCACCGCCCTGTATAAGTCACGAAGAGGGGAGGATGGAGGTAGCATTCTGGTAGCCTAAGGCGAGGAGAGAAGATATCAGTTTCTCTTGGGGTTTGAGAGAAACGAAGAGGACGAAGATGAGAGGAGTGGAGCCGTTTACAAACAACAAACCCTAAAACGAAACCCTAACAAATTTGTTCAAAACCTTCAGTTGGGCCTCCTCCCAAAGCAAAACATAAAGCCCAATTGCTTTCCAGCGCCTACACCCCCCCCCATTTTCCCTTCAGCATCTTTTGTTTTTTCCTTTTATACCACTCTGGGCCATCCAAAACATATGCTTAAGCCCATCACCATTCTTTTATTTTTATTTTTAATAATACTCTTTTCTCTCCTTTACTAATTAATTTACTTTTTTTAGAAAAAAAATTAATACTTTTCTTTTTATTTATTCTAAAAATTTTGTTTTGTTAATAGTAAAAAGAAATAATAAATTAAAGTTTGTTTTAATATATTTTCTTTAATATTATATATAAATTTTAAATATAAAATAATACTTTGTTTAATTAATCTTTTTATATAAGTTTCTAAAAAACATTAACAAAAATACAAAAAAACAATAATTATACTTAATCTTTTTAGGTTAAAATTTTTATTTGATCATTTGTAAATAAACACATACATCTCATATCTCTTTGATTTTTATTATCTTATACCTTGTTATATTTTTGCACTTTGAATTGCGTCGATTCAATTTGGTTGTAACCCATAATATTTGGGACATTATTCTGATAAGACTCATCCCTATTTGTGAATAATTTGTACCCCCATCCCCGGATACTCTTTTGTAATAGCTTAGGATTTAATTCTCACACTTTATGCTTTTTAAATATGCCATGATTAGAGATTAGGGTTTGTATGTGAAAATCTAAAATCGATCGCTAGATGACCTAACACAAAGACAAATGCATGAACATGACAAATACCATTCACACTTGCACCCCTAGGGTAACCTTGCTTGTTGCCTCGGAAAATGCAATCATGTCCCTCGAGTATGAGACACTCTAGCAAATGCCCCTTCGATAAACAAAGATCGTAGTCCCTCGATGACCCACGATGTTGCCTTCGATAAAATGATTTCGCCCCTTACAAAAATTGCTAGAGCGTCTCACAAGTTGTCTTCAATGATTGTATACGATGACCCGCGCCTGTCCCGTTTAAACATCCTAACGCAAGGTTATTCACCATATACAATGGTGAAACAACACTGTTAAAAAGGGTTAAAAACATAAGAAAGATCTTTGAGTAAAATAGGGTAGACCACTCTTAGTCACTTGATCAAAAATCTTGCAAAACATCCTTCCCATTTTCAAACACACTTCACAACACAACTTCAAAACAATTTCAAAACAACTTTCAAAACATTGAAATATCTTTTCAAAAAGACACACACCTTTGTATATATTCAAACAAGAATCATTACAAAGGTTGCCTAGACAAGGCATCTTTTTCAAAACATTTTCAAAACCACACACACAAAGCACCATTTCAAACAATTGAAAAGCAAAGGCAAGTGATCTAAAACAAGTAACTAAGAGCCCATGGATAACCATGGATGAAAAGGGTGATAGCACCTTCCCTTTTCATAATCTACCCCCCCCCGAACCCAAGAAAACATCTCAAAGGTCTTTCCTGTGCTTTTTGACCTTTCCTTTGGATAAAATAAAAAGTCAGTGGCGACTCTTGCTAAACCGAACAAGTGCGAAAACAAACGCAAAATCCCAAGTCAGTTCTCCCACAGTATCACAGTATGCTAACGTTTGTTTGAGTTTATATAGAACGGTTATGGATGGTTGAATCATAGGTTCCACACAAGAATCAAAAAACACCATAGTTATAATATGAAGCTTTCGAAGATTCGGGCATAGGGATTTTTGATGATTGCACCCCCTATTTACTTTTCCTACTAGGACCATCTTTATTTTCTTGTTTTATTCATTTCATTTATTTCTTTTAATCCCTTTTTTTATTCTTATCAATAAACAAATATAAAAATCACATAAAAATAGATTTAGGATTTTTTTCTTAATTAAATTTTAATTTTGGTAAATTAATTAACTAAACACTTTAACTTTTTTTTTTAAAATTAAAATTAATAGAACTTAGGTTTAATTTCATTTTAATTCATTTTCCTTTTCGTAACAAAAATACCAAAAAAACATAGAATTAATTTCTTTTATTTAAATTTCATGTTTCTTTAATAATTATCTTTTTTAAATATAGATCTAGATCAATTATTTTTTAACTTAAACCATTTTTTATAAATTAAAACAAAAAAAAACAACAAAAAGATTTTTTTTATATCTTAGGATTTTTAGACGTCTTTTCAAATTTGCGCGTTATTATTCTTTCGCACTTCATTTTATTATTGTAATTGTATATTGGGATGTAATAGATGATTAGTAGGACCTTTACCACTTTTATTTATTTTTTTTCCCAGTTTTGGATATGTACATAATCCCCCTCCCCGAAGCCTTGTAATAGCTAGGTTTTATATTTCTGCACTTTTAAATTACTGCAATTATTAACTGCTAGATGTATGACTAATAGGATTGTATGGCAAGAATAATCAAACATTAGCAAACTTAACACAAGACTAAAATAACTGAACATAACACACCTTACACATATGCACACTTAGGGTATACCTCACTTGGTTGCCTCGGAAAATAATGGTCATGTCCCTCGAACGTAGGGATACCCTTAGCAAAGGCCCTCGGTTAAAATCATCATAAAGATCATGGTCCCTCAATGTCCCTCGAAGTTGCCTACGGTATATGATTTTGTCCCTCGATGTTGCCTACGAATATATAATGACAGTCCCTTCGAAATGCTAAGGTATCCCTACATGTTGCCTTCAATGACCATTACGTCCATTTCGAATTGACCCTTACAACTTCAAGATGGTGCTACCTACTCTTTAATATTGGGATAGTGCTGTCTAAAGGAAACAAGAACAAAAACATTCTTTTTTCGAGTAGGTAGATGCTAGTAGGTACTTGTTCAAAATCAAACTTTTTCACACTTACATTTTTTTTAAAACAAAATTTTCAAAACGACTTCGTAACACTCTTGAGGACTGATAAAAGGGTTAAAACGAAGTAAAACAAAAACTTTTCAAAAATACACAAACACGGAAGCAATTTTTAAAATGATGAGCAAGTACCTAAGAGCCCGTAGAAAACTACGGATAGAAAGGGTGCTAATACCTTCCCTTTCTATAATCTACCCCCTGTACTCAAAATCTCGAAAAATGAATTTTTCTGTGCTTTTTTCCTTTCTAGTTGGATAAAATAAAAGTCGGTGGCGACTCTTGCTTACCGCGACATTTTGCGAACACAAACGCAAAATGCAAAACACCATTTTCCTAAAACAGTCTGGTTCTGCCACCGTATCACAGAACTGACGACTCTGCTGGGGACTAATAAGTGGGGTATACCTTAGGATTAGTTCATCATAAATTGCTTCTCTTGTTTGCTTTGGTTGCTTTACTGTTAAAGGGTTTTGTATCAGGAATTACTATAGATTCTAACCCGGATCTGGGGACATATTTTAGGTAAGTAGCAATAAATTGTGAGGGAACTGTACAACATAGACCGATGCAGTTGAAATAGTAGCTACGTTGATGTGGCACATTGGTTGGTACCGGCATCCCTTGTGGAGAAACGAGGAGAATACGGGGCTACTATGTGTGTCGTTAAGCCTCAACTGACCTTAGAACCTATAATTAACCAACTTGGCCAGTAGGAAGTAGTGAGATAGCCGGTCTCGGTGTAAAGCTGGGAACTGGTTGATACTCGATGCTACACTCATTGAGACCATACTCTCGAGATAGTTCCGGCTGCAAGAAAAGATTGCGTGAGCTGAAACCATGACCGATGGAGGATGGTCAGTGATATTGAGAACCCCTGGAACCCGGATACTATTGCTAGGACAGGTTGAAACCAACTGAACTTCAAGAGGGTAATACCTAGACCCCATGCAAGCCTTAAACGTAAGGACTTTTATGTGACTTGTTTTCCTTTGCCATATCTGTTATCTGGTATACCTGTGTTGTTTTTATCATGACATTATGCATCATAACATAGCATACATACTTCATTATACTAACCATTTCAAAGACCGAGGGGATTTATCTTTGATCTGTTTTGCAGATTATGGCTTCCATGCGTAGAAACACCATCTGAGTTAACTTTGTGCAAATACCTGCTCAACTCAAAGATTTAGCCTCGAGAGTTTCTGATACTTCTTCATTCATTAGGAGACATGGTAAGCTTCTTAGCTTGGTTACCTCAAAGTTTGATGAGCAGATGATGAGTGTGCTTTTCCAGTTCTTCGATCCGGTGCATCATTATTTCACCTTCCCGGATTATCAGCTAGTTCCCACTTTGGAAGAGTTTTCTCACTTATTGGGAATATCCATACTTGAGAAGACGCCCTTCACAGGTTTGGAAGACTGTCCTAGACCAGAAGGCATTGCTTCAGCTCTGCATCTGACACGGGCTGATGTAATATCCAATTGGGAGACGCGAAGCGGGGTTGAAGGTTTCTTAGCTAAGTTTCTGATAGATCAAGCTCAGCTATTCTGGGACAGTTTGAAGTTTCAGGCTTTTGACGATATCTTGGCTCTCCTTATCTATAATTTGGTTCTTTTCCCGAATCCAGATTCCTTTATAGATGTGAATGCAGTTAAGATCTTCCTGTCTCGCAATCATGTGCCTACTCTTCTGGGTGATATTTTGCATGCCCTCTATACTCGTACTGTGCGAAGAAGAGGGACTCTCATGTGTTTCATGCCGCTGCTGGCGAGGTGATTTATTCTGCACCTCCCCAAGTCCGTGTTGAAGAATGAGGAAGGTTTAGGATGGTCTTACAGGATAATGTCCCTTGCCCATACAGACATTCTTTGGAGTTCTAAGGCTATGGAAAACATTACTGTCATTGATCAATGTGGGGGATACCCTAATGTCGCATTGCTCGGAATTAGAGGAGGGATAACCTACAGTCCTTGTTTAGCTTTGCGACGATTTGGTCGGGCTCGGAGAGACGGTCCTCATGAGCTACTTCTTACAAATATTGCATTTAACTACAAGGAGGATGTTGACGAGCATCGTTGGAGGTTTATACGAGCTTGGGGCATGGTGAACAGATCTGACCCCCAAGAGCTAGGACCAAAGACTTCTCTCCCTATGCAGCCTTATCTCCAGTGGGTCCGAGCTCGAGCCCAGAAGCATGGGATGCCTTATGAAGTTGTATTGCCAGTGATTGTGAAGCCTACCAATGAAGAGGGCATTCCTTATATAGTCCTTTATCCCTACATGCCCACTGATCTTGGGGCATTGAAGAGATCCTGGATTCATCTGAAAGAGGAGAGGGATACCTACCGGGAAAAGTACCATGAGCAAGAAAGGAAGATCTTGAAGCTCACCAGGAAACTTGAGAATGAAAGAACGATCAATGACTACGTCAGCACCAAGGGGAAGCGTCCATGGGATTTCTGATTTTGCTTTTTCTAGTTTAGATTTGTTTTTCATTTGCTTCTTTGTAAACGCCTTAAAGGCATTGTTGAACCTTTTTACAAGTTTAATCTAATAAAGTTTGTTTATTTCTTGGTTTGCAAATTTAAATATTCCAAAGTCTTTGAAATCATTATATACGCATCCCATTATCATGCACACCATTACATGTACCATAACAGGTTTCTCATCTTCTTCGCTGTTTATTTCAGCAGAAATGTCTTCCGATCAAGCTATCAAAGATCTTCAGGCACAAAATTCCCAATTCCAAGAGATGTTCTTGAGCTTGGCTAAAGGGCAAGAGGACTTGAAAGCTCTCATTCTGAAAGAGAAGGAGAAGAAGAAGAAGAAGAAGAAGAAGAAGGTTGTTCTGCTGAGTATGGGCAAAAGGTTTGGGGATGGGTTGAAACAGCAAGCTGATATGTCCTTTTCATCCAAGGGAGGGGAGGACCAAGAAGAAGAAAAGGGCCCCAGTCATGCAGTTTCTGATAATGATACAAATTATGATGAGGAACAGTATCCTCCTGCTGAGGATAGGTACAAATAACTTGAAGACAGTCTGAGTTCTATGGAGATTCAGAAGATCCCTGGTTTGGATTTCGGAGATTTGGGACTGGTATCTGGAGTGGTGATCCCTCAGAAGTTCAAAGCTCTAGTTTTTGCTAAGTATGATGGGGTGTCCTGCCCAAAACTCCATCTCCGTTCTTATGTCAGGAAGATCCAGCCCCACACAGCTGATAGAAATTTATGGGTTCACTTCTTTCAAGATAGTCTGGTAGGGACTCAACTTCAATGGTTCTACCAGCTAGAGGGAGCAAATATCTGAAATTGGGAAGATATGGCTGCTGCTTTCTACAAGCAGTATCAGTATAATGCCGACCTTGCTCCTACTCATACTCAACTTCAGAGTATGTCCATGGGTGCAAGTGAAGGATTTAAAGACTATTCCCAAAAGTGGAGAGACTTGGCTGGAAGAGTCCAACCCCCGTTGTCTGATAGGGAGTTGGTTGATATGTTTATGGGGACGCTATCTGGTCCATTCTTTAATCATTTGATCGGCAACTCGTCAGCGGGTTTCATCGAGCTGATTCTGACTGGAGAAAGAGTAGAAGCTGGGATCCTGAGTGGTAAGATCCAGAAAAATACCTCTTCGAGTACAGAGAAGAAGTCATTTGGTGGCAAGAGGGAAGCCAATGCTGTGCACGGCCAAAAGAGGCATAGCAAGGCAGACTACCACCAATCTGTGGGGGAAGTGTTAATCTCTAATTCGGCACGCACACAACGACCACAACAACGAAACAATCAACCAAGGGTGGAAAGACCTCAAAGGCAGTTCACCCAAATCAACATGCCATTGTCACAAGCATTGCAACACATGTTAAAGATGAATCTGATTACGGTGATAAAACCCTCATCCGAACCCTAAGACTTCTTCTCCTAACTACAACCCAGATGCAAGGTGTGCTTATCATTATGGTAGCCCGGGGCATGATACTAACGATTGTTGGGCGCTAAAATACAAGATTCAGAATATGATTGACGCCAAGGAGATCGAATTCGACCCTACTGAGACTCCCAATGTGATCACTGCTCCCTTGCCAAAACATGGATAATATTGAAAGCATTTTCGTTCATTTGAATTCTGAAGTTGTATTTTCTTTGCTTATTCAAACAATTATTGTCATGTCAAACTTTTTTATTTCATTAATGCATTACACGTGTCTGTCTTGAATTAATTTTTTTTCATTATGATTAAATTTCTTTATATTTCCTTTTTGTGATCTTCAACTCTCGACTAAAAAACTGTAAGCCTTTAGAGGGAGGATGACGAAAACAATACCGCAATCTCTACAGTATGCTTTTGAACAGACCTTGTTGACGATGTACAAACGTTGTTTCAAATCCTAAACAATGGAGTTATAAGGAAGATAATCCCTAGTTAACCCCTTCGAGCCAAAGAAGTATGAGTTTTTCTTTTCACACATATTAAAACCCTTAATCATAACCTGGGGCCGGGTAGTTTTCTCAGTTAATTCAGAGGCGCATTCAGTCACAATCTGCCGCTTCGTACACAATGAATGGCATCAAAGACATCCTTCAGAAACAAAAGACGGTGGTGGTTCCCTATAATCATCAAGATAGGAAATCATTATCTCTCGAAATAAAATCCCATTAAGTCAAAACCTATGAAGGAGACTTAAGAAAAAAACTGGGGCATCCCGCTGACTGTAATCACAAAAAGAAACAGTTCAGACAAAAGACATGGATAATAACATCAAAAAGAAAAAGGTCCTACAAACCCTCAACAAAAAAGAAATGACTGCCTATTCAAAATAAACTGTCAGTATCCGAACCATCACTGGAATATCAGAGCAAAGACTCAAACGGGATCTAAATGCACAATTAGCTGAGTTTAGGATCGAAGAACATCACGAATAACGGGTGGGTGCAAATAAAATCTGAGCCTTTATCCTTTGTTTCTTAAACCGTGAACCAGGCCATGTTATAACCCTTAAAATTCCTAGTTGAAGCATGGGTTAGTTTGAAAGCTTACTGTTACAAAAGGTATCCTGACTCTTGAAGGTCCGTTACAAATCCTGAGTTGATATCACATCTTTGCAAAATTCTATTTTTTTCTAAAAAAAATTGCATTTTCAAAACTTCAAGACAGACGTAAGCTTTGCATTCTTAAAATAACATTATTTGCATATGACTATTTGTTCAACAGCAGAGAAATTCGCATGACGAATATCTAGTGAACAAAAACCTTCTCAATAAATAGGATCACCTCAAGTGGAAAAACACTTCCAACCAAGGGGCACGACATGATCATTGTCCATCATCTGAGGCAGTCAAGTCAAGATTCAATGAATCCCTCAAAGATGCCAAATAGCCAGGTGCAGATCTCCATCCGAATCACTTGGGGGCATTGGGCATGAATTCCAGCAACGAATCATGTACGATGAAACAAACATCTTTTGGTAGTGTGGAAACACAACACTACCGACAGTGACAACTCCCTACACCCTGAGAGCGTGGACATAGTCAGAAAATACTGCGCATGAACATAGACCCGCTAGGTTGACTGACCTAGGCAAAAATAAGGGCATCCCGGCGAACCAAAAGGGTTCGGGCAAAAATTAGGGATAAAAACAAAAAAGATATGTACACCTGGAAAGCCGAAAACTTGAAAAGGCAGCTTGGGCAAAAAAGGGTATCTCGGTGAACTGAAAATCTGAAAAGACAGTCCTGGCAAAAGTTAGGGATTAAAGTGTACGACTATGTCCCGTCATATCGTCACTTGCCTATCAGTAGAAGACTTATCATTTAGATCGGAAGTTACCAAGCATCTCATAAGTTGGGATAACACTCAATCCACAAGGCCTCCACAGACACTTTCTCCAGCAGGTACAGGGGCAGAAAAGTCTTGATACGAAGTCATTGTCATATCCTCAGCATGCATCCCAGTAACATCTACACTCCCCACAGAGTAGAGGAAACCAAAGTTTTGATCTCTGCCTCCCCAAACAGGAGTTACTTTCCCCAGCCAAGCTCTTTCGGAGAGCCGACGTCTATATTCCCCAGCCGAATTTTGTAATCGCAAGTGGTTCATAAAGTTTTCTCCCGAACAGAGTTTATTTCTCTGAATATAGAAGCTCAATCCCCAACAGAGTTTATCCCTTCAGCTATGGAAGCTTCTCTCTCCAAATGAATCATTCCCCCACAGAGTTGTTCTCAAGCGGAGTCTCTCCTCGACAGAATATCCGTAAACAAGGGGCAAATCCCCAACATAGTCATCTCCGGTTCACCATCCCCAGCGGAACTAGAAGAACCACTTTTTCTATGACTGTCAGGAACTCAATTTCTGTTACTCTCCAGCAGCGGTCAGGGATTTATTTTCCCACTCGGATATGTCACAATAGCATTTCATGTTCATATATCATGACGTGCGCATACATATTGCGTACAACATAATCTCATTTATTTTGAGAACGTCATCATACAATGCATTTTATGCATCATATACGATTAATCATGTACCTTTTTAGGAAAGATGGTTATCATCAACAACTTCCAGCAAGTTCAAGATTAGCTCCCGAAACTAAACAGAGTAATTATCTGCACGATCAAATGCAGCTTTACACGGGTTCGCCACGAAGCAATCTTACACGGGTTTCTCCTAAATGCAGCATCACACGGGTTTATCCTGAAAAATCTTACACAGGTCCTTTCTCATACATTTTATTATGAATTTTTACACGAACTTATCACAAAGTAACCTTACCCAGGTTCCTCCTGAAGTTTCACATGAACTTATCACAAAGTAACCTTACCCAGGTTCCTCCTAAAGTTTTACACGAACTTATCACAAAGTAACCTTAACCAGGTTCCTCCTGAAGTTTTACACAAACTTATCACAAAGTAACCTTACCCAGGTTCCTCCTAAAGTTTTACACGAAATTATCACAAAGTAACCTTACCCAGGTTCCTCCTGAAGTTTTACATGAACTTATCCCAAAGTAACCTCACCCAGGTTCCTTCTGAAGTTTTACACGAACTTATCAAAAAGTAACCTTACCCAGGTTCCTCCTGAAGTTTTACACGGACTTATCACAAAGTAACCTTACCCAGGTTCCTCCTGAAGTTTTACATGAACTTATCCCAAAGTAACCTCACCCAGGTTCCTTCTAAAGTTTTACAGGAACCTATCACAAAGTAACCTTACCCAGGTTCCTCTGGAAGTTTTACACGAACTTATCACAAAGTAACCTTACCCAGGTTCCTCTTGAAGTTTTACACGAACTTATCCCAAAGTAACTTTACCCAGGTGCCTCCTAAAGTTTTACACGAACTTATCACAAAGTAACCTTACCCAGGTTCCTCTTGAAGTTTTACATAGACTTAGCCCAAAGTAACCTTACCCAGGTTCCTGCCGAAGTTTTACACAGACTTATCCCGAAGTAGCCCTACCCGGTTTCCTCCTAAAGCCCTACACAGACTCATCACGAGCAACCTTACCCAGGTTCCTTCTGAAGTTTCACTCAGACTTATCACAAAGCAACCTTACCCAGGTTCCTTCTCAGTTCAGATGTAGTTTTACCCAAATTCCTTACAAAGCAACCTTACCCAGGTTCCTTCTCGGTTCAGATGCATTTTTACCCAAACTCCTCACGAAGAAACCTTACCCAGGTTCCTTCCCATAAGCCCTACTATCCAGGTTCCTTCTCATAACCTTACCATCCAGGTTTCTTTTCTCTTATCTCCAGACAACAGTTCACAACACTGTAAGACCTGGACCTAATCAAACACGATCAATTTCACCTTTCCCCAGTAGGTCGCGATGCAGCCTATACACTGACCAAGATATGCAGTTCACCTCCGGAGTTAATTCCCCAGTAGGGTAACGGACAACTGAAGCTCCTAAAAATTCTATTTCTCCCAAGACAGATACCAACATTCCTCAACAGATTCCTCCTCAACGATAGGAGTAGGGACTCTCGTCAAAGGAATATCTCAAGAAATCCATATTCTCTAGATGGCATCTTTAAGCCCATCTCAGACAATTCTCCGCCACATCCAGGATGGCATCTTTAAGCCCATCTACGACAAATCTTCTACCTCTAAATGGCATATGTAAGTCCATTCCCGATGTCACAAGTCGAGTGTCACTTCATGCGAGTGCAAATTTCTGGGCACTCTAGTGTTCAATCATCTTCCACCTTCGGATCACGAAAGGCAAGCAAGCCAATCTACATCCTCAGGTTTAAGAAGATTGAACAGGGGAAGCTGTTGTACCACGAAATTTTCCCTCCCATATTTCTTAATACATTTCAAGTAAGGTCTTCGAATTGCCCAAGGAAGTCCAAGAGTTGACCAGACAAACTCTCTCCTAAAGGCAGTCTACCTCAAATTAGGGTTTCATTTTGCATCAAGATGTTTGAGTCCAAAGGGTCCCAAATTCTCACTATTGTCCTAATATGTTCTCAAGATAATCCATGTCAAGTTTCAAGCCTTGCAGAGGAAGTTTTCTCAATCAATTGCTCAAAGGCTTGAAAGTCGACTGTGCTAGCGCAAAAGTCAACTGTGGCCCACATACAGTCAAACTTCAAGATTTTTGGTCAACATCCTCATTTCGAAGTATTATTTATCATTTGATCAAGGTTTGATCATGATTCCTAAAGGATTGCTCACAATTCATCAAAACCCAAAAGTTGCTAAATTAGGGTTTTACAGGAAAAGTCAACTCAACTTTGACCAAGCATAACTTTCTCATACTTTATCAGAAATGGCCCATCCAAATCTCATTTTGAAGAGGATGTAATTCCCTACAATTCATCTTCAGCTCCCAAGTTCAAAATATGCACTCACAAGAAGATATAAATTTGGACATTATAGGTCATTTTGAAAAGTCAACAAAAACACCTTTTGGGACACCCTAAGCTTTCTAAAAAGTCCAAGAACACCCTCATAAGGTTAAAATTGAGAGAGATATGCATTGTTAAAGTTGGACAATTTTTGAAAAAAATGCATGAAGCAAATATTGACGAAACTTGGATTTTTTTTCCAAATGGGCCTATCTTTTCAAGTTTGAAACTCATTCCTAACATGGTCCACGACCTCTAAGCCCACCCATACATTTTTCTACTATTTATGCTATTTATTTTGATATTTTATTCATTAAAATTCAGAATTAATTAAATAAATAATAGACATAATTTAAATTTTGATGTGAATCCATTTTGGGCAAGTTTTATGCTGGTTTAAGTCAATTGATTTCGTGCAATAACCCTTCAAATATGTCCAGGTTCATCCACATGTGAAAATGGCATAAAATCATCAAATATGGCCTTTTTTTTCAAATCTTGATCATGGTCTTAAAACACAACATTATGAGGGAGATTCTTTCCATGCTTTCTTGTCTCCTCATTCTCCTTTATAAATATAGAGCCATACAAGCTTGAAAGAAACGAGATTCCTCTCTAAAAAGCTCTTCAAAAAGCTCTCCAAAAGCTCTTCAAAAAGCTCTCCAGAAATCAAAGAATTGGTGCAAGTCATATCTCGAGGTTCCGGCCTCTCTCAATTGACATCAAGCCTCAAACCATCCTCTTGAAGTCCTCAAGAGTATTACAAGACCCAAGAGCAATCTATCACACGCCTAGCACGCCCCAATTTTACAATACCAGTTTGGTAAAATTTTAAACTTCGAATCTCTAATTTTAATCACATTTTATGGTATGCTAACGTTTGTTTGAGTTTATATAGAACAATTATGGATGGTTGAATCATAGGTTCCACGCAAGAATCAAAAAACACCATATTATAGCATGAAGCTTTCGAAGATTCGGGCCTAGGGATTTCTGATGATTGCACCCCGTGTTTACTTTTGCTATAGGCCCATCTTTATTTTCTTGTTTTATTCATTTCATTTATTTCTTTTAATCCCTTTTTTATTTTTATCAATAAACAAATATAAAAATCGCATAAAAATAGATTTAGGATTTTTTCTTAATTAAATTTTAATTTTGGTAAATTAATTAACTAAACACTTTAACTTTTTTTTAAAATTAAAATTAATAGAACTTAGGTTTAATTTCATTTTAATTCATTTTCCTTTTCGTAACAAAAATACCAAAAAAACATAGAATTAATTTCTTTTATTTAAATTTCATGTTTCTTTAATAATTATCTTTTTTAAATATAGATCTAGATCAATTATATTTTAACTTAAACAATTTTTTATAAATTAAAACAAAAAAAAACAACAAAAAGATTTTTTTATATCTTAGCATTTTTAGACGTCTTTTCAAATTTGCACGTTATTCTTCTTTCGCACTTCATTTTATTATTGTAATTGTATATTGGGATGTAATAGATGATTAGTAGGACCTTTATCGCTTTTATTATTTTTTCCCCCAGTTTTGGATATGTACATAATCCCCCTCACCGAAGCCTTGTAATAGCTAGGTTTTATATTTCTGCACTTTTAAATTACTGCAATTATTAACTGCTAGATGTATGACTAATAGGATTGTATGGCAAGAATAATTAAACATTAACAAACTTAACACAAGACTAAAGTAACTGAACATAACACACCTTACACATATGCACACTTAGGGTATACCTCACTTGGTTGCCTCGGAAAATAATGGTCATGTCCCTCGAACGTAGGGATACCCTTAGCAAAGGCCCTTGGTTAAAATCATCATAAAGATCATGGTCCCTCAATGTCCCTCGAAGTTACCTACGGTATATGATCTTGTCCCTCGATGTTTCCTACGAATATATGATGGCAGTCCCTTCGAAATGCTAAGGTATCCCTACATGTTTCCTTCAATGACCATTACGTCCCTTTCGAATTGACCCTTACAACTCCAACGACGGTGCTACCTACTCTTTAATAGTGGGATAGCGCTGTCTAAAGGAAACAAGAACAAAAACATTCTTTTTTCGAGTAGGTAGATGCTAGTAGGTACTGGCTCAAAATCAAACTTTTTTCACACTTACACCTTTTTTTTAAAACAAAGTTTTCAAAACGACTTCGTAACACTCTTGAGGGCTGATACAAGGGTTAAAAAAGAAGTAAAACAAAAACTTTTAAAAAACACACAAACACGGAAGCAATTTTTAAAATGATGAGCAAGTACCTAAGAGCCCGTAGAAAACTACGGATAGGAAGGGTGCTAAGACCTTCCCTTTCTATAATCTACCCCCCGTACTCAAAATCTTGAAAAAGGAATTTTCTGTGCTTTTTTCCTTTCCAGTTGGATAAAATAAAATTCGGTGGCAACTCTTGCTTACCGCGACATTTTGCGAACACAAATGCAAAACGCAAACCTGCATTTTCCTAAAACAGTCCGGTTCTGCCACCGTATCACAATATGTATATTTATTGATCATGGTGTTGTATAAAGCTTTCTTTACAAATCAATCTTGATGTCTTATTTGATATTTTTGCTTTATGTTTGGATTTGGGTTGTTTTAGACATATACCTCATAAATCTTGATTAGGAACATATATATATTAGTTACTAGATTCTAGAGATAGATTTAGAGCTAATAATCACTGTGGGTATTAGAGCTTAATTGTGTTGTTTGTGTTGCATTGAGATTGCTGATGTGAATAATACGGTTGCCTTCAACTTTGCGTTAGACATAACCTCTATTGTGGTGTATTTCGAGATTCTTGATGATTTTGACGAGTATTGTAGGTTGAGTGCAACTGATCGATAGGTTTAAGTTTGTGATGAATAGTGTAAATTCATGGAAACGTGGGAAAACGAATTCAATATAAAAATCAATTACTTAGACAATGGAAAGTCACACAACTTCCCATGTTGGTCATCAATTAGTAACAAATGCATTATAAATCTGAGCATATAACACAAATTCATTTAAATCCTTCCATAACTCCCTCTGTGTCCAATAATTGTTCTTCCATCTTCTTCCCCAATGTATGTTAGAACTATGGCACATATTATTTATTTTTCGATTGTCGTTTTCTCTCTGTTTTCCTTGCTTTGGTTATATGATGCGTATTTTTTTGATATTGTTGAATCTATAGCTAACATTGTGCTTTTTGTGTTGTTGTTTTAGCTTTGAGAACACTCTATGGTCCGCCCTATTGAATATGTTAAGGATATAAATAACTCAAAGTATTTATGAAAGATAGTTGGTCGGTGTAAATATATGTGGTCTGTGACAAGTGCCTCAACACAAATACCACATTGAGATGGTTTTAGTTGATTCAAAGGTGTGAGAAATGGGTCATATATTGTCTTTTACCTTTACAATGTGTTTGTCTATAATGAAAATTCTTTTATATTTCGTTTTTGTAGCGTGATATGATTCAAGTGATTGTCCCACCACATTTGGTTTTGAAGTTTAAGGCTGAACTTGTTGTTGGAAGTGCTTACATCATGCATAAATTCAAGGTTTTCAATAATGATTTCTCTTTTAAATCTACTACTCATAGTTACAAGTTGGTATTTTGTGGATCAACTTCTGTTAGGAAATTAGAACTTCCCGACATTCCTGTAAATTATCTCAACATACTTGGCTTGGCATCCATAGTTGAGGGAAGGTTTCAATCTAATCTGTTAGTTGGGAAGTTAATTGTATAGTTAATGTTATTTTTCGTGTAGATTCTAACTGTGTAAGATTCTTACCAATGTTTGAAATATGTTATTTGGTTAGATATTGTTGGAGGAGTTACTGAAATTTGTCAGCCCCAAATTAATGTTGATAACAACAAAAACAAGGTTGTTTTTACAATAACTGATATGAGGTATGTTGTGTGTTTTTCGATGGTAACAAAATCTTAGTTGGTTAGATATTTTTATTAAGAATTTAACTTATTAAGTGTACTCACATGTATTTGGCTGCAAAAAATCATTGGTACAATATACTTTGTGAGGGTTAACTTGCTTTACAATTTTAAGATTATTATAAGAGTCACAAGGAAGATAGTAATGTAATTATTCTACTGCACAATGCAAGGATAAAGGAGGCTCAAGGTATCCTTTTTTTCTCTTTGTATTATTAACTTATTTTATAATTTCCCGATACGAGTTTTTATCATTCAATTATTAAGTACGATTTAATAAATCTGATTCTACTATTGCAAGAGGTTTTTCGTTGAATGTATCCAACGCTTGGAACGAAACTAAGTTAACTGTAAATGATGTTAGCATTGTTGAGATTAATAATCTAAAAGGAAGGTAGTTTAGTTGCATTACTGCATAGTCCTATTTGTGTATTTAGTGTTGAAATCAAATTCGTGTATTTACCTTGATGCATTACATTTATTTGCTAAATGGCAGTCTTAAAGGTGAATTGCCTTTGTTATCTTCTTCAAGCCTACAAGTTGAAGCTACCCAACACTCACAATATTCTGAGTTTGATAAGTTTTTATGGAAAGCCGAAATATTAAGTGTTGCTAAAATAACGAGTCTTCAGCATGTAAGACAACTTTTTGTTTATAATTACTTTATGCATCGACTACGTATGTTTAACCTTTGTTTCGATTGCCGATATCATTGGTGACTACCTGTGTGACTGTTTCCAAGTTGGGTAAATTTGAGGCTAGCCACAAAAGATGGTATTATGATGGATGTGTTGAATGCATAAAATGTGTGTCTCTAAAAGTTTGAAAGCTGATGAATTATGCGAATCACATAACGGTTGTACAAGTTCCAAGGTATTGTGTATAACAAGTTGTTCTTAATACTAATTCAACAAATGCCATATATTATTGTAATTAATGGATGAAAATTTCCTAACATCACCATTGATTTAGGTATAACCTTTAATTTATGGCAGTAGACGGGAAAATCAAAGCAAAGTTCATCTTTTGAGATGGCGATTGTGTGAAGTTAATCGGAAAGTATGCTCTCCAAATGAAAAGGGAGTTGATAGAGGTAGTTAATGACATTTTGTTTAACACTTATGGTTTTTAATTTAAATTTAATAAAGGTGTTGTTATTAGTTCAGGACGGTGAAGATAATCCCCTTGAATTCCCCTACAAACTTGATGCAATATTGAAAAAGGAGTTGGCCATTAGAGCTATTTTTCAGCCAAAATATGGAAGACTTTTTGTCATTCGCTTCAAAGATGATGAAGATTCCCGTAGAAAAATAAGGGACAACTTCAAAGTTGAAGAGGTATTGTTTGTTGACTCCTTCATTATATAAAATTATATACCAAATTGTGTTTGAAGCAATTGTCGTAATATCGTTTTGGCTCGGTAGCATACATCAAAGCTTTGAACACCAGATCCTTTTTCACAAGAGGAACTAAAATTTTTTTTGTATATATTTTTTTCCAAAGATAAACACATTAAGTATGCTTATTTATTGTCACTTATTCTAAACTAATATTTGTTTCTGCGTGATGATTGCATGAACCTTTGTCTGCATTTGCAGATTATGACCCTGCAGATGGAAATTCGGACCTGAATCCGTCGAAGAGACCTTTAAAGGATGCAGTAGAAGAAATTGAAAGTATACAACTTTCCTAAGATAAGATAACCAAAGAGATAAAAAAGGATAAATAATTAGCACCCTAAATAGATCCTTTAGTTCCCCCATTGTTTCCTGAAGACAATGTGATTGTTTATGTTAAGTTTTGCTTTTGTTACTTTGGAAGAAAAAAATTGTTTTGAATTCAGATTTATTGATTATGTTGAGTTTTTAATTTTGCACTATTAACAATTGTCAGTGAATGAATATCTTTAATATTTATAAGTTGTTGTTATATATTTCAATTAGCACTTTGTATGCAACATGCATGTTTGGGTTGTGACATTTATCTAATAGAACAGGGTTGGTCTTCGTATATGCAACCACACAAATAATCTATACAGAGAAAAAATCATCAGCCATCAGCCATCATATTCAAAGACCAAGCTTGTTCTATTATATAACCCAAAAATTCTATTAAATATTGTTTGTTTATTTTTTTCACCAATAAATTTTAGATTTTGTTACAATCATAGACCCCGGTGTTCTATGATAGAACATGTTGGGTCTTTGTATATGCAGGTACACCAATATTCAATACAAAGAAAAAAATATCATGATGCCGGATAACTAATGAGTTTTTCTCTGTATAGATTATTGGTGTGGCTGCATATACGAAGACCAACCCTGTTCTATTATGGAACCCACCAGGTGTATGATAGCCACAAAATCTAAAATTAATTGTTGCAATAATAAACAAACAATATTGAATAATGATAATAGAATAATAATATAATTTGAAAATTAAGTACTCCTAAAGTTTCTGATGCCTCCTCGGTTCTCAAACATTTTTCCAATACATTCTATTCTATCTATCAAAATTCCAATGGAGTTTAAGGCAATAATTGTATTTCATTGATTCATTCCAATAAGTTTGATCGACTTACATTAATATATTAAAGATAAGATGTAATCGTTAAATCATTTACTCAAATATAGTGGTAATAATAATATTAATAGAATTATAATATAAATAAAATTATAGAATGCTATGAAAAGAAAATATGATAGAATAGCATGATAACAATATATTGTTATCAAATTCAATTTTTAATATTAGTTAAAAATTATAAAAAAAAGTTTTTATAGTGTAATTTTCTTAATAGTTAACGATTATAATCGTGATATTTTTTTTCTCTGTATTGAATATTAGTGTGCCTGAATATACAAATACCCAACCTATTCTATCATAGAACACTGAGGTCTATGATTGTCACAAAATCTAAAATTTATTGGTGAAAAAAATAAACAAAAAATATTTAATAGAACTTGTGGGTTATATAATAAAATGGGTTTGGTCTTTGAATATGATGACTCATGGCTGATATTTTTTCTCTGTAGAGATTATTGGTGTGGTTCCATATACGAAAACCAACCCTGTTTTATTATAGAACCCACCAGGTGTATGATTGCCAGAAAATCTAAAATTAATTGTTGCAATAATAAACAAACAATACTGAATAATGATAACATAATAATAATAATATAATTTGAAAATTAAGTACTCCTAAAGTTTCTGATGCCTCCTCAGTTCTCAAACATTTTCTGAATACATTCTATTCTATCTACCAAAATTCCAATAGATTTTAAGGCAATAATTGTATTTCATTAATTCATTCTAATAAATTTGATCGATATACATTAATATATTAAAGATAAGATGTAATCGTTAAATCATTTACTCCAATATAATGGTAATAATAATATTAATAGAATTATAATATAAATAAAATTATATAATGTAATGAAAAGAAAATATGATAGAATGACATGATACCAATATATTGTTATCAAATTCAATTTTTAATATTAGTTAAAAATATAAAAAAAAAGGTTTTTATAGTGTAACTTTCTTAATAGTTAACGATTATAATCGTGATATTTTTTCCCTGTATTGAATATTGGTGTGCCTGCATATACAAAGACCCAACCTGTTCTATCATAGAATACTGGGGTCTATGATTGTCACAAAATCTAAAATTTATTGGTGAAAAAAATAAACAAACAAATATTTAATAGAACTTGTGGGTTATATAATATAACGGACTTGGTCTTTGAATATGATGGCTGAGGCTGATATTTTATCTCTGTATAGATTATTGGTGTGGCTGCATATACGAAGACCAACTCAGTTCTATTATAGAATCCACCAGGTTTATGATTGCCACAAAATCTAAAATTAATTGTTTCAATAATAAACAAACAATATTAAATAATGATAACAAAATAATAATATAATTTGAAAATTAAGTACCCCTAAAGTTTCTGATGCCTCCTCGGTTCTCAAACATTTTCCCAATACATTTTATTTTATCTATCAAAATTCCAATGAAGTTTAAGGCAATAATTGTATTTCATTGTTCATTCCAATAAATTTGATCGACTTACATTAATATATTAAAGATAAGATGTAATTGTTAAATCAATTACTCCAATATAGTGGTAATAATAATATTAATAGAATTATAATATAAATAAAATTATTGAATGTTATGAAAAGAAAATATGATAGAATGACATGATAACAATATATTGTTATCAAATTCAATTTTTAATATTAGTTAAAAATTAAAAAAAAAACTTTTTATAGTGTAATTTTTTTAATAGTTAACGATTATAATCGTGATATTTTTTTTCTCTGTATTGAATATTGGTGTGCCTGCATATACAAAGACCCAACCTATTCTATCATAGATCATTGAGGTCTATGATTGTCACAAAATCTAAAATTTAATGTTGAAAAAAATAAACAAATAATATTTAATAAAACTTGTGGGTTATGTAATAGAACATGCTTGATCTTTGAATATGATGGCTCGTGATATTTTCTCTGTATACATTATTGGTGTGGCTGCATATACGAAGACCAACTATTTTCTGTTATAGTACCCATCAGGTGTATGATTGCCACAAAATCTAAAATTAATTGTTGCAATAATAAACAAACAATATTAAATAATGATAACAGAATAATAATATAATTTGAAAATTAAGTACTCCTAAAATTTCTGATGCCTCCTCGGTTCTCAAACATTTTCCCAATACATTCTATTCTATCTATCAAAATTCTAATGGAGTTTAAGGCAATAATTATATTTCATTGATTCATTTCAATAAATTTGATCGAATTACATTAATATATTAAATATAAGATGTAATCGTTAAATCATTTACTCCAATATAGTGGTAATAATAATATTAATAGAATTATAATATAAATAACATTATAGAATGTTATGAAAATAAAATATGATAGAATGACATGATAACAATATATTGTTATCAAATTGAATTTTTAATTTTAGCTAAAAATTAAAAATAAAGTTTTTATAGTGCAATTTTCTTAATAGTTAACGATTATAATCGGGATATTTTTTTTCTCTGTATTGAATATTAGTGTGCCTGCATATATAAAGACACAACTTGTTCTATCATAGAATACTGGGGTCTATTATTGTCACAAAATCTAAAATTTATTGGTGAAAAAATAAAAAACAAATATTTAATAGAACTTGTGGGTTATATAATAGAACAGGTTTGGTCTTTGAATATGATGGCTAGTTATTTTTTCTCTGTATAGATTATTGGTGTGGCTGCATATACGAAGACCAACCATGTTCTATTATAGAACCCATCAGGTGTATGATTGCCACAAAATCTAAAATTAATTGTTGCAATAATAAACAAACAATATTAAATAATGATAACAGAATAATAATATAATTTGAAAATTAAGTACTCCTAAAGTTTCTGATGCCTCCTCGGTTCTCAAACATTTTCCCAATACATTCTATTCTATCTATCAAAATTCCAATGGAGTTTAAGGCAATAATTATATTTCATTGATTCATTTCAATAAGTTTGATCAACTTACATTAATATATTAAAGATAAGATGTAATCGTTAAATCATTTACTCTAATATAGTGGTAATAATAATATTAATAGAATTATAATATAAATAAAATTATAGAATGTTATGAAAAGAAAATATGATAGAATGACATGATAACAATATATTGTTATCAAATTCAATTTTTAATATTAGTTAAAAATTAAAAAAAAAGTTTCTATAGTGTAATTTTCTTAATAGTGAACGATTATAATCTTGATATTTTTTTCTCAGTATTGAATATTGGTGTGCCTACATATACAAAGACCCAACATGTTCTATCATAGAACACTGGGGTCTATGATTGTCACAATGACCATTTAGCTTCTTTAATATATGTAAAAGATTGCAATTATGTGAGTCTGTGATACGGTGGGAGAACTGACTTGGGATTTTGTGTTTATGTTCGCAAATGTTTCGGTTTAGCAAGAGTCGCCACTGACTTTTTATTTTATCCTAAGGAAAGGTCAAAAAGCACAGGAAAGACCTTTGAGATGTTTTCTTGGGTTCCGGGAGTAGATTATAGAAAGGGGAGGTATTAGCACCATTTCTATCCATGGTTATCCATGGGCTCTTAGTTACTTGCTTAGATTACTTGCTTTGCTTTTCAATTGTTTGAAATGGTGCTCTTCAATTGTTTGAAATGATGCTTTGTGTGTGATTTTGAAAGATGTTTTGAAAAGAGGCCATCGTTGTGGAAACCTTTGTAATGATTCTTGTTTGAATGTATACAAAAGTGTTTTTGTCTTTTGAAAAGTTTCCAATGTTTGAAAGTAGAGTTTTGAAATTTGTGTTGTGAAGTGTGTTTTGAAGATAGCAAGGATGCTTTTGCAAGTTTTGATCAAGTAACTAAGAGTTTGTCTACCATATTTTTACTCAAAGATCTTTCTTATGTTTTTTAACCCTTTTAACAGTGTTGTTTCACCATTGTATTTGGTGAACAACCTTGTGATGTTAAACGGGACAGGCGCGAGTCATTGTATAGACCATAATAGCAATAGTGTCAAGTATTTTTGGCAATTTTCTTGAGGGACTTGATCATTTTGTTTAGGCAACTCAGATAGCGTCATCGAGGGACTATGATATTTTGTTTGTTTTTGTTTTGCCAAAGTACTTGACATGCATATCATGGCACATTTTTTAAGGCAACAAGTGGATTGTAACCCTAGGGGTGCAAGTGTGCATTGTATTTGTTTTTCATGCATTTTTATCTTGGATTAGGTCAAACTATTTGTTAATCTGATTTTGTCTTAGACTTAGGGTTTGTATGCAAGTGTGCAAGTGTGCATAGTTTCAATGGTGTTTGAGGTTCTTTTGAGCTTTTCTGATGTCCACTGAAGCTTTCCCAATGCTTAGTTTGTTTTGAAGTAGCCTGAATCGTGCTACAGAACTCAACCTGCAAAGCTTCCAAACAAAAATGGCAATGTGTGTTAATGGAGTTACAATTGGCAATGGAGGCCTGGAATAGTTTAGGTGAATTGAATGGAAGGTATTGGAACAAGTTTGCGGCATAACGCACGAGGCAAAGTGGAGATGGAAGTGATTTTGCAGGGCTTGCCTTGTTTTGCAGAAAAATGGAGATTTTGTGTACAAGGAGGTTTGAGGGGTCAAGGGCTCGTGCTTCTTGCTTGCTAGGGTATGAGAAACTTGTTTGCAATGTTTGTGTAAGCTGACTATGGCTGGTTTTTGAGTTGGGAGGATTTGGACAAATTTCTTCTTTGTGAAGCAAGAATGTGTAACTTCTGAATACAGGCCTGTACAAGCCCTATATTATGCTGCATACAATCCTCTTGATACTTGAAATCTATGGATTTGATTTGGCTTCAGAGATATGGCCATATGCTTCAAAGATCATGGTTTGACATAAAGCATAACTTTTCAAGAATGGAAATGTACCTTTTTCCCAAATAGGGATTAGTTTTGTGTGCAATGTCCAAATGGCCAAGATAATGCATTAGCTCAGTGGTTTTGCATTCAATTAAGGAGTGTAAAATGGTTTAGAGGCCTGCAAACAATTACAAAGCATGCTGGTTTGAAAATGCAACTTGTATGAACATGTATTGACCATGGATCAAAGTGAGTTTTTGCCAACTTCAAGCATTCGATTCTCCCTAACCACAAAGGTGTTTGAGGAGTTATTGTACAATTTGGAAAGCTTGCAACATGTACTATAATCCATCTTTGATATGCAACTTGAAACTCCAAGTGGAACTATGTGAAAAATGGCCAAGAAGATGGGTCAAAATCCTGCCTAAACTAGGGCAAAATTTCTCTAAGTTAAAAGTTTTAGGGACCCTTGTTCCAAAAATCATAACTTGATATCCAAGCTTCTTTTGAGAAAACTTTGTGAATCAAAGTTGTAGACTTTGCGATGGAATACAACTTTCATGTTTCAAGTTTTGTTTGAATCCATTTGCATCTTGGTGAAAATGTGGGGCAAAGTTAGGAAAAAAAAAGAAAATTTCATAACTTAGAAAATTTCTAAGTTATGAAAATTTTCCATTTTAAACCCTAATTTGCAATTTTGGGTTTCTTGATGAACAAGTTTCATAATTTGACATGTCTTGATGGAAAATGACTCTTGGCACTTGATTTTTACCAAAAATTCAAAGTTTGACTTTTCAGTGTACAGCCAAATTTTGATCAGTTGACTGAAAAATTCATCTGTCAATCTTATGCATTTGAGATCTTTTGACCTTGTTGAATGGGTCAAGGCAATGTAATTGAGTCCTTGAGTCCATGTTTGAGCTTGATTTTCCATTGGCTGGGTCAAACAATCAAAAATTGCCTTTGTACAGTCAAAACCCTAAAAATGACCATTTTGCCCTTTTGGTGATCTGATCAAATTTCTTGTGGAATTGTAATCCAAACTTGATCAAATGGTTCATATGAGTTCATAATGTTGATGTGGGTCAAAATTCATGAGATTTGACTGTCAATTGGCCACAGTTGACTTTTTCCCCAATACAACTGATTTATAGGTCAAATGTCCAATTGACTGAGCAAAAATTTAATTCAAGGCTTGAAACTTGGTATGGACAAACTTGTGAGTCCAACATGAAGTATGAAAGTCATTTTGGGCATTGTAGGTCAAAACATCCCTATGCAAACTCAAACCCTAATTTAGGTCAACAGTGTAAAGAGGTGTCTTGAGCAGAGCAAACCCTAGCTTGATCTTGAGTTTCAAGAGTCTTGTGATGAAAAATGTTGATGAAATGAGAGGGCAAATTTTAGGGTACAACAGTTGCCCCTGTTTAATCTTCTTGAACCTGAAGAGTTAGATTGGCAGGTTTGCCTTTCGCGACTCGTAGGTAAAAGAGTATTGGACACTAGAGTGCCTGTAAATTTGCACTCGTCAAAATATAGCTGAGGAAATGGGATTAAAGATGCCATTTGGAGATGGTAGAATCTTGATGGAGATGGGCTTAAAGATGCCATCCAAGAATGTTTGTTGAACTGCAATGTTGTAGGTCAGAAGAATGAGCATCAAAATGGTATCTGTGTCTGGAATGCATTTGAACTGTATCTAGAGACTGAATCTGTATGAGCAAAAGAATGGCGCCCGTGTCTGGAGCGTATCTGAGCTGTAACTGTATTTGATCCTTTGAATGAATATCATAATGACTGCCGTGTCTGGAGTGTATCTGTATTGTATCTGAATTCTGAATAGGAGACAAAGAAACATCTGTGTATGGAGCATCTCTGGGCTGGGGATAAATTTCGAATGAGTTACAGAATGGCGACCGTGTCTGGACCGTATCGGGACCGTATCTGAAGTTGAGATCTGTATGAGTAGCAGGATGGCTTCCATGTCTGGAGTATATCTGAGACTGTAACTGGGATCTGAATAAGTGACAGAATGACTTCCGTGGCGACTGCACTGGCGAGAATCAAACTGCTGGTGTAAAGGGCCAGAATGGCATCCGTGTTTGGAGCGTATCTTAACTTGTAGTTAATAGTTGAATCTGAATTAGAGATAGAATGGCTGCCGTGTCTAGAGCGTATCTAGTATGTATCGGATTGCTGAAGTCTGAATGAGTAGTAGAATGACCGTCGTGCCTGGAGTGTATCTGTACTGTATCTTGACTTGAAATTTTGAATGATTAATAGAATGACCTCCGTGTCTGGGGTGTATCCATACTGTATCTGAACAAGAGATCCGAATGAGTAGCAGAATGACTTCCATGTCTTGGAGGGTATCCGTACTGTATCTGAAATCTTTGCATAGTTGTTAGAGATAGCTTTTAATCTTATCCTGAAAAGGGTAAAATGTTAGCTGAAACACAAAGTTATGTTGCATGATATGTATGATGAAATGAATTGTGTTTCATCAGTGTTTATGATATATGGATGTAATGGTTATGCATGTAAGCTGAGTAGCTGTCTTGCTGAGGCAAATAAATCTTTGGCTGCTGCCGGGGAAAGTGAATCTTTGACCAATGCTGAGATTCAAAAATCTTTGATTGCTGAAGATGAGAAATACTTGCCGACTGCTTGAGGATTAAAGAATCTCTGATTGTTTGAGAAGGAGAAATCCTGGGACCACTGCTGGAGATTGAAAAATCCTTAGTGACTTGTAGGGATTTACAAGGGTTCTGACAAATTCTGCGGGGAATGAGAATCATTCACGACTTTCCTGGGACATAAGGAAAATCTCTAAAAATCTCTACTGGGGAATTAAAACCTGGGAGGCTTCTGCTTGGAGAAATGAGACAGAGAATCTTCGATCTTGCTGGGAGACAACTCTGTGGAGAGAATGTTTGCTCGGCCGGTGAAATCAGGAGCTTTAGGTTGTATGCCAAACTACTGGGGAATCATCTTGGATGGGGATAAGCCAAGAAATTAACTGTTATCTGCTTGGTTTTCAGACTTTTAAGATAGCCTGCTGGGGAAATTGGGGGAAGTTGAACAGTTCCCACTGGGGGTTAATGGTTGGAAACTTGAATTCGCTTGGGAAGAAGGTTTAGAATATTTCGGTTCCGCTGGGGACAGGTATTTCAGTGTTTTCGGGCTCCACTGGGGATCGGGAGTTTGAACTCTGATGGGAACTTTAAAACTTAACTCAGCTGGGGAATCAAGTTTAGAACGCACTGGCTCCGCTGAGGATCTTGAAGCTTAACTCCGCTGGGGAAATGATACTCCAAATTTTAGCTTTGTTGAGGATCTGAATGATGTATTGCAGAGGATTTCTTCTGGAATAGGCACAAAGATATCTTCCTACGCCTTCCACCTATCAGTAATTATCTTTTCTCAATTTCATTTTATTTGTAAGCAGTGATTATATTCAAATGCATATGCCTATTTAACAAAACGTTGGATGTTTTCAAATAAAACATAAGTGTAAAAAGAAAAGAAAGGTAAACAGATTTCTGCACTTTGAAGTATATTTGTATTAACTTTTGTAAATATCTTTGTACAAAGGAGACAGACATCCTAGTAAGAGAATGTTGTCGTAAAAAATTGAAAAATTTTATACAAAAGAAAGATGGCTATGTGTAATAATTCCATGGGATTCCCATTTTGCTATAGCCTTCACAACTCTGAGTATCTTGTCCATTTGCTGCTTCGTCCCCCGATGACTGGATTGATCAGAAGCTTGGAGCTTGTTGGTGAAGAGATTGTTCTTAAAGTGATCCGACGAGACATAGTCATACACTTTAATTCCCTAACTTTTGCCTGGACCGCCCTTTCGGGTTTTCGATCCACCGGGAAACCCTTTTTTGCCCAAGCCGCCCTTTCGGGTTTTCAACTTGCCGGGTGTACAAATTTTTTGTTTTATCCCTAATTTTTTCTTGAACCGCCCTTTCGGGTTTTCAATTCACCGGGATGCCCATTTTTGCCCAAGTCGCCCTTTCGGGTTTTCGACTTGTCGGGTTATTTATGCGTAGTATCTTTTGACTATGTCTGCGTTTGTTGGGTGCAGCAAGTCGTCGCCGTCCATGGTGGTCAGAATCATTGCCCCACCAGAAAAGATGCTCTTGATCACAAATGGTCCTTCGTAGGTAGGAGTCCGTTTGCCCCTCGGATCACTTTGCGGCAAGATGATCCGCTTGATTACAAGATCTCCGACTTGATATACTTGGCGTCTGACTTTCTTGTTGAAAGCCTTGATCATCTGTTTTTGATACGTCTGACCATGACAAACAGCAGTAAGTCGTTTCTCGTCGATCAAGTTAAGTTGATTAATCCGGGTTTGAATCCAATCGTCTTCACTTAAACCGACATCCTTCATAATTCGCAAGGAAAGAATCTGAACTTTGATAGGTAAAACAGCTTCCATGCCATATACCAACAAAAAAGGAGTTGCCCCTGTTGAAGTACATGCCGTGGTACGATATCCATGTAGAGAAAACAGTAACATCTCATGCCAGTCCTTGTAGGTGACTGTCATCTTTATCTTCTTAATATTTTTGTTCGCGGCTTCAACAACACCGTTCATCTTCGGCCGGTAGGGAGATGAATTGTGATGATAAATCTTGAACTGTTCATATAGAGCAGTGATCATAGTGTTGTTCAAATTTGTATCATTGTCCGTGATGATTCTGTCGGGGATACCATACCGGCATATGAGATTCTGCTTAATGAAGCGGAAACCATGTTCTTTGTAACGGAGGCGTAAGAAGCTACTTCGACCCAATTGGTAAAGTAATCAATAGCGACCAAGATGAAGCGATGTCCATTGGATGTCGTAGGCTTGATCTCTCCAATCCTGTCAATGCCCTATATTGCGAATGTCCAAGGAGCTGTTAGAACGTTGAGAGGAAAAGGAGGAATATGTACCTTGTCGGCGTAGACTTGGCATTTGTGACAAGTACGGGAATGTTGATGACAATCAGCTTCCATGGTAGACCAGTAGTAGCCTGCCCTTAGAATCTTCTTAGCCATCGTATGTCCGCTCAAGTGGGTGCCAAATTTGCAACTATGTATCTCGGTCATGATCAACTCTGCTTCAGCTTTGTCCACACAACGAAGTAGGACACAATCATGGCTGCGCTTATAAAGGATGCCATTGCTTAGGAAGAACTTGGAAGCAAATATCCTTAAGAACTTTTTGTCATTGACGGAAGCTCCTTCAGGATATTCTCTAGTCTGGAGATACCTTTTGATTTCATGAAACCAGGGTTGTTCCACTACTTCTTCTGTGTTAATCTCATGACAGTGTGCAGGTTCATCCATTCGCTCGATGGTAATTTGGGGAGCCTCGTTATCCCAGTTGAGTTTAAACATGGAAGACATTGTAGCCAGAGCATCGGCTAACTGATTTTCTTCTCGCGGGAAATGCTCGAAGGTAATCTGCTCGAAATGAGGCAACAATGTCAAGACATGTTCTTTGTATGGGATAAGATTAGGATGTTTGGTATCCCACTCTCCTTTGACTTGACTGATAACCAAAGCCGAGTCCCCAAATATGACCAAAGATTTGATTCCCAAGTCTATAGCAGCCTTAAGGCCAAAGATGCAAGCTTCATATTCAGCCATGTTGTTGGTACAATTGAAGCAAAGTCGGGCAGTGAAGGGTGTATGGAAACCTTCTGGAGAAATGAGTACCGCACCGATACCGTTGCCAAGTGAATTTGAAGCACCATCAAAGTACAGGGTCCATCGGGATGCTTGTTCAGGTCCGTCATACGGTCCGTTACCTTCAATTTTATCCAATGTCATGATGTCCTCGTCAGTGAAGTCGAATCTCATAGATTGGTAATCTTCGACGGCTTGATGAGCTAGATGGTCAGCTAGTACACTCCCCTTTATAGATTTTTGGGTAGTATACTGGATATCATACTCAGTCAGGATCATTTGCCATCTAGCAATTCTTCCAGATAAAGAAGGCTTCTCAAAGATATACTTGACCGGATCCATCTTGGAAATCAGCAGAGTGGTATTAGTCAACATATACTGCCTTAGCCGGCGAGCAGCCCATACCAAAGCGCAACAAGTTTTCTCGAGCAGTGAGTAGCGAGTCTCACAGTCGGTAAACTTTTTGCTAAGGTAATAAATGGCATGCTCTTTTCGGCCAGACTCGTCATGTTGGCCCAGTACACACCCCATTGAGTTATCCAAAACAGTCAGATACATGATTAACGACCTTCCTTCGACGGGTGGCATCAAAATATGAGGTTCTAGTAAGTACTCCTTGATCTTATCAAAAGCAACTTGACAATCATTGTTCCATTCAACTACCTGATCTTTCTTCAACAGTTTGAAAATTGGCTCACAGGTAGATGTCAGGTGAGAGATGAACCTCGTAATATAGTTTAAGCGTCCCAAGAATCCTCTAACCTCCTTTTCAGTGTGGGGGGCAGGCATTTCTTGTATAGCCTTTATTTAGCTGGATCAACCTTAATGCCTTTGTTGCTGACAATAAATCCCAGAATTTTACCAGACCTAACTCCAAAAATACACTTGCTTGGCTTCAGTCTTAGTTTATACTCCTTCAACCTGGAAAACAGCTTTTGGAAATGATCAAGGTGTTCTTCTTCTGTCTGTGATCGAGCTATCATGTCGTCTACGTAAACTTCGATCTCATGATGTATCATATCATGAAACAAAGCTACCATGGCGCGTTGATAGGTTGCCCCTGCATTCTTCAGTCCGAATGGCATCACTTTGTAGCAAAAGGTACCCCATTGCGTGACAAAAGTAGTTTTCTCCATGTCCTCGGGGGCCATTTTGATCTAGTTGTATCCCGAGAATCCATCCATGAACGAAAAAACCTTGTGTTGAGTTGTATTGTCAACCAAAATGTCGATGTATGGCAGTGGAAAATCATCCTTAGGGCTAGCCCTGTTTAAGTCCCGATAGTCCACACACATTCTGACTTTGCCGTCCTTCTTAGGCACGAGCACAATGTTAGCAACCCATTATGGATAGGAAGTAACAGCCAGAAATCCAGCGTTGAATTGCTTCATTACTTCAGCTTTGATCTTCTCAGACATGTCAGGCCTCATTCGGTGGACCTTTTTCTTAATCGGTGGACAGTCTTCTCTTGTAGGGAGACGGTGAACCACGATATATGTGTCTAACCCTGGCATGTCTTCATAAGACCAGGCGAAGATTTCAACATATTCGTTTAACAACTGCACTAGACGCTCTTTGACACCTGGTTCCAGGTTGGCACCCACTTTTACTTCTTTCCTGTCTTCTTATGTTCCCAAGTTGATGGTTTCTAGCAACTTTTCATGAGGCAGAATAGCCCTCTCTTCTTATTGTAAAAGTCTGGCTAACTCTCCCGGCACTTCATAGTCTTCGTCAACTTCGTACTCAGCATGATTGACCAAGTCTTCGGAGTTATCGAAGGCTAGAACAGAATAGTCACCCATGGAATCCGGAGTGGATGGGTACCTGCATTTGTGAGTGTTGGTGTGTGTAAGGGATAGCCATCCTTAAACAAAACAAAAATGCAAAAGGAAAGAAAATGAACACAACAGTTTATGAAAATGTCCAATGATTCATTAAAACATGGCATATGATAATGAAGAAAATCAAGCCCTTACAAATGGACCTACATGCCTCGGGCAAGGCACGAGGTGAAAATAGTGTACGAATTGTTTTAGTTATTACAGGCCGAAATAAGAAATTGTTCAAAGATATAATTACTGGTTGATGAAGGCGATGGGAATAAAATCCTTTGCTTCCCAGTTGCTTAAACCCCCTTCGACGGTCAGAAAAATCCAATCTTCAAAGTTGTTCTCTTCATCTTCATCTTCAACAGCATTAACTTCATGGTGAGTGATCCTTACAGGTGGCCCTCCAGTCTTGGAGCGATGCATAGCTTTTTGTCCTGCAGCTGTAAACCCTAGTCCAAATTTGTCTGTCTTATGGGGAAAATCAGGCAATTGCCCCTATACTGTACTCTTCCCTTCTTTGATCATCGCTTCTGCGTCCTTGAGAGATGCCATCCTAGGCACATGCTTGGGAACGATAGACACCTCAACCATTGTCTTCGCAACTGCTACCTCAGGAGAAACTTCCTCAAAATGTTGGAAAGGCGTTTCGATGAACTCGCCATCCAACTCCACATAGCGGAAGGAATTGAGATGACTTATCATGTACTCTTCCTCGCCGTGGACTGTTATAATCTTACCCTTAACAGGATATTTCAGCATTTGGTGCAAAGAGGAGGTCACTGCCCCGGCATAATGGATCCACGGTCTTCCTAACAAACACGAATACGACGGACGGATGTCCATCACATAAAAGGTGGAGTTGAAAACTTCTGTGCCTACTTTGATAGGAATGTCAACCTCTCCATGAACCATTCTTTTGGACCCATCAAAGGACCTAAAAACGATGTTACTAGGTTTGAGGGTCAATCCTTCGCAATCCAAACGGTCTAAAGCTTTCTTCGGCAACACATTCAAGGAAGAACCAGTATCAACCAAGACATGGGCGAGGGTGGTTCCCCTACATTCAACTGAAACATGTAGCACGTCATTGTGTTTCCTTCCTTTGTGAGTCAAATCAGCATCGGAAAAGCCAAGGCCATTATCAGCAGTAAGACTGGCCACACACTCCTAAAACTGGTCAGCCGAAGTTTCTTGGGGCACGTGTGCCGTCTTTAGAAATTTTATTAAGGCCTTAGCATGGGCCTCAGAGCAAAGTAGAAGAGCTAACATGGATATTTTAGAAGGGGTCTGCCCTAGCTGTTCTACGACGTCGAAATCTCTCCTTTTGATGATTTTCAAGATTTCCACCATTTCTTTCTGAGTGGTTTCGGGGATAACCACAACATGAGCCTTTGTCCTGACAGGATCTTCCAGTATCCCCTTACCTTTGTCGGTATTATCAGCAAATGGTCTTACTTCAGGAGTATCCTATTCTTCAATTATCGGGTCTCGCACAGATGACTTAAGAGGTGTAGAAGCTTTCGAGGGTCCGAAAACTGCTCGGGGGGAGAAATCTCCGGAGAAAAGATCCGACTGCTGCGGGTTATCTTGCTTGTACCCGCAATGTTCCCTATATCATGGATTTCCTCTTCAGAATTCTCTTTGACTGCTTCAATCTGCTTGATACCATGATAGAAGATTTCTCCTCCATAGTTCCATGGTATCGTTTTGCTAGATTGATACGGGACAGGCCCCGGCATGGTGATTTTTAAAGGTACAAATTTAGGGTCGGGCGTAATCCTGACAGGCCTTTTTCAAGCCCTGGGAGGATTGTCAGAAATGGTTATAATTGCAATATCGTTGGTTGAAGTAGAAAAAGTAGCAGGAGTAACAGGAGTGAAGGTATCAACAGGGGTTTTTTGGAAGAGTATCTCTTGGGTATCCATCAGGCGTTGGACACCCGACTTCAACATTGGGCAATCAGCTCGTATGTTCAAACAAAAGTAGAAGTATTTTCCACAACCAGGAAAGATTCCAGCTCTCATCAAATTCTCTTTAATCACTAGTAAAGGAGTCAAAAGGTCAGCAACATCAGTAACATGAAGGTCCTCCATAATGGCATGAACATTATTACCGTGCTTGGGCATTGAGGCAGAAATCACATTTGGTTTTTCGGGCGCATAGAATTCTACCTCCTTGGCGTTAATCTGGTCTTAGATTTTATTCTTAAGCGCCCAACAATTATTAGTATCGTGCCCAGCACTGTCAGAGTGGTAAGCACACTTAGCATTGGAGTGGTAGTATGGAGAGGAGGTGTTAGGGTTCTTTGGCGCTTCCTTCAAACTGGCAAGATTCAACTTTAACAAATGAGGGAGTACTTGCGTTGGCGTCATGTTGATTCGGGTGAACTGCCGTTGTGGCCTTTCTACCCGTTATTGATTAGGTCTTGAATGATTGCTACGAGGTTGATCATTTGAAGAGTTTTGAATCATCACATCCCCTACAGTTGTCCGACACTCAGTTCTTCCTTGACTTTTCTGAGAATAAACAGCAGAGGCGTCTTTCTTAGCTGGGAAGGTTTTCTTGACAGCGGTGGACACGGAAGCATCTTTCTGAATCTTACCACTTTTAATACCAGCCTCAACCCTTTCGTCGGTCAAAATTAGTTCAGTGAATCCCGCGGAGGAACTCCCGATTAGATGATTGAAGAAAGGGCCATACAGGGTCCCTAAAAACATGTCAACCAGCTCCCTATCTGACAATGGTGGCTGCACCCTTCCAGCCAGATCATGAAGGAAAATTGCGATCAAAAGCGCAGCGGAATTTAAAATTTTCCTTTAGCGATCCTTACGAATGAGCATGGTCAGTGATAGAAATATTTACCTCTTGTGGCGATTCAGACCTTTGATGTTGTGATCACGAGCGTTGATGAAGAACAACGCCTCTACTCAGTCCACACGAACAGATCGCTTCCGGTCACAGTGCTAGTTGATCACGAACGGAAACCTTGAGTGAGAGAGAGAATCAAAAACGAAATTACATCAAGTGAAATTGCTTCATCACATGGGATCTATTTATAGAATCACTCGTGTGGGCTACAAGCTAAAAGCCCAATTAAGGCTATAAGCTAAAAGCCCAATTAAGCTTATGGACATCATACCTTATGATGTACCATATATCATTTATCCACGTGGTACCTTACCACTTTCCGTATTACACTTAAGTGCACCGTACCTTACGGTGTTCCTTATTTATTCTATCTCTCATCAACCTATCCTTATGTGTGTGACCCTGTAGGTTTTCGCGACGTTGGCAATTATATTAAATCACACATTTAATATAATAAACAGTGAGCGGTATCTAGCAACACATCACTGTTACCCAAGTCACGAAAATGTCATGTGATCTGACCAAACCTTTTCCGTGATAATATTTGTGTTGTACAATTACCCTTTTGCCCTCATGTATATATTGGACACAAGGCATACACTGTGTCACCCTTGTCCAGTTCAATATTGGGCCCTTAGACATTTATCCTGTTATGCAGGATGAGCAAATTCCATCTAGGTCACTCATGTCCCTTAGCATGCTTTGTGAAGTACCCATCAACCGTCTTTATAGTCATCCAGTTATGGATGATGTTTGATCAGCAATAAAGTACTTGACTCTACATCTAGGGTCCATAGTGGTTTCAGGTTGAAGGGTGGTATACACCATTATCATCATGAGAATAACTTATGACACTTTGAATAACATTCTATGTAGTACTCTCATAGCGGGTCAATCCAGTATAAATATTACTCCTAATATTCATACCTATGTCAAGACTTGATAACTCCTTATCTATGATCCATGAGATGTGATCATCAATCTATCTTCATAATAATCTTAATGCTTTAATGTTATCCCACTTCACATTAAAGCTTGACTACGGATACTTTAAGAATAGTGTCTTATGTTTAATGGGATCTCATGATTAAGTCACACTTAACATTTCATTAAACCAATAAACCATTCTAGGGACTTTATTATTTTGGAAAGCAAACATAATAAAGAAATGCCTTTTATTATTAATAAATAATTCGATACAAGTACCAAAAGTATTGGCCTCTAGGGCTTACACCAACAGATCACGCCACTTCTGGGCATACTCTTTAAATCCTTCATTAGAAGCCATACCCATACTCTGTAGTTGAGCACGAGTGGACGTTAAATCAGCATTGTATTGGTATTGACGGTAAAAAGCAGCAGCTAAGTCTTCCCAGTTGTGGACCTCAGACCTCTCAAGTTGATAGAACCAGTCCAATTGTGTGCCTGACAAACTGTCTTGGAAAAAGTGTACCCAAAGGTCCTTATCAGATGAGTGGGGTTGGATCTTTCTGACATACGATCTCAGATGCATCTTTGGACAGGACAGGCCATCATACTTTGCAAATGTTGGTACTTTGAACTTGGGAGGAATAACGATCCCAGCGACCAACCCTAGTTCTTCAAAATCTAAACCAGGTACCCTCTGCAACTCCATGGCTGCCAGTCTATCCTCAAGATTCTTATATTTATCATCCGCCGGGGGATATTGTTGTTCGAAATAGTCTTCTTCCTCTTCCTCCTCTTCAACTTCAGATTCAGACGGTACCGCAACCCCTTTTCCTTTACTAGTCCCTTCATTAGACGTTGAGGGGAACTCGAGAACTTTTCTAGCGTTGCTTTTAAACCTTCTTCCAAAAGTGGCCACTCCAGGCCTCTTCTTCTTTTTCTCTTTATTTTTCTCCAACAGTGCTTTGAGGTCCCATTGACCCTTTTCTAAGTTCATGAGGAGTTGCTGGAATTGAGAATTTTGTGCTTGCAGATCCTTAACCGTCTGCTCCAAATCCATCTTGCTGAAATAAACAACAGAAAGATAAGGAAACCTGGTGTGAAGACCTGTTTATGCATATGATGAATGATATGTTATTCATGTAATGCATTCAAGGATTCAAAAATTCAAATTTGTTGCAAACAAAAAGGAACACACGTCATATTAAGAAGAAATTGTTAGTACATAAGTGCCCCATGGGCAAAATATTACAAAATTCTTAATGTAAAAAGACATTGCGCATCCTTTTTGGTGCGATGTAAGTGTTGAGAGTTTCCTCCTCATGAAGTCAGCGTGTAAGCTCCAAAACCTTCTTCTCACTGGCATAGAAGTTGGCTTCAAAAGTATTCCGTTCTTCCTTGAGTTGGATCCAACTCTTTTGCATTTATTCCCATGATGTTGGCATGTAAAGCATGTAGGATGGTGTATGGAACCTCTCCTTCCGTAACAGGCTCTTTGATCAAGGGGAGAATGTGAGGATATGGCATCATAAGATTCTGGGCGCGGGTTCGTACCCACTTGAGATAAGGCTCAAGGGGGATGGAATTACTGTGCCCCAGTGTCTTACTATCCACTTTGTTAGGCATCCTCCAAGCTCTGATGAACCTTTGTCGAAGTCCTTGCGCATCATTGTCGAAGTCAAAAACTAGGTCAGGAATCAGCATGTCATGAGGGCCATCCCTCAGAGCATATCCAAATTGTCTTAGAGCTAAACAAGGGTTGTAGGTAATGCCTCCCCTAATTCCAAGTAGTGGGACATTAGGGAATTCCCCACAACGATCAATGATGATGACATTTTCTCTGGACCGAGAACACCAATGTACCTCAGAATGTGTGAGGGTCATCAACCGTTGTGACCATCTTAAACCTTGCTCATTCTTCAAAACTGATTGTGGAAGGTGAGAAATAAACCACCTTGCTAGGAGAGGAGTACAGCACATGAGAACACCTCTTTTCCTCATTGTTCGTGTGTAAAATGAGTGTAGGATGTCCCCAAGCAATGTAGGTATAGGATTTCGAGATATGAAAATCTTGACAGCATTCACATCTATAAGTTGATCAGGGTTTGGGAACAGGACCAACCCATAGATAAGGAGTGCCACAATCTCTTCATAGGCTTGTAGATCAAGAGAATTCCCAATGTCCCTTGATGTCAGATGGTTGCAAGTGTAATTCTTGAGCAACATCTTCAGACTTTGGTTCTTTTTTCGTACCACTGTAGGGTAGTTGATGAAGAATAGGAATTCTCAGGAGTTGAGAAAATTCCTCCAAAGTGGGTACTAGCTGGTAATCAGGGAATGTGAAACAGTGGTGTAGGGGGTCAAAGAACTGGAAGAGAACTTTCACCATGTCTTCTTCAATGTTGGAATTGACCAAGCTGAGAAGTCTACCATATCTTTCACTGAAGAGTGAATTCTCTGGAATCCTGGATGTAAGCTCCTTGAGTTAAGGAGGGATTCTCACAAGGTTGATTTGAATTGTTTTCCTGCGAAGAGATTCCATGACCTATAAAACAAGAACAAAGATGAAGATCCAAACCCTTGAAATGGTTAGTGGATGCATATGATGCTTTATGATGTTCATGATGGATGCACAAACACATGTACAAGCAAGTCACACAAAACCCTAGTTTCAGGCTTGCATAAGGTTTCATAGGTAAATACCCTCTTGAGTTTAGTTGGCTCAAACCTGTCCTATAAATAGTAACTGGGTTCTAAGGAGCTCAATATCACTGGATTGTTTTCTATGTTCATTGTTTTGGTTTAGCCACTTAACTAGCGACCAAAATATTCCAAGAAAATAACACTCAATGAGTGTAGTATCGAGTATCTACCAACTTCGGACTGTACCAAAGCCGGTCATCTCACTACCCCTAATAGAGGCCAAGATGGTCAAGTAAGGTTCTAAGAGTTCATTAGTGCTTTATCACATCACTCAGCGGCCCCATATTCTCTTTGATTGACTCAAAGGCTACCGATACTCATAAATATGTCGCACTAATATAGTTATTGCTTCAACCATGTCGGTATACCCCGCACAGTTTCCACAACGTATTGCTATTTACCTATGAATGTTTCCCAAATCCGGGTAGAGGATTTCAAGCCTAAACAAGAGAACCAAATGTAAAGCAATCAAAGCAAACAATAATCATGAAAAAGGTGATCTAAGCCCTAAGGTTACTCCACTTTTAAAGTCTTCCCCAGCAGAGTCTCCAGTTCTGTGATACGGTGAGAGGATTGACTTGGGATTTTGCGTTTGTGTTTGCAAATGTTTCGGTTTAGCAAGAGTCGCCACTGACTTTTTATTTTATCCTAAGTAAAGGTCAAAAAACACAGGAAAGACCTTTGAGATGTTTTCTTGGGTTCGAGGAGTAGATTATAGAAAGGGAAGGTATTAGCACCCTTTCTATCCATGGTTATCCATGGGCTCTTAGTTACTTTCTTAGATCACTTGCTTTGCTTTTCAATTGTTTGAAATAGTGCTCTTCAATTGTTTGAAATGGTGCTTTGTTTGTGATTTTGAAAGATGTTTTGAAAAGAGGCCATCATTGTGGCAAACTTTGTAATGATTCTTGTTTGAATGTATACAAATGTGTTTTTGTCTTTTGAAAAGTTTCCAATGTTTGAAAGTAGGGTTTTGAATTTGTGTTGTGAAGTGTGTTTTGAAGATAGCAAGGATGTTTTTGCAAGTTTTGATCAAGTAACTAAGAGTTTGTCTACCCTATTTTTACTCAAAGATCTTTCTTATGTTTTTTAACCCTTTTAAAAGTGTTGTTTCACCATTGTAATTGGTGAACAACCTTGTGTTAGGATGTTAAACAGGACAGGCGCGGGTCATCGTATAGGCCATGATAGCAATAGTGTCAAGTATTTTTGGCAATTTTCTTGAGGGACTTGATCATTTTGTTTAGGCAACTCAGATAGCGTCATCGAGGGACTATGATATTTTGTTTGTTTTTGTTTTGCCAAATTACTTGACATGCATATCATGGCCCATTTTTGAAGGCAACAAGTGGATTGTAACCCTAGGGGTGCAAGTGTGTATTGTGTTTGTTTTTCATGCATTTTTATCTTGGATTAGGTCAAACTATTTGTTAATTTGATTTTTGCATACAAACCCTAAGTCTAATCATGGCATAATTGAAAGCATTTAAAGGTGCGAGAATTTAAATTCTACACTATTACAACACGATATAGGGAGGGGGGGGGGTACAATTTTGAATAGGGGATTATTTAGACAAGAAATTAAATTCTAAATTATTACAACCAAATTGAATGTGTAAGGCATAACAATTAAATGTACAATATTTAAATAAATACAATAAATAAATATTAAATAAAATGTATTATACAAAAAGTTTTTATGTATGTAAAAAGTATTTTTAATGTGAAATAAAAAGTCAATTTTAATTATTTTTGTTTTTAAGGCAAAAAACCCTAATTTCTCAAAAAAATAGTATTATTTATTACGTATATACAATAATGCATCAATTTGTACAAAAATAAAAGTATATTGAAAAAAAGGTATTTTTAGTATAAAATATTAATAAAAATAAAAATGTATTATTTTTGTGTTTTTTGGTTCTAATTATTTAACAAAATATAGTATATATATATATATATATATATATATATATATATATATATATATATATATATATATATATATATATATATATATATATATATATATATATATATATATATATATATATATATATATATATATATATATATATATATATATATATATATATATATATATATATATATATATATATATATATATATATATATATATATATATATATATATTTCAAGAAAATATTTTCAAATGTGAATAAAAATAATAAAATAAAAATAAAAGTGTTTTTTACATTGTTTTTAAATTTAAACAAAATAAATATAAAGTATTTAATGTATTAATATTAGAAATAATTAAAATAGATACCAAATAAATATAAAAATTTATGAAAATATTTTTTAAGTATTTTTTATATTAAAAAATAAAATATCAAAGTCAGAAATGAAATAAAAATGCAAAAATAATAAAAATACAAAGAAATGGGCCAGGGGGTGCTGAAAGTAGATTGGGAGGTGTCAAAAGAAAAGAAATCCAAGCCCATCCCAGACTTCATCTTCAACCTCCAGAAGTTTGAAAAACGCGCGTTTTCCATACAAACATGTATCTCCTGATTTTGTTCTTTTTTTACAAAACTCATAACATGAAACTTGTAGAGCATCAAACAACGAATCTAACCATATAAAAAACTTAAGCTAACTCTCAAAGACCAGAGAGAATTTCTCTGGCCCTAATTTCTAACCTAGTTTTTTCAGAAAGTTCATGGATGAAATTCTCCTAGCACGATTAATATAAATGAAAACAAAACACATGTATGGTTTCAGGGCTATGAATACAACATCTTTCATTCACAAACCTAAGTCTAAATATTCCTAAATAGAGAGATAGAAGTTCATGAAATACCTGTTTCAGTTGAGTTCGAGATGGACAATGTAGCAACTTTCAATGGTGCTTGAGGTTCTTTTGAGCTTGCCTGATGTCCACTGAAGCTTTCCCAATGCTTAGTTTGTTTTGAAGTAGCCTTAATAGTGCTACAGAATTCAACCTGCAAAGCTTCCAAACAAAAATGGCAATGTGTGTTAATGGAGTTACAATTGGCAATGGAGGTCTGGAATAGTTTAGGAGAGTTGAATGGAAGGTATTGGAACAAGTTTGAGGCAAAACACACGAGGCAAAGTGGAGATGGAAGTGATTCTGCAGGGCTTGCCCTGGTTTGCAGAAATTTGGAGATTTTGTGTACAAGGAGGTTTGATGGGTCAAGGGCTCGTGCTTCTTGCTTGCTAGGGTATGAGAAACTTGTTTGCAATGTTTGTGTAAGCTGACTATGGCTGGTTTTTGAGTTGGGAGGATTTGGACAAATTTCTTCTTTGTGAAGCAAGAATGTATAACTTCTGAATACAGGCCTGTACAAGCCCTATATTATGCTGCATACAATCCTCTTGATACTTGCAATTTGTGGATTTGATTTGGCTTCATAGATATGGCCCTATGCTTCAAAGATCATGGTTTGACATAAAGCATAACTTTTCAAGAATGGAAATGTACCTTTTTCCCAAATAGGGATTAGTTTTGTGTGTAATGTCCAAATGGCCAAGATAATGCATTAGCTCAGTGGATTTGCATTCAATTAAGGAGTGTAAAATGGTTTAGAGGCCTGCAAACAAGTACAAAGCATGCTGGTTTGAAAATGCAACTTGTATGAACATGTATTGGCCATGGATCAAAGTGAGTTTTTGCAAACTTCAAGCATTCGATTCTCCATAACCACAAAGGTGTTTGAGGAGTTATTGTACAATTTGGAAAGCTTGCAACATGTACTATAATCCATCTTTGATATGCAACTTGAAACTCCAAGTGGAACTATGTGAAAAATGGCCAAGAAGATGGGTCAAAATCCTGCCTAAACTAGGGCAAAATTTCTCTAAGTTAAAAGTTTTAGGGACCCTTGTTCCAAAAATCATAACTTGAGATCCAAGATTCTTTTGAGAAAACTTTGTTAATCAAAGTTGTAGACTTTGTGATGGACTACAACTTTCATTTTTCAAGTTTTGTTTGAATCCATTTTCATCTTGGTGAAAATGTGGGGCAAAGTTAGGAAAAAATAAGAAAATTTCATAACTTAGAAAATTTCTAAGTTACGAAATTTTTCCATTTTAAACCCTAATTTGCAATTTTGGGTTTCTTGATGAAAACGTTTCATAATTTGACATGTCTTGATGGAAAATGACTCTTGGCACTTGATTTTGACCAAAAAGTCAAAGTTTGACTTTTCAGTATACAGTCAAATTTTGATGAGTTGACTGAAAAATTCATCTGTCAATCCTATGCATTTGAGATCTTTTGACCTTGTTGAATGGATCAAGGCAATTTCATTGAGTCCTTGAGTCCATGGTTGAGCTTAATTTGCCATTGTCTAGGTCAAACATTCAAAAATTGCCTTTGTATAGTCAAAACCTTAAAAATGACCATTTTTCCCTTTTGGTGATCTGATCAAATTTCTTCTGGAATTGTAATCCAAACTTGATAAAATGGTTCATATGAGTTCATAATGTTGATGTGGGTCAAAATTCATGAGATTTGACTGTCAATTGGCCACAGTTGACTTTTTCCCCAATATAGCTGATTTCTAGGTCAACTGTCCAATTGATTGAGAAAAAAATTAATTCAAGGCTTGAAACTTGGTATGGACAAACTTGTGAGTCCAACATGAAGTATGAAAGTCATTTTGGGAATTGTAGGTCAAAACATCCCTGTGCAAACTCAAACCCTAATTTAGGTCAACAGTGCAAGGAGGTGTCTTGAGCAGAGCAAACCCTAGCTTGATCTTGAGTTTCAAGAGTCTTGTGATGAAAAAATGTTGATAAAATGAGAGGGAAATTTTTTGGGTACAACAGAGTCCAATTAAGGACTATAAAAAATTGTGTACTGATCAAACATGTCATGAATGTTTAAAAGGAATATAGTGACATTAAAAATGAATAATACATCCATATCTTATATCTTGTTATACACCCCGAAAGAAGGCTCCACCCAATGATCTAAATCATGAATTCACAACATGTTATCCCTATCGCTAGCGGTAGTGTAATAAACACTTAATGGATATAAATATACTATCGCTAGCAGGTGGTTATTTATCTAAACTTGGCGATGTGAACAATGTGGGACCTCGTGCATAGTCCGTTACTTTTTTAAACAAACATGATTTGTAGAAAATCACCTAAACCCACTTATATGCAAGTTGGTGAATATTACTAGGGATATTTATATTCTTTCCTCCGATCAAATAATTTGAGGATTTTGGTTCAACGAGCCCAGAAGCCAAACGAAGTAGTTGCAGGGACAGAATGCTACATCAAAGGCAAGAAAAATAATGTCGAGCTGAAGGCATGAGACATTAAAAAACAGTTCCTTAACACCAAACAATCATCAAAATGCTCATTTAGATCAACAAACATGCAAGCCCGTCTCTCTATACAATCAAATCAAATAAAAAATGTCTTGTGGCGGTATCTCTCTGTATCATTCTATATCTATACCTTGTGTTTTTTATGATTTATGAATATTACTAGGGTTACTTCTTTTCCTTCCTCCGATCACATACTTTGAAGCTTTGGAATGCTACATCAAAGACAAGAAAAATAAAGTCGAGCTGAATGAGGGAGACATTAAGGAATGGGTACTTAGTACCAAACAATCACATGACTCTAACTAGAGTGACAACACCTCTCATATTAAAGACAAGTAGGTTGTTAGGAAAAAAATTCTATAGAATCTTAATCAAGTTTATTGTATTTTATATACTTAATTTTTAAAATTATATAACTAATTTTTTATAATATAAAATAATAAAAACAATTTGAAAAACTTTTTATCTGGCTTGACATATACATTGACCCTTCCAGAGCTATATTAGAAAACCCCGATGGCCTATGCCCCGAGACACATGTTTTGTGATATGCCACAATTGAGTCACACAGATGCAGTCAAAACATGACTCACTGAGAAATAAGTATTCAATAACCTCCCGAGTAAGATGAAAGAGGTTATTGAGCAAATTTTTCCAGTTGTATGTCTCTATGATCAAATCTTAATAAAGTTTATTGTATGTTATGAAGTGGTTCATGCTAAAATTTGGAGTCATAATGACCATTTAGCTTCTCTAATCTATGTAAAAGACTGCGATTATGTGAGTCCAATTAAGGACTATAAAAAATTTAGTACTCATCAAATATGTCATGAATGTTTAAAAGGAATATAATAACATTAAAAATGAATAATTCATCCATATCTTATATCTTATTGTACACCCAAAAAGAAGGCTCCACCCAATGAGCTAAATCACGAATTCACAACATGTTATCCCTATCGCTAGCGGCAGTGTAATAAACACTTATTCGATATAAATAGACTACAGCTAGCAGGTGGTTATTTATCTAAACTTGGCGTTGTGAACAATGTGGGATCTCGTGCATAGTCCGTTACTTTTTTAATAAACATGGTTTGTAGAAAATCACCTAAACACACTTATATGCAAGTTGGTGAATATTACTAGGGATATTTATATTCTTTCCTCCTATCACATAATTTGAGGATTTTGGTTCAATGAGGCCAGAAGCCAAACGAAGTAGTTGCAGGGACAGAATGCTACATCAAAGGAAAGAAAAATAATGTTGAGTTGAAAGCACGAGACATTAAAGAACAATTCCTTAACACCAACCAATCATAAAAATGCTCTTTTAGGTCGACTAACATGCAAGCTCGTCTCTCTATACAATCAAATCAAAGAAAAAAATGTCTTGTGGCGGTGTCTCTCTCTATCATTCTATATATATACCTTGTGTTTTTCATGATTTGTGAATATTACTAGGATTACTTCTTTTCCTTCCTCCAATCACATACTTTGAAGCTTTCAAATGCTACATCAAAGGCAAGAAAAATAAATCTGAGCTGAATGAGGGAGACATTAAGGAATAGGTACCTAGAACCAAACAATCAAATGACTCTAACTTGAGCGACGACACCTCCAATTTAAAGACAAGTAGATTATTAAGAAAAAATTTCCATAGAATCTTAATCAAGTTTATTGTATTTTAAATACTTAATTTTTAAAATTATATAATTATTTTGTTATAATATAAAATAACAAAAACAATTTGAAAACCTTTTTATCCGGCCTGACATATACATTGACCTTGCCAGAGCTATATTTGTAAACCCCGAGGACCTATGCCCCGAGACACAAGTTTTGTGATATGCCACAATTGAGTCACACAGATGCAGTCAAAACACGACTCACTGAGAAATAGGCATTCAATAACCTCCCGAGTAAGATGAAAGAGGTTATTGAGCAAGTTTTTTCACTTGTATATATCTATGATCATATCTTAATCAAGTTTATTGTATGTTATGAAGTGGTTCATGCTAAAATTTGGAGTCATAATGACCATTTAGCTCCTTTAATCTATGTAAAAGACTGTGATTATGTGAGTCCAATTCAGGACTATAAAAAATTTAGTACCTATCAAACATGTCATGAATGTTTAAAAGGAATATAATGACATTAAAAATGAATAATACATCCATATCTTATATCTTGTGTACACCAAGAAAGAAGGCTTCACCCAATGAGCATAAATCACGAATACACGCTATGTTATTCCTATCACTAGCGACAGTGTAATAAACACTTATTCGATATAAATAGACTATCGCAAGAAGGTGGTTATTTCTCTAAACTTGGCGATGTGGACAATGTGGGACCTCGTGCAGAGTCCGTTACTTTTTAAATAAACAGGATTTATAGAAAATCACCTAAACACACTTATATGCAAGTTGGTTAATATTACTAAGGATATTTATACTCTTTCCTCCAATCTTATAATTTGAGGATTTTGGTTCAATGAGCCCAGAAGCCAAACGAAGTAGTTGCAGGGACATAATGCTACATCAAAGGCAAGAAAAATAACGTCGAGCTAAAGGCACAAGATATTAAAGAACAATTATTTAACAACAACCAATCATAAAAATGTTCTTTTAATGACTAACATGCAAGCCCATCTCTCTATACAATCAAATCAAAGAAAACATGTCTTGTGGCGGTCTCTCTCTCTCTATCATTCTATATCTATACCTTGTGTTTTTCATGATTTATGAATATTACTGGGGTTACTTCTTTTCCTTCCCCCGATCACATACTTTGAAGCTTTAGAATGCTGCATCAAAGGCAAGAAAAATAAAGTCGAGTTGAATGAGGGAGACATTAAGGAATAGGTACCTAGTACCAAACAATCACTTGTCTCTAACTAGAGCGACGACACATCCCATATTAAAGACAAGTAGGTTATTAGGAAAAAATTTCCATAGAATCTTAATCAAGTTTATTGTATTTTATATACTTAATTTTAAAAATTATATAATTATTTTGTTATAATATAAAATAACAAAAAAAATTTGAATTTTTTTTTATCCGGCCTGACATATACATTGACCCTGCTAGAGCTATATTAGAAAAACCCGAGGACCTATGCCCCGAGACACATGTTTTGTGATATGCCACAATTAGGTCACACAGATGCAGTCAAAACATGACTCGCTGAGAAATAGGCATTCAATAACCTCCTGAGTAAGATGAAAGAGGTTATTGAGCAAATTATTCCACTTGTATGTCTCTATGATCTAATCTTAATCAAGTTTATTATATGTTATGAAGTGGCTCATGCTAAAATTTGGATTCATAATGACCATTTAGCTTCTTTAATCTATGTAAAAGAGTGCGATTATGTGAGTCCAATTAAGGACTCTAAAAAATTTAGTACTCATCAAACATGTCATGAATGTTTAAAAGGAATATAATGACATTAAAAATGAATAATACATCCATATATTATATCTTGTTGTACACCCAGAAAGAAGGCTCCACCCAATGATCTAAATCACGAGTTCACAATATGTTATCCCTATCGCTAGCGGCAGTGTAATAAACACTTAATGGATATAAATAGACTATCGCTAGCAGATGGTTATTTCTCTAAACTTGATGATGTGAACAATGTGGGACCTCGTGCATAGTCCATTACTTTTTTAAATAAACATGATTTTTAGAAAATCACTTAAACACACTTATATGCAAGTTGGTGAATATTACTAGGGATTTTATATTCTTTCCTCATATCACATAATTTGAGGATTTTGGTTCAATGAGCCCAGAAGCCAAATGAAGTAGTTGCAGGGACAGAATGCTACATCAAAGGAAAGAGAAGTAACGTCGAACTGAAGGCACGAGACATTAAAGAACAATTCCTTAACACCAACCAATCATCAAAATGCTCTTTTAGATCGACTAACATGCAAGCCCATATCTCTATACAATCAAATCAAAGAAAAAATTTCTTGTGGTGGTCTCTCTCTCTCTCTCTCTCTCTCTCACATTCTATATCTATACCTTGTGTTTTTTATGATTTATGAATATTACTAGGGTTACTTCTTTTCCTTCCTCCGATTACATACTTTGAAGCTTTGGAATGCTACATCAAAGGCAAGAAATATAAAGTCGAGCTGAATAAGGGAGACATTAAGGAATAGGTACCTAGTACCAAACAATCACATGAATCTAACTAGAGCGAAGACACCTCCCATATTAAAGACAAGTAGGTTATTAGGAAAAAATTTCCATAGAATCTTAATCAAGTTTATTGTATTTTATATACTTAATTTTTAAAATTATATAATTATTTTATTGTAATATAAAATAAGAAAAACAATTTGAAAAACTTTTTATCCGGCCTGACATATACATTGACCCTGCCGGAGCTATATTAGAAAACCCCGAGGGCCTATTCCCCGAGACACATGTTTTGTGATATGCCACAATAGAGTCACACAGATGCAGTCAAAACATGACTCGCTGAGAAATAGGCATTAAATAACCTTACGAGTAAGATGAAAGAGGTTATTGCGCAAATTTTTCCACTTGTATGTCTCTATGATCAAATCTTAATCAAGTTTATTGTATGTTATGAAGTGGTTCATGCTAAAATTTGGAGTCATAATGACCGTTTAGCTTCTTTAATCTATTTAAAAGACTGCGATTATGTGAGTCCAATTAAGAACTATAAAAAATTTAGTCCTCATCAAACATGTCATGAATGTTTAAAAGGAATATAATGACATTAAAAATGAATAATACATCCATATATTATATCTTGTTGTACACCCAGAAAGAAGGCTCCACCCAATGAGCTAAATCACGAGTTCACAACATGTTACCCCTATCGCTAGCGGCAATGTAATAAACACTTAATGGATATAAATAGACTACCGCTATCAGGTGGTTATTTTTATAAACTTGGCGATGTGAACAATGTGGGACCTCGTGCATAGTCCGTAACTTTTTTAAATAAACATGATTTTTAGAAAATCACCTAAACAGACTTATATGCAAGTTGGTGAATATTATAGGGATATTGATACTCTTTACTCAGATCACATAATTTCAGGATTTTGGCTCAATGAGCCCAAAAGCAAAATGAAGTAGTTGTAGGGACAAAATGCTAAATCAAGGGCAAGAGAAATAACTTCGAATTGAAGGCACGAGACATTAAAGAACAATTCCTTAACACCAACCAATAATCAAAATGCTCTTTAAGATCGACTAACATGCAAGCCCATCTCTCTATACAATCAAATCAAAGAAAAAATATCTTGTGGTGGTCTCTCTCTCTCTCTCTATCATTCTATATCTATACCTTGTGTTTTTCAAGATTTATGAATATTACTAGGGTTACTTCTTTTCCTTCCTCCGATCACATACTTTGAAGCTTTGGAATGCTACATCAAAGGCAAGAAAAATAAAGTCGAAATGAATGAGGGAGACATTAAGGAAAAGGTACCTAGTACCAAACAATCACATGACTCTAACTAGAGCGACCGCACCTTCCATATTAAAGACAAGTAGGTTATTAGGAAAAAATTTCAATAGAATATTAATAAAGTTTATTATATTTTATATACTTAATTTTTAAAATTATATACTTATTTTGTTATAAAATAAAATAACAAAAACAATTTGAAAAACTTTGTATCCGGCCTTAAATATACATTGACCCTGCGAGAGCTATATTAGAAAACCTCGAGACCATATGCTCTGAGACACATGTTTTATGATATTCCACAATTGAGTCACACAGATGCGGTCAAAACATGACTCGTTGAGAAATAGGCATTCAATAACCTCCCGAGTAAAATGAAAGAGGTTATTGAGCAAGTTTTTCCACTTGTATGTCTCTATGATCAAATCTTAATCAAGTTTATTGTATGTTATGAAGTGGTTCATGCTAAAATTTGGAGTCATAATGACCATTTATCTTATTTAATCTATGTAAAAAACTGCTATTATGTGAGTCCAATTAAAGACTATACAAAATTTAGTACTCATCAAACATGTCATGAATGTTTAAAAGTAATATAATGACATTAAAAATGAATAATACATCCATATCTTATATCTTGTTGTACACCCAGAAAGAAGGCTCCCCCCAATGAGCTAAATCACGAATTCACAACACATCATCCCTATCGCTAGCGGCAGTTGTGATCGGTGGATCTGGAACTGACTGTTTAATGCTGGTTCGCGAAATGTCGCGGAAGCAAGAGTCGCCACCGTCTTTTATTTTCTCCAAATGGAAAGGACAAAAGCACAGAAAAATTCCTTAAAGAGATTGCTCTCGGTTCGGGAGGTAGGTTATAGAAAGGGAAGGTGTTAGCACCCTTTCTATCCATGGTTATCCATGGGCTCTTAGATACTTGCTCATTTGTGTTTTCAAAAATGGTTTGTTTGCTTTTCAACTGTGGGTTTTAAAAAAGTTTCTTTGAAAATTTCAGTTCGACTCTTGTATCGGTCCTCAAGAGTGTTTGAAAAATTGCTTTCGAAAGCTTTTTGAAAAGGTGTCGGTGTGAAAAGTATTTTTGATTTGTTTTTGAATTTAGAGCAAGTATCTAGAGTCGTCTACCTACCCTAAGGAATTCGTCTGTGTAAATGTCCTTTAAAGTAGTGTCATCCCACCATTGTGAGGTAGGCAGCACCACCGTTGGAGGTGTTCGGGTCAATTCGAGTTTAGGGACATGGTGATCACCGGAGCAATGGGAAGATACCTTAGAAGCTACCCTCATGCCAGGTTCCCGGATCATGAGGACTTACTAAGACATCCTCTACTCGACGATCACCTTTCGAGGCAAGGCAACAATGAGGCGTACCCTAGGGGTGGTGTGTGCGATTCGTGTGTCGTTTTCATTTGTATTTATCTTGTCATGTTTATTGGTGTTCTACGCTTGTTTTTATTATGGCCATTCATTCTTGCATGCTTTGTTTAACAGTTAAAAGTTTTGCAGGAAAAAGTAAATTCTAAGCTATTACAAAAGGCGCGGGTCCACATCGCCAAAATTAAACCGGACCCGATTTGACAGAAAAGTAAAAAAGGTAAAAGTGCGAAAAGTAATTACAAGGCTTTGGGAGAGGTACATAATTATTTAAACAAAGTAAATTAAATGTGCGAATTAATGAAAATTAAGAACATGGGCGTTGGACCCTTTTGCAAAAATTAAAATTTATGAGGGATTAAAATTGAAATTAAAAGGAAGCAAGAATTTATTTTTTTGTTTTTGGTATTTTTATGTTTTTTAAGATTTAATAGGAAAAAGAATTAATTAAAATTAACTAACCCTAATTCTAATGGTTTTTAAGTTATTAAGAAAAATATTGGAGTTTTTTAACCTAAATGAAACCCTAATTAATTTACAATTTTAATTATGAAAATAAATAAGATAAATAGTATTATTATGAAAAAAAGAAAAAATTAAAAAAGAATAAAAATTAATTAGACCTAATTCTATATTTTTTTAGATTTTTATTATGAAAAGAATTAATATTGAAACCCTAATTTATACTAATTAATTTTACATGCATTTATTTACAAGAAAATATTAAAATAAAATATTTATAATGTTTTTTTGTCTTTTCTGATTTTTAGGTATTTTTTATTTTTGTAAAAAATAATTAATTAAAGCAAAACAATAAAGTAAATAAAACAATAATTGAAAAAATAAAATATGAAGAAAATTGCAAACCAGGGGGGGTTCAGGCCCAAACTAAGAGGTATGGCCCACGAATCCTGGCCCAGCAAACTTCAGGTCCATTGACTTTTTTGAGTAGCGTGTTAGCACTTTGACCAGGGTTTATGGTACTCATCAATTTTGCACCCTTGGATTGCTTCTGATGGACGCGTGGGTGGATAGATCTGGAGGATGTATGGTGTGCTCTAACCTGGAAATTGCATATGAATGTATATAGAAAAATAATATGGGAAATTATACAGACCTGGGGCTCGAACCCAGGTCTTGGACGTCAATGCAATCACCACTTGCCAGCTGAGCCACTACAACGCGCTTTACATATAATAAACAAACAAATGTTATAAAGAAAACAATCAGTATTAATGGATCCACGCGCGAAAATTCAAATCAGCGTATCATATTTTGCCACGACTTCATCTTCCTCGCGTGCCTGAAACACAAGAACAAGAGCAACGGTTTTAGGAATGTTCTTTTAGGCCGTTTTCAAGAAAATAGCGACTAGCTCTCCTTGGCACATAAATTCAGCGCGATGGTCCTATCTTCTTCGTCCAGACGCGGTGAACTCAATGGTCATGGTCTTGAGGGCCAATTTTTCCTAATTTCAGAAGCCCTAATTCCAAGCTTCTTGAACCCTAAAAAACACTAATGGTGGATTCACGTAGGGTGCATAAAAATACAATCAAATAGTTTGGTTAGCTTCATAATCATTCAAAGAATAAGAATCAGTAATTGAAATGCCATAAAAATGCCTAAATTTCAAAGTATGATTATGAATTTTTCACGAAACATCTTGCATTCTGTATACCAATTCCTCGCGTATGGATTGTTGTTTTTGATTGGAATGCGTTCAGGGGACCTTGAGGAAGCTGTTGAAACAAGTTTCGTGCCTTGAATCCACATGTAACAATGATTTCAGAATTGCTTTTTTTGACAAAAATTCCAAGTTTTGCAAATGCTTTTGGGCGCAGCTTTGTCTCCTCTTGCATTAGGGTTATGATCATGCTTATGTACTGAGTGCATTTGGTTAACAAAACTCAATCAAATCCAATGCAATAATGGTTTTTTGGAAATTTGATTTTAAGGATCTTTTTCATATCTTTTTCATGTGTTCTTTGTGTCAATTAGTATCCAATCATTCCAAATCTTTCCACATTTAGCTAAGCACGAAATATTGAGTCCAAAACATGTATAAAAAGATTGGTTAGGTCATGTTAGATATTTTTCATATATTTAAATGATTTAAATGAATTAATATGAATAATAATTCAAATAAATAAATAAAAAATGAGAAAATACTTCCCTTTGGGCCAAGTGGTCGTGCATATGCTTAGAATGATGAATCATGGAAGAAAAATGGGCCCATTAGCAATTTTAGGTCATTTGGATCAAAGTTGACTTTTCAAAATATCCAAAAATGTCCCAACTTCCACAAGGCATAACTTGCTCAATTTTTAAGCTTTTCTCATGTTCTATGACATTTTGGAAAGGTCTTTGAGTCCTCTAACCAATGCCTTTGGTCCCATGTCATTTTGATTTACCAATCTCAAGTTATGGCCTTTGACTTAAAGTCCCTTTTTATTGACTTTTGAAAATGACCTATAATGTTGAAATTGATAACGTTTTGTGAGAGCATTTCTTGGACTTGAAGTATGAAGATGAGTTGTAGGAAATGTCTTTCTCTTCAAAATGAGCTTTGGATGGAATTTTTCTGATAATCCATGTGAAAGTTATGCCCTGGTCAATTTCAGTTGACTTTTTCAGCTGTCCAAATAAGGAAACTTTTGCATCTTTGATGATTCTTGAGCCAAATTTTGAGAATCATGATCAAGCATTGATCAAATGATGTTTGTGGCTTCAAAATGATATGTTGACCAAAAATTTGAACTTTTGACTGCCAAATGACCATTTTGCCCCTACAGTTGACTGTAGTGCAATTTAGGGTTTTGACTGTGCAATTTTGAGCTGAATGCCTTGAAACTTGATATGAGGATACTTGACCATATTTGTAGGCATATGAGACTTGATTGGGCCCTTGAAAACTTCCTTTTCTTGATCAGAACACAAACCCTAATCTTGACTGTATAGGAGACTCTTTGCATTATGCAACCCTTGGGGAATTTTGCAGCTTGTCTTGGCAATTTCTTGGAGAATATGGGAGGGCAAATTTTGGGGTACAACAGCAGTGTAATAAACACTTAATGGATATAAATAGACTATCGCTAGCAGATGGTTATTTCTCTAAACTTGGTGATGTGAAAAATGTGGGACCTCGTGCATAGTCCGTTACTTTTTTAAATAAACATGATTTTTGGAAAATCACTTAAACACACTTATATGCAAGTTGGTGAATATTACTAGGGATTTTATATTCTTTCCTCAGATCACATAATTTGAGGATTTTGGTTTAATGAGCCCAGAAGTCAAATGAAGTAGTTGCAGGGACAAAATGCTACATCAAATGTAAGAGAAGTAACTTCGAACTGAAGGCACGAGACATTAAAGAACAATTCCTTAACCATAACCAATCATCAAAATGCTCTTTTAGACCAACTAACATGCAAGCCCATCTCTCTATACAATAAAATCAAAGAAAAAATGTCTTGTGGAGGTCTCTCTCTCTCTATAATTCTATGTCTATACCTTGTGTTTTTCATGATTTATGAATATTACTAGGGTTACTTCTTTTCCTTCCTCCGATCACATACTTTGAAGCTTTGGAATGCTACATCAAAGGAAAGAAAAATAAAGTCGAGCTGAATGAGGGAGACATTAAGGAATAGGTACCTAGTACCAAACAATCATATGACTCTAACTAGAGCAACGACACCTCCCATATTAAAGACAAGTAGGTTATTAGGCAAAAATTTCCATAGAATCTTAATCAAGTTTATTGTATTTTATATACTTAATTTTTAAAATTATATAATTATTTGGTTATAATATAAAATAACAAAAATAATTTGAAAAACTTTTTATCCTGCCTGACATATACATTGTCCCTTCCAGAGCTATATTAGAAAACCCCGAGGGCTTATGCCCCGAGAGACATGTTTTGTGATATGCCACAATTGAGTCACACAGATGCATCAAAATATGACTCGCTGAGAAATAGGCATTCAACAACCTCCTGAGTAAGATGAAAGAGGTTATTGAGCAAATTTTTTTACTTGTATGTCTCTATGGTCAAATCTTAATCAAGTTTATTATATGTTATGAAGTGGTTCATGCGAAAATTTGGAGTCATAATGACCATTTGGTTTCTTTAATCTATGTAAAAGACTGCAATTATGTGAGTCTAATTAAAGACTATAAAAAATTTAGTACTCATCAAACATGTCATGAATGTTTAAAAGGAATATAATGATATTAAAAATGAATAATACATCCATATCTTATATCTTGTTGTACACCCAGAAAGAAGGCTCCACCCAATGAGCTAAATCACGAATTGACAACATGTTATTCATATCACTAGCGGCAGTGTAATAAACACTTAATGGATATAAAAAGACTACGTCTAGCAGGTGGTTATTTATCTAAACTTGGTGATGTGAACAATGTGGGACCTCGTGCGTAGTCCATTACTTTTTTAAATAAACATGATTTTTAGAAAATCAATTAAACACATTTATATGCAAGTTGGTGAATATTACTAGGGATATTTATATTCTTTCCTCAGATCACATGATTTGAGGATTTTGGTTTAATGAGCCCAGAAGCCAAACAAAGTAGTTGAAGAGACAAAATGCTACATCAAAGGCAAGAGAAATAACATCGAACTGAATGCACGAGACATTAAAGAACAATTCCTTAACACCAACCAATCATCAAAATTCTCTTTTAGACCGACTAACATGCAAGCCCATCTCGCTATACAATCAAATCAAAGAAAAAATGTCTTGTGGCGGTCTCTCTCTCTATCATTATATATCTATACCTTGTGTTTTTCATGATTTATGAATATTACTAGGGTAACTTCTTTTCATTCCTCCGGTCACATACTTTGAAGCTTTGCAATGCTACATCAAAGGCAAGAAAAATAAAGTCGAGCTGAATGATGGAGACATTTAGGAATAGGTACCTAGTACCAAACAATCACATGACTCTAACTAGAGTGACAACACCTCCCATATTAAAGACAAGTAGGTTATTAGGAATTTCCATAGAATCTTAATCAAGTTTATTGTATTTTATATACTTAATTTTTAAAATCATAAAATTATTTTGTTATAATATAAAATAAAAAAAAACAATTTGAAAAGAATTTTATCTGGCCTGACATATACATTGACCCTGCCAGAGCTATATTAGAAAATCCTGAGGGCCTATTCCCCGAGACACATGTTTTTTTGATATGCCACAATTGAGTCACACAGGTACAGTCAAAACATGACTCACTGAGAAATAGGCATTCAATAACCTCCCGAGTAAGATGAAAGAGGTTATTGAGCAAATGTTTTCACTTGTATATCTCTATGATCGAATCTTAATCAAGTTTATTTATTGTTATGTGAAGGGTGAGAAAACACTTAGAAGAGGGGGGGGGGGGGGGGGTTGAATAAGTGTTTTCTTTTTCTCGCGTAATACGAATGGAAGGACACAAATATTTTTATCCTAGTTTGTTTGAAACTCAAACTACTCCAGTCCACCCACCAAGGTGATTTCGCCTCTCTCAACGAGGACTTAATCCACTATAATCAAACTGATTACAAATGCACAACCAAACGGTTGTGACTAACAATACAATGCACAAGCCAACTGCAATTGACTAACACCTCTAAGACTCAACTAGTCCTAGCCCTCTTGAGAAATCTGACCCAACTGGTCTCTCAAGGAACACTTACAAAATTATCTCTTAATAGTAGTGAAAATGAATGCTTCTAATAAGCTTTATCACAAACTGTGATTTATCACTAAGATTGTTTCTCAATGTTTAAGATCTACCCACTATACAGTATTTGTTTACAAGTATGAAAATAGTGAGCGTAAGATTATTTCTTGTGGATCATTAACCTTTCTTTGAAACAAAATGTCTTCTATATATAGCTTCCAATTTTTGATCATTATTGCCTTGATGAGAGTGCATGTGTGATACGGTGGGAGAACTGACTTGAAGGTTTTGCGTTTGTGTTCGCAAATGTTGCAGTTTAGCAAGAGTCTCCACCGACTTTTCTTTTATCCAAAAAGGAAAGGTGATAAAGCACAGGAAAGACCTTTAGAGATGTTTTTCGGGTCCGTGGGGTAGATTATGAAAAGGGAAGGTATTAGCACCCTTTTCATCCATGGTTTTCCATGGGATCTTAGTTACTTGCTAGATCACTTGCTTTTGTTTGAATGTGTGCTTGTGGTGGTGATTTTTGAAAGTATTTTGAAAATAGAACTTCGTAATGGTTCTCGTTTCTATGAGAACACCTACAAAGTGTTTGTTTCGAAAATAGTTCAAAAGTGTGTTTGTGAGATGGGTTTTTTGAAAGTATTTTGAAAATGGAACTTCGTAATGGTTCTCGTTTCTATAAGAACGCCTACAAAGTGTTTGTTTCTAAAATAGTTAAAAGATGAGAGTGTTGGTGTATAAATGTTTTTGTTGTGAGCAAGCAAGTAACTAAGAGCGAATATATCTACTCAAAAGGTCTTAAATGTGCTTTTCCTCCTCCTTTAGATGTGGCTATCTTACCATCGATTTGGTAAGAAGCCCCATCGTTGGATGTGAAGGGACGGGCGTTGGGACGTTTGTATAGTCATAGAAGGCAACATATGGGACGTTTTAGCAATGTCGTTTTAGGGACTAGATCGTTTACCGAAGGCAACATCGAGGGTCATCGAGGGACTACGATCTTTTATCGAGGGTCTTTGCTAAAACGCCCATGCTCGAGGGACATGACTATTTTCCGATAGGCAACGAGTGAGATTATCCTAAGGGTGCATGTGCGCAAAGTGTGTCTTATTGCATGCATTTGTCTTGTATTTGAAAGGTTATCTATTTGCCGATTTTATCTTTCCATACATCCTAGTTACTAGCAATATATGAAAGCAAGTAAACATGTGAAAGATAAATCCTAAGCTATTACATAACTTTAGGGGGATGGGGGTACAAATTTACAATGGAGATGAAGTGGAGACTGGAATATTACAACCATATCGAATGATGACGAAAACAATGTAAAACAGTGTAAAACAAAAGGAAAACTGCATTTTGAACTGCTATGTGTCAACCCATGCTGCTATGCATCGATACATAGCTTTTCCCTGCCCATGCAAAACAAAATAACTCAGTATGTGTCGATACATAAGGGGATGTGTCGACTCATGCACCCTTTTTGTGTCGACGCGAAACGCGTATGTATTTACTCATAGGCTTTTCCCTGCTCCTGTAAAACAAAATGACTCAGTATGATTCAACATATAATGGGATGTGTCGACTCATGCACCCTTCTTGTGTCTACGCGAAGCGTGTATGTATCGATACATAGTCTTTTCCCACTTCTGTTTTGTAACCTGAAGTCGATATGAGTCAATACATGGGGGTTATGTGTCCACTCATACCCTGTTATTTCACTAGGACGAGTCGACACATGAGGATATGTGTTGATACATGTTTCATTTTCCTGCCTTAAACATTATTTCATTGACTGCACATGTTAGTTCATGGCATATGATGGATAAACATGAACAACAAACGACTGAATAAGCCTAAACAATGTGCAGATGACTAGTTCACAAAGATATTAAAGTACTACATCTTGTTTTTAAAGAACAACTTGTTAATGATGTAATGACAAGGTATCTAGTCAAGAGGACTTACCTTTGGGCTGCACTGGTTGTTTTAGATCTGAATGCTTTTCCAAAGGATGTGATAACCTTGTGAGTCTTCAGGAAGCTGCTCTGGACGACTAGAACTGAGTTGGACTGTACTGTAATATTTTTGGTGTTTTGAAGATGGAGATGGATAGCAACACAACAGCTATTTATATGTTTAGACAAACTTTGTATGAAGTGTTTGGCTTGGGGAGAGTTTGTATGGTGGAGTAAGAGGTTGGGATTCTGTTTTGAACAAGAACATATTTGATTTTGAAAAATCAGTCAAGGTTCACGAGAATACTGTTTTTCTGCTCAATGAGACTCTCTATTCTCTCTCTATATCCTCTCTTCCCCCTCCAACCCTTTGTCTTATGAGGCAGCCCTCCTTTTGTAGACCCCTTGACTGTGGTTTAGGGGGGAAACAAATAAGCCATTTTGAATTGTTTTTGCATGCTGTTTTGATTCTTTCTGCACACAAATTTCCTTTGCCATTTTGGTGCAAGTTTGGGGCTGTCATGGTGCAGGCTTGGGCAGACTGCATAGAGCAGTTTTTGACTGGTTTTGTGGACATATTTTGGATTACATAAAACATAAATGCAGGTTTTGTGGCAATGTGATATATCCTATTTTCTTCAATTTTGGACAGCATAGTTGTAGAATGTCACAAGTTTAGTCTTGTGCACATTATATCAAAGGCAAAAATATTGTGACAAGGTTTTAATCAAGACATAGTTTTAGAATATGTAATTTTGCAAAAATGTCACTTTGTAATAACTTGAATTACTTGCATCATCTTGAATTATTTGGAGTTGTAGTAAAATTCCATGAAGCAAATGAATTTAATCAAGTATAGAAAATACTTAGAAAAATCTCAAAGTCTTGCAAAGTTGGATTTTTTATTCTCTTGACTTCTTAATGATCAAACTTGATATTTTTGAATGTCTTGATTAAATTTGATCTTTGGGTTGTAATGTTGATCAAAAAGTCAAATTTTGACTTTCCAGCATGCAATTGACCATTTTGCCCTTGTGCCAATTTCAAGCCTAAATTGATGTATCAGTGCTGCAAACTTGACGTCCTAGAATATCTTGTGAGCAAATACTTACAAAATGAGAGGGAAAATTTTGGGGTTCAACAACATGCATTTAATGATGCGTGTAGGCTTGGTCTTTACGTTTCTAATGCTCGTGCGTAGTACACTTGAGTGCGTTAGCCGTCTTAGCATTTAATAACCAATAGTACTGTCAGAGCTTGTCTCTGGAAGTTTAAGTGTTTGCTTTGCAGCGTTGCCATTTCAGAGTATACTTTATCTTTTCCTCTATCAGAGTATTCTTCAATATGTGATCATCAGAGTTTGCTTTATCTTGCATTATCAGATGTTTCTTTCAGTGTGCTTCTATTTTAGATCTTTGCTTCAGCTAGCTTTATCAGAGGTTGCTTAGTATTGCTCTTCATCAGAGTTTGCTTTGGAGTGCTTCCTTCTGAGTTTGCTTTAGACTTGCATAGAATGATGTTTATTTCTAAGATACATGAGTCAGAACATCATCTGAACTTAGAGAACACACAAGTCAGAGTATAAAATATATTTCACAAAATTTTATTTCATTGTTATCATCAAAACTCTAAGATATGATTAGAACCAAACTTTGTTCTAACAATCCCCCCCCCTTTTTGATGATGACAAAAACAATTTAGATTTTTTTTTTAAAATTTGTGCAAGTGTGAGAGTCTCCCCCTGAGATAGATAATCTCCCCCTGAGATTGATATTTCTTCTTCTGAAAAATTAATTAAAGAGTTTAAGAGCATAAGGGAAACTTTCTGAGATTTTGCTCTTCAGAGATTTGAGACGTTTTTCTTTCAGAGTTTCATTTGGAGTTCTTTTCTAGATGATGTTCAGAGCTTAGTCTTCCAGAGTCTTGAGTTCCTGCATATCTCTTAAACAGAAAAGAACTTTGTATTTCGTTAGGAATGTTTGAGACTTAGTCCCATAACTGTTTTCATGGATCAGATCAAAATCTTATTTTCTCCCCTTTTTTGTTATTATCAAAAAGTAATAAAAAAACAAAAAGATTCAAAAAAAGATTGTATATTGAAGATTCAAAACGGACAGAGGTACAAAACAAAAACAACAGGGAAACTAAAAAAATTAAAACTAGGATTGACGAGAGACAATAGAAAGAAGATGATTCTTGATTTCATTTGAGGATTCCTCTTGTTTCATCATCCAAGTTCTGATTTCCTTGTTGGTTTCATCCTATTTGTCCAAACGCTCATGGATGGCTTCATTTTCCTTCTTCAGTTCATTCAGAGTATCCATCACCAACGAAGAAGGAGAAAATGTTGAAGCGGCTTCAGAAGATACAGCCTGTGGAGCAGAAGCAATAGGTCCATAGCCTACAACATTGGAGAGGAGGGTGCCAAGATCAATCAGAAGAGTTGGCACTTTCTCAGAGGCAGCTTCAGTAGAAGGTTGGTGATACAGAGTCATGGCCAAAGGATTTGATTCTGACTTAGAGCCATCTTCAGATTCGTCTTCTGAAATCTCCATGTGGTCAGCAAGTGGTAATGGGGCACCGGTAATCTGCAGTGGAGACTTTTTATTCCATCTATTTACCACTTTTGTCTTGAAGGCATTCAGATACTGGGTGAAATTATCAAAAACCTGAGAATAGCACAGATCTTGCAACTTGAAGGTTTCATCATTGAATTTCCTTCTTAATTCTTCCCACTGAAAATCACATGCAGCTGGGTCCAGGTTGTTGGCACTGTTTTCCTTCAGCAGGTCTATCCACTTCTGCATTTCCGTTGTAAAATTTTAAAAACGTACAGTAACATCTGGCTGAATAGGTTTTGGGGTTGGTTTGGGAACAGGATTTTTGGTGTATATTATTTGTAGATATCATAGACCTTCGGGATCAACTACAGTCCTAAGGAAGTCAGAAGGTTGAGAGGGTTCAGGAGGTTCTAATGAGGATGGACTAAAGGTTGGTTCCAGAGTGTGAGGTGATGAGGGTTCAAGTGAGAGAGGTGTGGAATTGCTGGTAACGTAGGAGGGGTGATGTCAGGAGAGATGATGGTGGTGTTTTGGGTTGAGGAAGAGGGAATGGGTGCAGGGGATTCATTTACATCAAAAATGTTCTCAGAGGGAATGATGAAGGACGGAGGTTGTATGGCCAGAGGCACATTTATTCCTGGTAATCTCCACGAACCATCATACCACTCCGAGGATCTTAGGGATAAAGGTCTGATGGGGGATGTTGGAAGAGGGTTTTCATCAGAGGTATTTGGATTTTGTTGAAGGGGAGCAGAAGTAGGTTGAGTTATATGTGGTTGAGGTTGATATTGTGTAGGGACTATAAAATCAAAGTTGTCTATGTCAGAGAGAACTTGATCAATTTGAGGATTATTTTGGAGGGGTTCAGAAGGAATGGTGAGGTCTATGTCTATTTCTATATCTCCTAGAGTTTGTGGGTCAGCAGATGGTGATATACGTACAGAATCACAAACAGAAATAGTTTCATTGGATGTACCTGAAGATTTCTTCTTCTTATTCTTCTGAGGACGAGCAGAGGGGCCTTCTACTGCTTTCCTTTTCTTCTGCTTCTGGATGAAAACATCTGGAGCAGGTAGATTTCTTCCTTGAAGCCATGCGGGGTCAATGGGAATGCCACTTTCCTTGAAAGCTTCAATGAAGTGCAGAATAATCTCAGGATGATCACCAGAGTTGAAGAGAGGAAAATCTACAATAGGGATTCTCCTTCTGGTGACAGTTGCTGAAATGTATTGAGTAGGTTCTACCAGAAGTTTATCAATCAACTTCCTCTTCAGCAGGTTCTTCCTGGTCAGAGCTTTTCCACACGTGGGCTCCAATTCACCAAGCAAGTTGGCGTCCTCTAAGTGAGCTATCAGACCATTCTCAGTCAGAATGTCTGAGATTAATCTTCCCAGAGGGATCCGGTTTCTTTTTGACTTAGGGTTTTTGACCCTTTCATCTTCCCTGGTTTCCTTCACATGCGTCCAGAGGTGGTTGAAGAAAAGATAGGGCAGATCAATCTTCACATTTGTTCCAAGACAGAACAAAAGGTATTGTTGGTCAACATTGATGTAGTCAGGAGAACTAGTTTCCTTCCTGTGATGAATGCAGCCATGAATGATTCTTGCCCAAATTTTATACTGGTTCTTCAAGTCTATGACTTTGTTGGAAGCTTTCCCAGTAGTAAATATTTCAGCATAAACCTTGGACATATCCATTCTTCCATTTGAGATTCCAGTAACACCATTTCCTTCAAAACCTAGAAGTTTCCTGATGAGATTCTCAGTGATGGAAATCTCTTTTCCCATGACAAATGAAAGGATAACCTTTGGAGAGGCAATGGCATGAATCCAGAATTCCTTGACTAGATGAGGAAACACTGGTCCAACCAGACGATCAAATAAATTTTGCCACCCTTGGAATTCCACCGCCAAAAACAAGTCAAAACTGTTTGCTTTCAGATTATCAAAATCGACCATAAGTTCAATCACCACTTCCAAGCTATCAACAGGTATGAGCGTTGTTCTTTCAGGGACGACATATCTTTCTGCGTGTGGAGAGCTGCTTGATGAAACAAGAATGCTCTTGGAAGGAGATGAAGATGAAACCATTTGGAGCGTTTAGGTTTAGGATTTGAAAAAAATAGAGAGTTTTGCACAAAAACGCAGAGGCGATTGAAACTTAGAGAGAGAGAGAGAGACAGAGAGAGTAAAGAGTAAAAGAGGGGAATTTTGCAGGGTATTTATAGCTTGAGAAATTTTTTGGGAAATAAAACCAATAAGAATTCTGAACGATTGAAATTAAAAAATAATCATTACTAGCAATTAATGGAACATGACATTAAGGGGAGGCGTGAGATTTTATCAAATCTGAACAGTTACCTAGGAATGGCGTCTCAATAGCAGCGCACACCTGCGTGACCTTTCATAATTGAAACACACGTTTAACTTCTGAGAGTAGCGTGTGACAGCTGGTTTAATATAATGAACTTCTGACCATTCTAGTAATGAAACATTAGACACATTTCAGAACATGATGAATGGCTTCTGATGTAACTCCTCTTCTCACTTCTAAAGAGTACTTAATCAGAACATTCATTTCAGGACATTCTGGAAACACATATAGAAGAAAAACAGATTTTCATTCAGGACAAAATTCCATGCTGATGTTTTCAGAATGAATTTAAATCTGTCTTCAGAAAGAGGTTTAGTAAAAATATCATCCCATTGATTGTATGTGTCTACAAAGTTTAAGTTTAAAATTCCTTTCTGAATATAGTCCCTTATGAAATGATGTTTAATTTCTATATGTTTTGCCTTAGAATGTAGGATGGGATTTTTTGAAAGACAAATAGCAAAGGTATTATCACAGAAGATAGGAATCTTACTTTCATATATATGATAATCTTCCAGCTAGCTCTTCATCCAGATTATTTGAGTGCTACATTCAACAATAGATATATATTCAACTTCAGTGGTTGATAGTGCAATAGTGGCTTGCTTCTTGCTGTACCATGAGATGACGTTATCACCCAGAAACTAATAGCTTCCAGAGGTGTTTTGTGTTCTATTCTATCTCCAGCAAAGTCAGCATCATAACAACCTACTAGTTTAAAGTCTTTGGATCTTCTGTAACACAGTCCAAGGTTAGTAGTACATTTCAGATACCTCAGAATTCACTTAACAGCAGTTAAGTGAGATTCTCTAGGATCTGATTGGAATCTTGCACATAAACATACAATGAATAATATATCCGGTCTAGATGCAGTCAGATAGAGAAGAGATCCAATCATACCTCCGTAGAGCTTCTGATATACTTTATTACTTACCTCATCTTTTTCCAGAATGCATGTAGGATGCATTGGTGTCTTTGCTTATTTACTTTCTGAAAGCTGGAATTTCTTCAGAAGTTCTTTAACATACTTTGTCTGATGTATGTAAGTACCTTCTGGAGTTTGATTAATTTGAATTCCCTGAAATAATTTCAGTTCTCCCATCATGCTCATCTCAAATTCTGCCTGCATAGACTCAGCAAATTCTCTTCCAAGAGAGACATTAGAAGTTCCAAATATAATATCATCTACATATATTTGACAGATTAAAATGTCATTTTTAAATGTTTTTCTGAATAAGTTTGTGTCCACTTTCCCTCTGGTAAAATTCTTTTCTAAAAGAAAATTACTCAGACGTTCATACTAAGCTCTGGGAGCTTGTTTCAGACCGTACAAAGACTTTTTCAGTTTAAAAACATGTTCTAGAAATTTTGGGTCATCAAAACCCGGAGGTTGGCGGACATAAACTTCTTCTTCTATGTAACCATTAAAAATGCACTTTTAACATCCATTTGATATAATGAGATGTTGTGTTGAACAGCAACAGAAATTAACAATATAATTGATTCTAACCTGGCGATTAGGGAAAAGGTTTCATTATAGTTAATTCCTTCTTGTTGACTGTAACCTTGTACAACCAGTCGTGCCTTGTTTCTGACAACCTCTCCTTGCTCATTTAGCTTGTTTCTAAATACTCATTTTGTTCCTATGATATTGAATCCTTTTGGCTTTGGAACTAGATCCCACACATCATTTCTTGAAAATTGATTTAGTTCTTCTTGCATAGCTAGGATCCAATCGTTGTCTTGCAGAGCTTCCTCTATTGAGGTTGGTTCAATTAGAGAGACCAAACCAAATAGTGAATCTTCAATGTTTCTGAAAGAGGATCTTGTTCTGATGGGATATTCTTTCTTTCCAATAATCACATTCTCTGGATGTGCTGATGTGATTCTGTATAATTTATTCTGTGAGGGTTGTTCAGAAATTCTTAGATTTTCCAGAGCATTTTCAATAGGAGGGTCTTCTGAGATGTCCTTTGCTTCTGACTCTTCAGAGTTTGTAAGATGATCTTCTGTACCTGCAGGATTTTCATCCTGCTTTGGCTTTTGCTGGCCAAGCTTATCATCAAATCTAACTTTGATTGATTCTTCATTAATCAGAGTTTATGTGTTGTATACTGTGATACGGTGGGATAACTGACTTGAGGTTTTGCTTTTGTGTTCGCAAATGTTTCAGTTTAGCAAGAGTCGCCACCGACTTTTATTTTATCCAAAAGGAAAGGTAAAAAATCACATGAAAGACCTTTGAGATGTTTTCTTAAGTTCGGGGGGTAGATTATGAAAAGGGAAGGTGCTAGCACCCTTTTTATCCATGGTTTTCCATGGGCTCTTAGTTACTTGCTTAGATCATTTGCTTTGCTTTTCCAATTGTTTGAAATGGTGCGTTGTGTGGTTTTGAAAGTATTTTGAAAAGAGGCCATCGTTTTGGCAATCTTTGTAATGATTCTCGTTTGTAAGAATGTATACAAAGATGTTTGTATTTTGAAAAATGTTTTAATGTTTTGAAAGTTGTTTGGAAATTGTTTTGAAATGTGTGTGTTTGTTTGAAAATAGCAAGGATTTTTTGAAAGAGATCAAGTAACTAGGAGTTATCTACCCTATTCAAAAGTCTTTCTTGTACATTTTTATTCCTTTGACATTGTTGATTTACCATTGTATTTGGTAAACAACTCTATCTTTGGATGTTAAATGGGACGGGCATGGGTCATCATATGACCATGATAGCAATTGTGCCAAGTATCTTAGCAAGTTTTAGGGACTAAGATCATTTGTTTTTAGGCAACCTTTTGATAGCGTCATCGAGGGACTATGATCTTTTTGTTTTGTTTTGTTTTGTTTTCCCAAGATACCTAGAATGCATACCATGGCCATGTTTAAGGCAACAAAGTAGGTGAAACCCTAGGTGCAATGTGTTGTCATTTTTCATGCATTTTTGTCTTGTGTTAGGTCATGCTATTTGTTTGATTTTTTTGTCTTTGCATACAAAACCCTAGTTTACTATCATGGTATATGAAAGCAATAAAATGCATAAAGTAAATCTAAACTATTACAACAATATTATTGGAGGGGGGATACAAGTTTTGAATGAGGATATTTGCACAAAATAAAACCCTAATTTACTATTACAACCCAATTGAATTTATTGTACCATAAATAAATAAACAATTATTTAAATATGCAATAAAATGTAAATATGCAAGAAAATGTTTTGGAATTGTTTTATGTATGAGAAAATAATATTAGCAAATTCCTAAAAATAAGAAAAAATAATGTTTTATTTTTGAAAGGGGAAACCTTAATTTTTTAAAAGAAAAATATATGTTTTCTAATATTCTTGTCCATTTTTGTTTAAGAAAAAAAAATAATATTATATATAAATATTAAAAATTAAAATATGTGAGAAAATAACATTTTATGTGTATAATATAATAAAATAAAATATTTAAGTATTTTAATATTATTTACAAGTCTATTTAAGAAAATAAATTCTATTAAACCTAATAAACTATTTTTATGCCAAAAAATAATTAAAATAATAAAATAAAATGCAAAAAAAATAAGAAAATATTTTTATGATTCTATAATGGTCAGAAAATAAAATAATGCAAGTCAAAATAAAACATATGCAAAAAATATAAAAAATAAAAGAAAATGCAAAGCGGGGGTGCAGAAGCAAAAAGGGGGGTGCAAAAAGAAACATGCCCAAGGCCCTGGCCCAGGACAGCTTCGTCCCTGACCTCTAGACAACAACGCGCGCGCCCTGTGCTTCAACCTGTAACTCTTGCATACGTGCATAAAAACAAAATCTTGCAACATGAAACTCGTAGCATGTTAACTCACGATTCCAATGATATAAAAATCATGACCTAACTCTCAAAGATCAAGGAGAATTTTATCACCCCTAATTTCTGACCTTAAATTTTCATGAACTTCAAGCTTCAAATTCTCACTACTCAGTTAATATAAATAAGAACTATGCATATGTACAGTTCAAGCATGTTAAAGAATACATCTTTGCTTCACAAACCTAAGCCTAAGGATGCCTAAATAGAGAGATAGAAACTTGACAAATACCTTGTTCAGTTGAGTTTGGATATGGCAATGTGGGGACTTTGAATGAGGCCTGGAGTTCTTGTGAGCTTCCTTGAGTTCCCTTCAACCTTTTCCAATGCTTAGCTGGTCTTATAGATGGCTAAAACTCCTTGCACGAGTCAACCTGCAACCTTGCAAAATGAAAATGGTGAAGTGTGAAACTAAGCTTAAAGTTGCAAGACAGGGGCCTGGATAGCTTGGATGTGAGGTATATAATGTGTTTGAAGTGATTCAAAGAAAAACGCACGAGGCAATATGGAAATGGCTTTGATTTTGCAGAGGCTGCCCTGTTTTGGGCAGAAATGGTGTTTTTTGTGTTTGAGGGTGTTTGAGGTGTTATTAATTCATATCCTACGCTTGTTACAATATTCTGAAGTCGTTTGGAATGATACAAAGCCTTTCCTTTATCAGATACATGAGTTGTATTGACTTTTGCAAGTTTTCTTGTTTTTGAAGAAAAGGTGAAGTGACAAAGCCAAAGGCCTGTGCAGGCTAGCTTAAGGTCTGATGAGATTTGGTGTACATTGCCTGAAGTTTGTGGATATCGTATGCAACAAGAGATTAGGTCCATGGCTCAAGATAAACAAAGTTGGAAAAAGCAAGCTTTATCAAAGTAGCAATGTGAACTTTATGCCATTTTTGGATTAATTCAATGTGCAAAGCTTCAAAAGTCAGAACAAGGCCATTATACAGTGTGTTTGCATTTAATTAGGGAGTGTAGAAGGGATTAGGACCTGTAAAACCAAGTACAAGAATGTTTGAAACTGATTTGCAACTTGTACCAATGTGAAAAATGCCTTGAACAAAAGTGATAAATTTCCATTTTCATTTCTTCGATTCTCCCTAACCATAAATGATCTGAGAGAGTTATTGGACATTTTGGAAAGCTTGTAACATGCTCTACAATCCATATTTGAAATGAATTTTTATATTCCTCTTGGAACTAGGTGAAAAGTTGCCATGAAGTTAGGTCAAAAATCTGCCTAAACTAGGGCAAATTTTTACTAAGTTAAAAAGTTTATGGACCCCTATTCACAAAATCATAACTTGAGATCCAAGCATATTTTGGGAAAACTTTTTGAATCAAAGTTGTAGATTTTATAGAGGAATACAAATTTCATGTTTGAAGTTTCCTTTTAATCCAATTGCATCATGGTGAAAAAGTTGTGGAAAGTTGGAAAAAAATAAGAAATTTTCATAACTTAGAAAAATTCTAAGTTATGAAAAATTTCAAATTAAAACCCCAATTTTCAAAATTAGGTTTTTTGGTGAACAAGTTTCATGTTTTGACACATCTTGATGAATTATGACCCTTGGCACTTGATTTTGACCAAAAAGTCGAAGTTTGACTTTTTAGTGTACAGTTGATTTTTGATCAGTTGACTGGAAAATTCATTTGTCAATCCAATGCACTTGAGATCTTTTGAACTTTGTGATTAGGTCAAGATGATGCCATTGAGTCCTTGAAACCATGCTTGAATTCAATTTGCCAATGGCTAGGTCAAAAATCAGAAATTGCCCTTCTACAGTCAAAACCCTAATTTTGACCATTTTGCCCTTTTGATGATTTGATCAAATTTCTTGAGGAGTTATGGTCCAAACTTTATCAAATGGTTCATATGAGTTTATAATGTTGATGTGGATAAAAAATTATTAGGTTTGACTATGAATTGGTCATGGTTGACTTTTTCCCCAATACAGTTGATTTTTAGGTTAACTGTCCAATTGATTGGGCAAAAAAAGTGATTCAAGGCTTGAAACTTGGTATGAGCAATCTTAGGGGCCCAAGATGGGGTATGAAAGTCACATGAAGCATTGATGGTCCAAAAATCCTTGTGCAAACTCAAACCCTAATTTCAAGTCATCAATGCAAGGAGAGGTCTTGAGCTGAGCAAACCCTAATCTGGTCTTGAGTCCAAAGAGTCTTGTGAGGAAAATCTTGATAAAATGAGAGTGCAAATTTTGGGGTACAACAGCTGCCCCTGTCCAATCTTATTGAACCTGAAGAGTTAGATTGGCGATTTTTGCCGTTCGTGACTCGAAGATAAAAGATGATTGGACACTAGAGTGCCCGTAAGTTTGCACTTAATGAAGTAGTTGAGGGAATGGGCTTAAAGATGCCATTTGGAGAGGTGATAGAATATTGTTGGAGATGGGCTTGTAGATGCCATCCAAGAATGCTTGTTGTAAATCAAGAGAATGAACATCAGAATGGTATCCGTATCTGGAACGTATCTGAGTTGTATCTGGAGATTTGAATTTGAATAAGTGATAGAATGGCTTCCGTGTCTGGAGCATATCTGGACTGTATCTTGAATAGGTGATAGAATGACTTCCCTGTTTGGAGTGTATCTGAGTTGGGGGAAAAGTCAGAATAAGTGATAGAATGGCAACCGTGTCTAGAGCGTATCTGTATTGTATCTGAACAAGAGATCTGCAAGATGAATCTAAATGAGTGTCAGGATGGCATCCGTGTTTGTTGCGTATCTGAACTGTATCTTGACTTGAAATCTGAATAAGTATCATAATGACTTCCGTGTCTGGAGAGTATCCGTACTGTATTTGACTTCTGAGTCTGAATGAGCAACAAAATGACTCCCGTGTCAGGAGTATATCCGTACTGTATCTTGACTTTGAATTCTGAATGAGTAATAGAATGACTTTCATGTATGGAGTGTATCTTTACTGTATCATAAATAAGAGCTCTGAATGAGTAACCAAATTACTTCCACGTCTGGAGTGTATCCGTACTGTATCTGAATAAGAGATCTGAATGATTATCAGAATGACTTCCGTATCTGGAGTGTATCTGTACTGTATCTGAATAAGATATCTGAATGAGTATCAAAATGACTTCCGTGTCTGGAGTGTATCCGTACTGTATCTGAAATCTTTGAATATTTGTTAAATATAGTTGTTAATCTTATCCTGAAAAGGGTAAAATGGTAGCTGAAACACAAAGTTATGTTGCATGAAATGTATGATGCAATAAAAATGTGTTTTATCAATGTTTATGATATATGAATGTAATGTATGCGCATGTAAGCTGATTCGCTGTATTGATGAGGAAAATAAATCCTTGACAGTTGGGGAAAATAAAACTCTTGACTGCTGCCGGGGAAGATAAATCCTTGACTATTGAGGATGATAAATCCTTGGAGACTGCTGGGGATTAAGAGAAATCCTGACTTCTCCAGGGATATAGAGATCCTTCATGTCTTTAAAGTTGGAGTATGATTAACATTCTGTTATGAGAATAATGCCAAGTGTTGCTTGAGAAACCTGCTTGGGGAATCCCGAGAACTTTGATGACCATGGTTGGGGATTACACAATGGGAATCCTTACTCGGCTGGGGAATATGGAAAACTCTGATGGTTTCTGCGGGGAACTAAGAATGAGAATCTTCATTTTGTTGAGGAGTATGAAAACTTTAGTGACTTCACTGGGGAAATGAGATTGAGAATCTTCAATCTGCTGAGGAGTGAAAACTCTGTGGGGAGTAGCTATACTGCTGGGGAGTAGCTATCTTGATGGGGAGATCAGGAGTTTGGGTTGTATGCCAATCTACTGGGGAATTATCCAAAGTTGTTGTCTGGTTAGCTGTCAGGCTTCAAAGCAACTTGCTGGGAAATTATCAGGTTTTAAGATAACTTGCAGGGGAATTTGAGGAAACTGGAGGATTTCCACTGGGGTTTAAAGGTTGAAGTTTTAGCTTCGCTGGGGAAGAAAGTTTCATCTCCGATGAGGATCTGTAGTTCAAAGTTTTGGCTCCGCTGGGGATTGGGATTTTCAAATTTTAACTCTGATGGGGATTTTGAAATTTAGCTCCGCTGGGGATCTAGATGATGTACTGTAGGGATTGCCCCTGGAATAGCCTAAAGACGTTTTCCTATACTTTCAACCTGTCAGTAATTAATCTTTTCCAAATCGTTTATTTGTAAACAGTGATTATATTCAAATGCATATGCTCATTAATAAATCATTGGATGTTTTCAAATAAAACACAAGTTTAAAAAGGAAAAGACAAATAGTTTTCTGCACTTTGAAGTATCTTTGTTTTAACTTTGTGTAAGTAATTTGTACAAAGGAGACAGACATCCTAGTAAGAGAACGTTGTCATAAAAATGAGAAAAATGTATACAAAGAAAGATGGCTATGTGTAAAAATTCCATGGGGTTCCCATTCTACTATAGCCTTCGTAACTTTGGATATCTTGTCCATTCGTTGCTTCGTTCGAAGATGATTGAGTTGATCAGAAACCTGGAGCTTGTCTGTGAATAGATTGTCCTTAAAGTGATCCGACGAGACATAGTTATACGCTTTAATTCCCTAACTTTTTCCTGGACCGCCCTTTCGGGTTTTCGATCCATCGGGAAACCCTTTTTTGCCCAAGTCTCCCTTTCGGGTTTTCAACTTGCCGGGTGTACAAATTTTTTATTTATCCCTAACTTTTGCCTGAACCGCCCTTTCAGGTTTTCGATTCACCGGGATGCCCTTTATTTGCCTAGGTGCGTCAACCTAGCGGGTCATTTATGCGTAGTATCTTTTGACTATGTATGCATTCACAGGGTGCGGCAAGTCATCACCGTCCATGGTGGTTAAGATCATTGCCCCACTAGAAAAGATGTTCTTGATCACAAATGGTCCTTCGTAAGTAGGAGTCCATTTTCCCCTGGGATCGTTTTGCGGAAAGATGATGCGCTTGATCACTAGATATGTGACTTAATATACCTAGCGTCTGACTTTCTTGTTGAATGCCTTGATCATCCGTTTTTGATACGTCTGACCATGGCAAACAACATTAAGTCGCTTTTTGTCAATCAAGTTAAGTTGATTAATTCGGGTCTGGATCCAATCGTCTTCACTCAAACCAACATCTTTCATGATTCTCAAGGAGGGAATCTGAACCTCGATAGGCAAAACAACTTCCATGTCGTATACCAAAGAATAGGGTGTTGCCCTAGTTGATGTGCGCTCCGTGGTACGATACCTGTGGAGAGCAAACAGTAGCATCTCATGCCAGTCTTTGTAGATGACTGTCATCTTTTGTATGATCTTCTTGATATTTTTGTTTGCAGCTTCGACAACACCATTCATCTTTGGCCGATAGGGAGATGAATTATGATGTTGAATCTGGAACTGCTCGCACAAGGCGGTGATCCTAGTGTTGTTAAGGTTTGTACCGTTGTCAGTGATGATCCTTTCGGGGATGACGTACCGGAAAATGGAGGTTCTACTTGATGAAGTGGGCAACAACATTCTTTGTGACGGATGCGAATGAAGCTGCTTCGACCCACTTGGTAAAGTAATCAATGGCCACCAGGATGAAGCGGTGTCCATTGGATTCTGTAGGCTTGATCTCTCCAAACATGTTGATTCCCCACATAGAAAAGGGCCAAGGAGCTGTTAAGATATTGAGAGCAAATGGAGGTATATGTACCTTATCCGCATAGATTTGACATTTGTGACAAGTCCTGGAATGTTGATAGCCGTCAGCTTCCATGGTAGACCAGTAATAGCCTGCCCGTAGGATCTTCTTAGCCATCGTATGCCCGCTAGAGTGAGTGCCAAAGGTACCATTGTGCAGTTCATCCATGATCTGTTCAGCTTCAATCTTGTCCACACAACGGAGCAGAATGCAATCATGATTGCGCTTGTACAGGATACCATTGCTCAGGAAGAACTTAGCTGAGAATCACCTTAAGAACTTTTAGTCGTTGATTGAAGCTCCCTCAGGATATTCTTGAGCCTCAAGATACCTTTTGACTTCATGAAACCAAGGTCAGTCCACTACTTCTTCGGTATTAATCTCGTGACAATGTGCAGGTTCGTCCATCCGTTCAATGGTGATTTGGGGAGCCTCATTATCCCAGTTAAGTTTAAACATGGATGACATTGTAGCTAGAGCATCTGCTAGCTGATTTTCTTCTCGTGGGTAGTGCTCGAAGGTAATCTGCTCAAAATGTGATAACAATGTCAAGACATGTTCTTTGTAAGGGATGAGGTTTGGATGTTTAGTATCCCACTCTCCTTTGATATGACTGATGACCAAAGCTGAGTCCCCAAACACAATCAAAGTTGTGATTCCCAAGTCTATGGCAGCCTTGAGTCCAAAGATGCAAGCTTCATACTATACCATGTTATTAGTATAGTAGAAGCAAAGTCTGGCGGTGAAAGGAGTATGGAGACCCTCTGGGAAGATGAGTACCACATCGATACCGTTACCAACTGCATTAGAGGCCCCATCAAAGTACAGGGTCCATCGAGATCCTTGTTCAGGTCCGTCATATGGTCTGAAATCTTTAACATTGTCCAATGTCATGATGTCCTTGTTAGGGAAGTCAAACCTCATGGATTGGTAATCTTCGACAGCTTGATGGGCCAGATGATCGGCTAGCACACTCCCCTTAATAGCTTTTTGGGTCGTGTACTGTATATCGTATTCTATTTGGATCATCTGCCATCTAGCTATTCTTCCAGATAGAGCAGGCTTCTCAAAGATGTACTTGATCAGATCCATCTTAGATATCAGCAAAGTGGTATGAGTCAACATATACTGCCTTAGCCGGCGAGCAGCCCATACCAAAGCGCAACAATTTTTCTCGATCAGTGAGTATCGGGTCTCACAGTCGGTAAACTTTTTGCTAAGTTAATAAATGGCATGCTCTTTTCGGCCAGACTCGTCATGTTGCCCCAGTACGCACCCCTTTGAATTCTCTAAGACAGTCAGATACATGATTAACGGTCTTCCTTCGACGGGTGGCATCAAGATAGGAGGTTCTAGAAAATACACCTTGATTTTATCGAAAGAAACTTGACAGTCATCATTCCATTTAACTACCTGATCTTTCTTCAACAGCTTGAAGATTGGTTCACAGGTAGATGTTAGGTGAGAAATGAACCTTGCAATGTAGTTTAGGCATCCCAAGAAACCTCTGACCTCCTTCTCAGTGCGAGGAGCAGGCATTTCTTGTATAGCTTTGACTTTGGCAGGATCAACCTCGATGCCCATGTTGCTGACAATAAAACCTAAGAGCTTACCGGATCGGACTCCGAATATACACTTGTTAGGGTTTAACCTTAGCTTGTACTCCTTCAACCTAACAAACAACTTTTGCAAGTGGTCGAGGTGTTCTTCTTCCGTTTGTGAACGGGCTATCATGTCATCTACGTAGACCTATATCTCATGATGTATCGTATAATGAAACAAAGCTACCATGGCACGCTGATAGGTTGCCCCGACATTCTTCAGTCCAAATGGCATCACTTTGTAGCAGAACGTACCCCACTGTGTAACAAAAGTAGTTTTCTCCATGTCCTCAGGTGCCATTTTAATCTGGTTATAGCCTGAGAACCCGTCCATGAAATAAAATACTTTGTGTTGAGTTGTGTTGTCAACCAAGATGTCAATATGCGGAAGTGTAAAGTCATCTTTAGGGTTGGCCCTGTTTAAGTCTCTATAATCCACGCACATTCTAACTTTGATGTCCTTCTTAGGCACGAGCACAATGTTAGCAACCCATTGTGGATAGGAAGTAACAGCAAGAAATCCAACATTGAACTGCTTCATAACTTCTGCTTTGATCTTTTCTGACATGTCGGGCCTCATGCGGCGGACTTTCTATTTAATTGGTGGACAGTCTTCTTTTGTGGGTAGACGGTGTACCACAATGTCTGTATCGAGTCCCGGCATGTCTTCGTATGACCAGGCAAAGATCTCAACATATTCATTCAACAGCTGAATTAAGCGTTCCTTGACACTCGGCTCTAGGTTGGTACCCACTCTGACTTCTTTTCTGTCTCCGTCAGTACCCAAGTTGATTGTCTCTAACAGCTCCTCAATAGTTAGAATAGCCCTTTCTTCCTGTCGTAGCAGTCTAGCCAATTCTCCTGGAACCTCACAATCTTCCTCACCTTCGTATTCGGCATGGTAGACCAGATCTTCAGAGTCACTGAAGGCCATAGCAGAATTGTTACCCATGGAATCCGGAATGGAAAGGTACCTGCATTTGTGAGTGTGGGTGTGTGTAAGGGATAGCCACCTTTAAACAAATAAAATGTAAAAAGAAAGACAATGAACACAAAAGTTTATATGTGAAAACATCCATGATTCATTATAATGGCATATGACGATGAAAAATAAAACCCTTACAAGTGGACCTATGCGCCTCGGGTAAGGCACAAGGTTAAAAGTGTACGAATTGTTTGAGAATTATTACAAACCAACAGAAATGTTTGAAAGAAATTATTGCGGTATGAAAGTAATCGGAACAAAGCCTTTTGCTTCCCAGTTGCACAATCCTCCATCCACAGTTGGAAAAATCCAGTCTTCCAGGCTGCTCTCCCCTTCATTATCCTCCAAAGCATTGACTCCATGATGGGTGATCTTCACTGGTGGCCCTCCAACACGGGTGCAGCGTACAACCTTTTAAGCAGAAGAAGTGAACCTCAAGCCGAATTTATCTGATTTGTAAGGAAAGTATGGAAGCTGCCCCCAAATTATGCTTCCTCCTTCTTCAATCACAGCCTTTGCATCTTTGAGAGATGACATACGAGGCGGAGGTATGGTAATTATGGGTACAGAAGACACTGTCTTGGTTGCCGCAATCTCCTGAGCTACCTCTTTAAAATGGTGGAAAGGGGTTTCGATGAATTCGCCATCCAATTCTACATAGCAGAAAGAATTTAGATGGCTTATCATGTATTCCTCTTCGCCATGAACAATTATGATTTTCCCCTGGACATGGTACTTGAGAATTTGATGCAGAGTGGAAGTGACAGCTCCCGCATTATGAATCCAGGGTCTTCCCAACAAGCAAGAATAGGAAGGACGGATGTCCATCACATAGAATATGAAGTTGAAGGTTTCAGTTCCCACTTTAATCGGGATGTCCACCTCCCCGTGGACCATCCTTTTAGAACCATCAAAGGCTCTTACAACTATATTGTTGGGCTTCAAGGTTAAACCTTCACAATCCAGTCTATCCAAGGCTTTCTTCGGCAAGACGTTCAACGATGAACCAGTGTCTACCAGTACGTGTGCTAGGGTAGTCCCTCTGCATTCCACCGAGACATGCAAAGCGTCATTATGTTTTCTCCCTTTGGATGTTAAATAAGCATCGGAGAATCCTACACCATTGTCAGCTGTTAAGCTAGCTACACATTCCTGGAACTGATCCGCGGAGGTTTCTTGTGGCACGTGAGCCGTCTTCAAGAATATTATCAAAGCTTTAGCATGAGCCTCTGAACAAAGCAGCAGGGCCAACATAGAGATCTTTGAGGGGGTTTTCCCCAATTGTTCCATAACATCATAATAGCTTTTCTTGGTTATTTTCAAAATCTCTTCCATTTCTTTTTGAGAGGTTTCAGGGATGACCAATGGCTAAGCCCTCGTCCTGGTGTGCTCTTCTTGGATCCCTTTCCCTCTATCATCAGCAGCAACAGAGGGGACAACCATAGGAGTTACAATTTCTTAAATAATTGGAGTTCTCGCAGATATGTTTACCGGTGCAGGGGTAACCTTAGAAGCAGCTGAGGGTCCAAAGATTGCCTTTGGAGGAGTAATCTCTGGAGAGAAAATTCTTCCACTGCGGGTGATTTTGCTCATTCCGGCAATGTTTCCAATGTCAGAAGTCTCTTCATCAGAACTCTTTTCAGTTGATTCAATTTGTTTAATATCGTGGTAGTAGATTCCTCCACCATAGTTCCACGGTACTGATCTGTCGGACTTGTATGGGACGGGCCCGGGCATGGTTATCTTCAAAGGTGCAGTCTTTGGAGCGGATGTAATCTTAACAGGTCTTTTGGAGACCTTGGAAAGATTGGCGGATATGGTTATTATTGAAACATCATTGACAGGAGTCGGTGTAACAGGAGTCTTTTCAAAAAGGATTTCTTGGTTATCCATTAAGCGTTGGATGCCTAACTTTAACAATGGACAGTCGGTTGGTAAGGATGAACAAAGGCAACAATCTTCTTCACAACCTGGGAAAATCCCAGCCTTCAGCAAATTCAACTTGATTATCGGTAGCGGAGTTATCAAATCATCAACAGTAGCAACAAAAAGATCTTCTTCAACAACATGGGCATTATGGCCATGCCTTGGCATTGGAGCAGAGATTACATTCGGCTTTTCAGGGGCGTCAAATTCAACTTCTTTAGCATCTATCAAATCCTGAATCTTATTCTTGAGGGCCCAACAATTGTTAGTGTCGTGCCCCGGGCTCTCTGAATGATAAGCACACTTGGCGTTCGAATGGTAGTAAGGAGAAGCTGTATTCGGATTCTTAGGGGCCTCTTTCAGACTGGCAAGGTTTAACTTCAAGAGATGGGGTAGAACCTGAGCAGGAGTCATGTTTATCTGGGTGAATTGCCGTACAGGCCTTTCCACCCTTGCTTGGTTGGTTCTTGGTTGATTGTTTCTGGGCTGATCAACTGCAGACTTCTGAATCATTACGGCCCCCACCGCTGGCCAGTGCTCAACTCTTCCTTGACCTCTTTGGGAGTAGACAGATAATACTTCCTTCTTTTCCGGAAAAGTCTTTTTGATGGCAGCGGAAGGAGATGTATCTTTTTGAATTTTCCCGCTTTTTATGTTGGCTTCAACTCTCTCTCCAGTTAGAATCAACTCAGTGAACCCCGCAGAGGAGCTTCCAATCATATGATTAAAGAAAGGCCCTGACAGAGTTCCCAAGAACATGTCTACTAGCTCCCTCTCAGATAGAGGTGGTTGTACTCGTCCTTCCAAGTCTCTCCATTTTTGGGCATACTCTTTGAAACCTTCATTTGAGACCATGCCCATGCTCTGCAATTGAGTACGGGTTGGTGCTAAGTCTGCATTGTATTGATACTGTTTATATAAGGTGGCTTCCAAGTCCTCCCAATTATGCACGTCAGACCTCTTTAACTGGTAGAACCAATCCAACTGTGTCCCCGACAAACTGTCCTGGAAAAAGTGGACCCACAGGTCTTTGTCAGAAGAATGTGGTTGAATTTTACTGAAATAAGATCGCAGGTGCATCTTGGGACAAGACAACCCATCATACTTGGAAAATAGAGGTACTTTAAACTTAGGAGGGATTACAATTCCAGATACCAACCCTAACACTTCAAAATCCAGCCCAGGCACTCTTTGTATCTCCATAGCTTCCAGACGTTCTTCCAAGTTTTTGTATTTGTCATCTGCAGGAGGTTATTGTTGTTCAGAGTAGTCCTCATCTTCCTCTTCTTCAGCTTCATAATCTGAGGGCACGGCAGTCTCTTTACCCTTTCTCTCTCCTTCCTCAGAGGTTGATGGAAAATCTAGGACCCTTCTGGCTTGACCTTCAAATCTTCTGCCCAAGGTAGCCACACCAGCTCTCTTATTCTTCTTTTTCTCTTTTTCCTTCTCTAGCAAAGTCTTGAGCTCCTCCTTCCCCTTGGCCAAGGTCAAGAGTAGCTGTTGGAATTGTGAATTCTGAGCTTGTAAATCTTTGACGGTTTGTTCAATATCCATCTTGCTGAAATAAACAGCAGAGAGATGAGGAAATTTGGTGTGAAGACATGCTTATGGATATGATGAATGATATGTATTCATGTAATGCTTTCGAGGATTCAGAAATTCAAATTTGTGTTAAACAAAAAGGAAGAAATGTCATATTAATAAGATAGAATTGTTAGTACATCAATGCCCCATGGGCAAAATAATACAAAATTCTAAGGTAAAAAGACGTTGCGCATCCTCTTTGGTGCAATGTATGTGTTGAGAATCTGCTCTTCGTAAAGTTGACGAGTAAGTTCCAAAACCTTCTTCTCGCTTGCGTAGAATTGGGCTTCAAAAGTATCGCGCTCTCCCTTGAGCTGTATCCAACTCCTTTGTAAATCTTCGAGTGATGTTGGCATGTCAGGATGTAGGAGGGTGTATGGAACCTCTCCTTCCATAACAGGCTCTATAATCACAGGGAGAATGGAGGGGTAAGGCATCATAAGACTTTGGGCGCGGGTTCGTACCCACTTGAGGTAAGGCTCAAGGGGGGTGGAATTCTTGTGTCCCAAGGTCTTACTGTCTATCTTGTTTGGCATCCTCCAATCTCGGATGAACCTTTGTCGAAGTCCTTGATCATCATTGTCGAAGTCAAAAACCAAGTCTGGAATCAGCATGTCATATGGGCCATCCCATCGGGCATAACCAAACTGTCTCAGAGCCAAGCAGGGGTTGTAGGTAATGCCTCCCCTAATGCCAAGTAGAGGGACATTAGGGAATTCCACACAACGGTCGATGATGACAACATTTTCTCTGGATTGAGAACACCAATGAATGTCTGAATGTGTAAGAGTCGTCAATCATTGTGACCACCTCAAACCTTGCTCATTCTTCAAGACTGATCGGGGAAGATGAGAAATAAACCAGCTTGCCAGTAAAGGAGTGCAACACATGAGAACACCTCTTTTCCTCATTGTTCGAGTGTGAAAAGAGTGCAAGATATCTCTAAGCAATGTAGGCACCGGGTTGCGAGCCATGAAGATTTTGACAGCACTCACATATATGAGTTGGTCAGGGTTAGGGAACAAGACCATCCTATAGATGAGAAGAGCTACAATCTCCTCAAAAGATTGTAAGTCCAAGGAGTTCCAGCAGCTTTGGGCCTTCTCAAACAGAAACTTTGACAAGAAGCCTTTGACACCACTTCTAGTTTCCCAATGGGTTGTGACCTCAGATGAGTGCAAGTGTAGGGCTTGAGCAATCTCTTCTGGCTTTGGATCTCTTTCTGTACCGTTGAAGGGTAGTTGATTGAGAATAGGAATCCTCAAGAGTTGAGAAAATTCCTCCAAAGTGGGTACAAGCTGGTAGTCAGGAAATGTGAAGCAGTGATGCAAAGGGTCAAAGAACTGGAAGAGAACTTTCAGCATGTCCTCCTCAATGTTGGTGGTGACCAAGTTAAGTAGACGACCATGTCTCTCGGTGAATGGAGAATTCTCAGGAATCCTTGAAGCTAGCTCCTTGAGTTGCGGAGGAATTCTTACAAGGTTGACTTGGATAGTTTTCATGCGAAGCGAATCCATAACCTACAAAACAGGAACAAAGATGAAGATCCAAAATCCTTGAAATGGTTAGTGGATGCATATGATGCTTCATGATGTTCATGATGTTATGCACAAGTATATATGTACAAACAAATCACACAAGTTCCTAGTTTAGGCTTGCATGGGGTTTCATAGGTAAATACCCTCTTGAAGTTTAGTTGGCTCAACCTGTCCTAGAAATAGTAATCGGGTTCTAAGGAGCTCAATATCATTGGATTGTTTTCTATGTTCATTATTTCAGTTTAGCCACTTTACTGGCAACCGAAATATTCTAAGAAAATAACCCTCAATGAGTGTAGTATCGAGTATCTACCAACTTCGGACTGCACCAAAGCCGGTTATCTCACTACATCCTAAAAGGCCAAGTTGGTCAAGTAAAGGTTCTAAAAGTCCATTAATGCTTCATGACATCACTCAGCGGCCCCGTATTCTCTTTGATTGACTCAAAGGGTACCGGTACCCACAAATATGTCGCACTAATATAGCTATTGCTTAGACCATGTCGGTATACCTTGCACAGTTTCCACAATGTATTGCTATTTACCTATGAATGTTTCCCAAATCCGAGTAGAGGATTCAAACCCAAACAATAGAACCAAAGTGTAAAGCATACAAGTCAAGCAACATAAGCATGTAAAGGTGATCTAAAAACCCTAAGGTAACCCCACTTTTAAGATATCTCCCCAGCAGAGTCGCCAGTTCTGTGATACGGTGGGAGAACTGACTTGAGGTTTTGCGTTTGTGTTTGCAAATGTTTCGGTTTAGCAAGAGTCACCACCGACTTTTATTTTATCCAAAAGGAAAGGTAAAAAAGCACAGGAAAGACCTTTGAGATGTTTTCTTGAGTTCGGGGGGTAGATTATGAAAAGGGAAGGTGCTAGCACCCTTTTCATCCATGGTTTTCCATGGGCTCTTAGTTACTTGCTTAGATCATTTTCTTTGCTTTTCCAATTGTTTGAAATGGTTCTTTGTGTGGTTTTGAAAGTATTTTGAAAAGAGGCCATCGTTTTGGCAATCTTTGTAATGATTCTCGTTTGTAAGAATGTATACAAAGATGTTTGTCTTTTGAAAAACGTTTCAATGTTTTGAAAGTTGTTTGGAAATTGTTTTGAAATGTGTGTGTTTGTTTGAAAATAGCAAGGATTGTTTGAAAGAGATCAAGTAACTAGGAGTTATCTACCCTATTCAAAAGTCTTTCTTGTATATTTTTATTCCTTTGACATTGTTAATTTACCATTGTATTTGGTAAACAACTCTATCTTTGGATGTTAAACGGGACGGGCATGGGTCATCGTATGACCATGATAGCAATGGTGCCAAGTATCTTAGCAAGTTTTAGGGACTAAGATCATTTGTTTTTAGGCAACCTTTTGATAGCGTCATCGAGGGACTATGATCTTTTTGTTTTGTTTTGTTTTGTTTCTCCAAGATACCTAGCATGCATACCATGGGCATGTTTAAGGCAACAAAGTGGGTGAAACCCTAGAGGTGCTTGTGTGCAATGTGTTGTCATTTTTCATGCATTTTTGTCTTGTGTTAGGTCATGCTATTTGTTTGATTTTTTTGTCTTTGCATACAAAACCCTAGTTTACTATCATGGTATATGAAAGCAATAAAATGCGTAAAGTAAATCTAAACTATTACAACAATATTATGGGAGGGGGGATACAAGTTTTGAATGGGGATATTTGCACTAAATAAAACCCTAATTTACTATTACAACCCAATTGAATTTATTGTACAATAAATAAATAAACAATTATTTAAATATGCAATAAAATGTAAATATGCAAGAAAATGTTTTGGAATTGTTTTATGTATGAGAAAATAATATTATCAAAGTCCTAAAAATAAGAAAAAATAATAATATTATTTTTGAAAAGGGAAACCCTAATTTTTTAAAAGAAAAATATATGTTTTCTAATATTCTTGTCCATTTTTGTTTAAGAAAAATAATAATAATATTATATATAAATATTAAAAAAATATGTGAGAAAATAACATTTTATGTGTATAATATAATAAAATAAAATGTATAAGTATTTTAATATTATTTACAAGTCTATTTAAGAAAATAAATTCTATTAAACCTAATAAACTATTTTTATGCCAAAAAATAATAAAAATAATAAAATAAAATGCAAAAAAATAAGAAAATATTTTTATGATTTTATAATGTTCAGAAAATAAAATAATGCAAGTCAAAATAAAATATATGCAAAAAATATAAAAAATAAAAGAAAATGCAAAGGGGGGGGGGGGGGGGGGTGCAGAAGCAAAAAGGGGGGTGCAAAAAGAAACAGGCCCAAGGCCCTGGCCCAGGACAGCTTCCTCCCTGACCTCCAGACAGCAACGCGCGCGCCCTGTGCTTCAACCTGTAACTCTTGCATACGTGCATAAAAACAAAATCTTGCAACATGAAACTTGTAGCATGTTAACTCACGATTCCAATGATATAAAAATCATGACCTAACTCTCAAAGATCAAGGAGAATTTTATCACCCCTAATTTCTGACCTAAAATTTTCATGAACTTCAAGCTTCAAATTCTCACTACTCAGTTAATATAAATAAGAACTATGCATATGTACAGTTCAAGCATGTTAAAGACTACATCTTTGCTTCATAAACCTAAGCCTAAGGATGCCTAAATAGAGAGATAGAAACTTGACAAATACCTTGTTCAGTTAAGTTTGGATATGGCAATGTGGGGACTTTGAGTGAGGACTGAAGTTCTTGTGAGCTTCCTTGAGGTCCCCTCAACCTTTTCCAATGCTTAGCTGGTCTTGTAGATGGCTAAAACTCCTTGCATGAGTCAACCTGCAACCTTGCAAAATGAAAATGGTGAACTGTGAAACTGAGCTTACAGTTGCAAGACAGGGGCTTGGATAACTTGGATGTGAGGTATAGAATGTGTTTGAAGTGATTCAAAGCAAAACACACGAGGCAATATGGAAATGGCTTTGATTTTGCAGAGGCTGCCCTATTTTGGACAGAAATGGTGTTTTTTTTGTGTTTGAGGGTGTTTGAGGTGTTATGAATTCATGTCCTAGGATGGTTACTATATTCTGAAGTCGTTTGGAATGATACAAAGCCTTGCCTTTATCAGATACATGAGTTTTATTGACTTTTGCAAGTTTTCTTATTTTTGAAGAAAAGGTGAAGTGACAAAGCCAAAGGCCTGTACAGGCTAGCTTAAGGTCTGATGAGAGTTGGTGTACTTTGCCTGAAGTTTGTGGATATTGTTTTCAACAAGATATTAGGTCCATGGCTCAAGATAAACAAAGTTGTAAAAAGCAAGCTTTATCAAAGTAGCAATGTGAACTTTATGCCATTTTTGGATTAATTCAATGTGCAATGCTTCAAAAGTCAGAACAAGGCCATTATCCAATGTGTTTGCATTTAATTATGGAGTGTATAAGGGATTAGGACCTGTAAAACCAAGTACAAGCATGTTTGAAACTGATTTGCAACTTGTACCAATGTGAAAAATGCCTTGAACAAAAGTGATAAATTGCCATTTTCATTTCTTCGATTCTCCCTAACCAAAAATGATCTTGGAGAGTTCTTGGACATTTTGGAAACTTGTAATATGATCTACAATCCATCTTTGAAATGAATTTTGATATTCCTCTTGGAACTATGTGAAAAGTTGCCATGAATTTAGGTCAAAAATCTGCCTAAACTAGGGCAAATTTTTACTAAGTTAAAAAGTTTATGGACCCCTATTCACAAATTCATAACTTGAGATCCAAGCATCTTTTGGAAAAACTTTGTGAATCAAAGTTGTAGACTTTGTTGAGGACTAAATTTTCATGTTGGAAGTTTCCTTTCAATCCAATTGCATCATGGTGAAAAAGTTGTGGAAAGTTGGAAAAAAATAAGAAATTTTCATAACTTAGAAAAATTCTATGTTATGAAAAATTTCAAATTAAAACCCTAATTTTCAAAATTAGGTTTCTTGGTGAACAAGTTTCATGTTTTGACACATCTTGATGAATTATGACCCTTGGCACTTGATTTTGACCAAAAAGTCAAAGTTTGACTTTTCAGTGTACAATTGATTTTTGATCAGTTGACTGGAAAATTCATCTGTCAATCCAATGCACTTGAGATATTTTGAACTTTGTGATTAGGTAAAGATGATGACATTGAGTCCTTGAAACCATGCTTGAACTCAATTTGCCAATGGCTAGGTCAAAAATCAGAAATTGCCCTTCTACAGTCAAAACCCTAATTTTGACCATTTTGCCCTTTTGATGATTTTATCAAATTTCTTGAGGAGTTGTGGTCCAAACTTGATAAAATGGTTCATATGAGTTTATAATGTTGATGTGGATAAAAAATTATGTGGTTTGACTGTAAATTGGTCATGGTTGACTTTTTCCCCAATACAGCTGATTTTTAGGTCAACTGTCCAATTGATTGGGCAAAAAAAATGATTCATGGCTTAAAACTTGGTATGAGCAATCTTAGGGGTCCAAGATGGTGTATGAAAGTCACATGAAGCATTGATGGTCCAAAAATCCTTGTGCAAACTCAAACCCTAATTTCAAGTCATCAGTGCAAGGAGAGGTCTTGAGCTGAGCAAACCCTAATCTGGTCTTGAGTCCAAAGAGTTTTGTGAGGAAAATCTTGATAAAATGAGAGGGAAAATTTTGGGGTACAACATATACCCTATAGCCTTTTGAGCATTCAGAGTATCCAAGCAGAAAGCACTTATGTTCCTTAGAATCAAACTTGTTCAGATTATCTTTAGTATTCAGAATATAGCAAGTGCATTCAAAAGGATGGAAATATGAAATGTTGGGTTTTATGTTTTTCCATAATTCATAAGGAGTCTTTTCAAGAATAGGTCTTATGGAGACTCTATTTTTAATGTAACACGTTGTGTTCACTGCTTCTGCCTAAAAGTGTTTAGCCATATTAGTTTCGTTAATTATGGTTTTGGCCATTTCTTGCAAGGTTATATTCTTTCGTTCTACAACTCCATTTTGTTGGGGAGTTCTAGGACAAGATAAATCATGAGAAATGCCATTTTCATTAAAAAAACTTTTCAAAATAATGGTTTTCAAATTCTCCTCCATGATCACTTCTAACTTTTATGATTCTAAAATCTTTTTCATTTTGCACTTGGATGCAGAAGTCGAAGAACACTGAATGTGACTCATCCTTGTGTTTTAAAAACTTAACCAATGTCCATCTGTTGTAGTCATAAACAATGACCAATCCATACTTCTTGCCTCTGATGGATGCAGTTTTAACTGGTCCAAACAGATCAATGTGAAGAAGTTCCAATGGCCTAGAGGAAGAAACAACATTTTTTGACTTAAAAGAAGGTTTTGAAAATTTTCCTTTCTGACATGCTTCACAAAGAGCTTATGAGTTGAACTTCAGATTGGGAAGTCCCCTGACCAGATTGAGTTTGTTAATTTGAGATATTCTTCTCATGCTAAAATGTCCCAATCTTCTGTGCCAGACCCATTGCTCGCCGCTAACAGACATAAGGCATTTTACATTTTGAGATTTAAGATCAGAAAGATTAATTTTATAGATGTTGTTCTTTCTCTTGCCAGTAAAAAAGATTGTTCCATCTTTTCGACTAACAGCTTTACAGGATTTTTGATTAAAGATAATGTCATAACCGTTGTCACTTAATTGACTTATGGACAGCAAGTTATGCGCTAATCCTTTTACTAACAGAACATTAGTTATAGAAGAAAGGTTACTGTTTCCAATGGTTCCAGAACCAATAATCTTTACTTTTTGATTTCCTCCAAATTTGACATCTCCTCCAGATTTAAGTTCCAGACTTTGGAACATAGACTTTCTTCCCGTCATATGTCGCGAGCATCCAGAGTCCAGGTACCATGACTGGTGTTTCAACTGAGCTGTTAAGGACATCTGCAACATAGATTATTTTCTCCTTAGGTACCCATTTCTTATTGGGTCCTTTTTGTTTAAAGTTTCAATAGTTTAGGTTGAACTTTGATTTTGCATAAGAATTTTCAAAGTGAGAAGTGTATTTAATATCATGTGTGTGCCCAAAATTAAATTGTTTGTGTAGTGGTTTATATGTGATAACCATTTCGTCAACAGGCTTAGGTTTATATATTTCTTTCCCTTTGGGAGCTTTATATCCAATGGCTCTTCTTCAATTTCCACTAACACCATAGATCATTGAAGCCATTCTGCTTCTATCTATGCTTTTAGCAAGAAACGTTTGAAAACTAGAGTCATATTCTTTAAGAATATCTTTTGAACTTGAAGCAGAATCTGAAGTAGGGATCTTTTGAAATTTTTGAACTTCCTCTTTGAGTTTAAAAATATTTTCTTTAAGTTCAGAGTTTTCTGTTTCAAGTTTCTCAACATCAGATGCAAGATTCTTTTTGAGTTTCTTGTATTTGATTTTGAGTTTACTGTAGTTTTCAAGAACTTCAGGTAAGCTTTCAGCAAGTTCAGTTCTAGAAAATTCAGAGAATACCTCTTTTGGTTCTGAATCAGAGTCTGAGTCATCGTCATCCGATGTGGTAGCCATGAACGCTAGATTAGCGTCTTCATCTTCTGAGCCAGATTCAGCTTCAGAAGATTCTAAATCATCCCAGGTGGCCATCATGCCTTTCTTTCTTCCAAAAAATTTCTTTGGTCTTTCTCTTTGAAGTTTAGGACAATCACTTATGTAGTGTCCTGGCTCTTTACATTCATAGCAGACTATATCTCTCCTGCTTGACTTCTTATGTCTAGAAGATTCTGGTTTATCTTCTGACCTCTTGTAGTTTCTGAACTTCTTTTGTCTGTGCTTCCATATCTGGTTGATCCTTCTGGAGAGCAGAGATAACTCATATTCTTCTGATGATTAATCTTCAGAGTTTCCTTCTTCTTCCTAAAAAGCGTTAGTTTCACATTTTTTTAACAGATTTAAGGGCGACAGACTTACCTTTCTTTTGAGGCTCATGTTCATCAAGTTCTATCTCGTGACTCCTTAAAGCACTGATAAGTTCTTCAAGGGATACATCATTCAAATCTTTTGATACTTTGAATGCAGTAACCATAGGTGCCCGTCTTCTGGGTAAACTTCTAATAATTTTCTTAACATGGTCTTCCTTGGTGTATCCTTTATTCAGAACTCTCAGGCCAGCAATCAGAGTTTGGAATCTCGAGAACATAGCTTCAATAGACTCATTTTCTTCCATTTTGAAGGCTTCATATTTCTGGATGAGAGCCAGCGCTTTTGTCTCTTTTACTTGAGCATTTCCTTTATGAGTCATTTTGAGAGACTCAAACATGTCATGTGTTGTATCTCTGTTAGTGATTTTCTCATATTCAGTTTTTGAGATAGCGTTCAGAAAGATATTTCTAGCTCTGTGGTGATTCTTGAAATCTAACTTCTGTTGTTTATCCATGTTCTTTCTGTCAATCTTGTTTTCGTCTTTATCTTCTGGATGAGTGTACCCATCTAGGACCAAATCCTATAGATCAGCATCATGACCTAGAAAGAAACTTTCTAGTATATCCTTCCAGTATTCAAAATCTTCTCCATTAAGCACAGGAGGTTTGATGCAGTTGTTGTTTTATTCACTTGCCATTGTGTTTTCCTTCTGGATCTTTTTCTGACACTGTTAGGTGTTTGCACCCAGAACTAGAGCTTTGATGCCAATTGAAGGGTGAGAAAACACTTAGAAGGGGGGGGGGGGGGGGGGGGGGGTTGAATAAGTTTTTTCTTTTTCTCGCGCAATATCAATCACTACAAGAAAATTAGTGTTTAACGACACAAAAATTGCGACAGTTATGTGATAAATGTCGTAATTGACATATAGAGACAGTGTTTACGACAGTTGACACCAACCGTCCCTAATATTTATTTTGTGATGGTATAATTAACCATCATAATATTATTATTACGACGGTAAAACAACCGTCGGCCCCCATTTAACACTTTTAACATTGATTTTTCACCAACAACTAGTCACGACGGTAAAATTAACCGTCCTAAAAGGAATATCACGACAGTAAAGCACCCGTCGCACCCTTAAACCTTTCACGACGGTAAAATTATCCGTCCTAAAATTCATTTCACGACGGTAAAACAACTGTCGCACCCAAAACCTTTAAAAATTCTCATGGGCACGACGGTAAAACACCCATCGCCGTAAAAAAGTTAAAAAGCTCTTAAAATACATAAAACATCAATTCACTTTCTACTCCTGCAATCACTTTTTCTACTCACGAAGAAAATACAAGAATTCTCGACCTAAGGTTCGTGTGGGTCTTCCAAAGAAGAACCCTAAAGTTTTGAAACCCGCTTTCACCATTCCTCCCAAACTGTTACAATCCCTTGTAGAAGACCCTAAATGGGATGAAAAAGGCAGCGTCACACAAAACTACAATTCCTTCGGCGTCGTCAATGACCCTAACTCCCTCACTGATTCTCTTCGAGCTCCTCCTTCTGTCTCCGATGACCCCAACGATTCCGGCAGTGACCTCGAAGAAGACGGTATTTTCGTGTATTTTAGTATCAGAAATTGTTTATATTTTTTTGAAATGCATGTAAATTTTATGAATTTGTGGTGTAGATATGAATTTTATGAATTTATGTGTTTGCTACTCCATTTCTGAAACTCATAGGACAACCTCATGAGGTGGCGGAATCGAGTGGTATCGTAGCTATATGGCTTATACCTTTGCATTTCAGTTTTGCGTTTCAGTTTCCTCTTCAGAGGTTTCTACAGTGCCAGCTGAAAACAGGTGTGATTGCATGGGTTTCTCTTTTGGGTTTAGTGGTGAATGTTGTATTGAGTTGGTTGTTGGTTTATGTTTTGGATTTTGGGCTTATTGGTGCTGCAATAGCTTTGGATGTTTCATGGTGGGTATTGGTAATTGGGATGTTTGGGTACACAGTTTGTGGGGGTTGTCCTTTGACTTGGAATGGTTTTTCAATGGAAGCATTTTCTGGCCTTTGGGAATTCTTCAAACTGTCATTAGCTTCAGGGGTGATGCTTTGTTTAGAGAATTGGTATTACAGGATACTGCTGCTTATGACAGGTCAGTTGGAAAATGCAACAGTTGCTGTTGATGCATTGTCTGTATGGTAAGTTATTAGTGAGTAACAAGTATTTGAGATTTAAAAGTTTTATATTTATTAGTTATTACAGTATTGGAATTGGTTTTGCAGTATGACTATCAATGGATGTGAAATGATGATTCCATTTGCCTTCTTTGCCGGTACCGGGTATGCTATTTTTACAATATCATTTGCATCGAAATTGAAGTAAAATTATAGAACATAATTGATTCTTCATTTCACCTCTCGTATGAGAAGAAAATGGAGAAAACACTAAATTTTTTCTACCATTATCCTTTTTAAATATTTCATAAATTATTAATATTTAACACTTTTCAACTGTACGTATATATCTCTTTAATCGAAAAACATTCACTTTATATTAAAATTAATAATTTTTTAGTTTGAAAAAATAAACATTTAAGATTGATATTTTCTTAGAGTAACAACAATACTGAAGCATAGTGGATTATCCATATGTGATTGGTTGATGGCGTGTAAGGTATTCTACTAGAGAAGAGTGAAAAATTAAATGTTTAACATAATTTATTCTAGTGAAATTTATCAAATGATGACACAAGTTATATTATAGGGTGCGAGTGGCGAACGAACTTGGAGCAGGAAAATGGAAGTCAGCAAAATTCGCAATGCAAGTATCACTCGTACAATCATAAGTGATTGGATTAATCTTTTGTATTCTTATAGTGATATTCAAAAGAGAGTTTGCATATATTTTCACCTCGAGCACTCATGTTCTTCAAACTGTTAATGATATGTCAATTCTCTTGGGAGTCAGCATTGTTCTCAATAGTGTTCAACCTGTTCTATCAGGTAAAAAAGACCGATCAACTTCATTCAAAAAGTAATTATGGTTAATGCTTAATTATAAAAATGCATGCATTCTTGTAGGTGTAGCTGTTGATTCGGGATGGCAAGTATTTATGGCATACGTAAATATTGGATGCTACTATCTAATCGGCACTTGGAATTTTATAAAAGTGCACTTCCTCAACCTTTGACTTCAATTCAGCGTCTTTATATTAGTCGGCTAGTTGAGAAATATGGAGCTGATTTTCAGGTTTGATCTGTTGTCATGTTAATTTCAATTGAAGATATATTAACATTGTAAAGTGAAAATGTTGCTGTTAGGAGGCTGTTTAATGTTTTGTTGTTATTATGGCAGAGAATGATGATGGATATAAAGCTAAATCCTATGCAGCATTCTGTTGCAACTTTAGAGAAATTGTGTATGAGCTATTACATTTACAAGAACAAGAATCCTCTTATTGTTGGAAGATGAAGTACTTTGCATATGAACAAGTGTAGTGCTGTCGAAGATTACAAACTTCCGGTTGTGAGTTGTGATGGTTGATCCATGAATGGGCAAAATGTTGTTACAATGAAGATTTTGGTTGTTTTGACACTTTGGATGTTGCTCGGGTAATATTGTTATAAAATTTTGTTGATGCTTTTTAATTTTGTATGGATTTTTGTTCGGGAAGATTAAGCATTATGGTCTTCTTGCCTGTTGCCAAAACAACGCTTTAGTATATGAAAGTAATTTTGGATGGAATGGGTTTAAAACTGTGTAGGTAGTTTGTTTTTGGGCTATGTATCACTTTTGTTGGGGAACATGAATCAATTCTGGTTAAAGTAGCCAGCTTTTGCCAAAAACAGTTAAATAAGATGGCAGTAATTTTGAATGGAATGTGTTTGGAATTGTTAAGGTAATTTATGATCATATACATGTTTTGCTAAATGCATTTTGCTGTCCTTTAACTTAGATGCTTTTCATGTTTGGCTAAATACATTTTGCTGTCCTTTAACTTAGATGCTTGTTATAAGTTAATTTCTAAGTTTGTTTTGGTAACAAATCAGTCTTATGTGCACATCGTTAGCCTTTTAACCATAATATATGTTTCTTAAAGATTTGATGTGGCACGTATGTTCCGTTTTTAACGTATTCTTCGTGGATAATTTTATATTATGAAGTTAGTGTTCACTTATGGAATGAAAGAGTAATGAGAAATTTGATCATTTATGAAAGAGAAATGAGAAATTTGAGAAAATTAGAAAAATTAAAATTAATTTAAGGTTAAAGTATCTATAAATAATTTAAATTTTTTACATAGTTGAGTTATGAAATTAATTTGTTTACTTTTTCTGCTATGTTGCAGGATCAGAGGCAATGTTTGCAGGGTTAGGCCATTTTTCTAAGAAATCAATCAAGGTATTGTAATGCATATAACTTGATATGCAATTCTTGTATATTTGATTGTAATTGAAAATTATTAGTAACAAACAACTTGTGCATCATGCTTGGGTCTGTTGTTTGTAGATTACATTTATTTGCTTAATATATCCGCTTCTTGTGATATGTTATGCGGGCCAGGCTGCATTTATCTCAAAATTTGGAGACTGGTAATTTTAATCATCTTAGTCGATCTGTGCCAAGTAAGTTCATCAAGACCAATATACTTTGAGTACTCCTATGGTATACACAAGATATACCATGTATTATATTCATTTAATAGGCTAATAGTAAAAACTTCCTCTTATAATTATTGCATTTACCCATGCGGTTTCATTCAATCGTGGAGTGTTTGTGAAGATTACTGTTGAATGCTTCCAACTTTGAGATTATTGCTGAAATTATTGTGGTTTGTGGGGTTGGAAAGCATAGAAGTGAAAAAGGGGAATCATCAATTAAAGCATTGGGTCAGAAGATGTTGATGGAGATGAAAAGTCCACTCAGGATTGATAAAAGGAAGATGGATGCTTTGTTGGTAAAGGTAAAGCTGTTAAAATCTGGTTATGTGAATTGAGGAAGCCATGATTTTGCTTCTATATATGATGATAGTGATAAACTTGACTGTATATGTTTGTGTTGCCAATAAATATATATATTCCTCAAGCCCAATTCATATATCATCTGTTCATGAAGGTTTTTGCAATCATTTTCTAATTATGTATGTCAACAGCTTACCCTACTTTAGTTCCTTGCTATAGATAAGAGTTGTATATTTGCTTGATTTTTTTATTTTACTATCAACATAGTAATTTCTATGCCATTTCTGAGTACCAATGAATCCAATGTCATATGTGAACTCATTACACTTCCAATTTTTAATAATAGGCGACAATCAAATAATCAGTTGTCAAGAACATGATGAAAGCCCTATACTTTCAATTCACCGTCGGAGTTCTACATTATATTTGGTTACATTCACAGGTACTGCCAGTTCATCAGTCATCGTATACATTTGTTCTGAGCTTCATCAACATGTTTTCGATGTTACAAACCTGTTACAAACATGTTATGTTACAAACCAATTCCTTTGTATTTACTTTTACACATAATACGTAGATCTATAACTGGTTTGCTCTATGTTTGAAGTCATTTTGTTTGTAGATGTTGTTTGAAGTAATTTTGTTTGCAAAAAAGCTAACTTTTCTATGTTCGAAGTCATTCATGTCTTGTATCCTAAAATATTTTTGTTTTATTCATAAGGTATATTGTTTGTTTTAGCGGAAGTTGTCAAACAACATCTATGTCGATCGTTTCCAGATCGACATCTTCTTCTGCAAAAAGTGAACAAATAAAGGAAATGCAAGAAGAAATTAATGCACTTAAAGAAAAGAATTCAAAAATTGATGAATTAACACAGGCAATCATATTCTTAACGCAAAGGGACAAGGCGAGGACAAAGGAAATTGAACTCTTAATGCAAATGCAGAATTTTAGTGGAAGACAGGTATATTATTTTGACGCGTTTAAAGTTAAATTTTATGAGTATTATTTTAAAGATTATTATTTTAATACCTTTTTTTAGGGATTTTAATCACCCGCTGATGGTAGACGTTCATCTGAGACTAGCTACCGTATTGGAGATAATGGAACTTCAGGGGGGACAAATTAGACTTTGCTATGATCGAGATAATTAGATTGTGAACTTTCTCATGTATTTTTGGCATAATGATACTTATTATTATAAGATTAGGAATTGATATATTTTGGGTTTTTTGTACTACTTGACATGATTATGGAACTCGCATTTTACATGATTATGGAACACACATTTTTTTGGATATTATAATGCTTATTTGATGTTAAATATTTTTTATTGAAATTATTTTTACTATATTACAAAGTGATAGAAAATAAAACAAAAAATAATACTATAAATAAATATATTAAAGAAAAAAATAACACAAAAAAAACTATATTTAAAATTTTTTACATAGATAATAATTTAAATAAAAAATATATATAATAGAAAAAAAAATCAAGACATAAACAAAAGTCATGGCGACAGTACCGAACCGTCGTAATCAACAATTAAAAATAATCAACAAAAGTCATGACGGTATCGAACCGTCGCCATAAACAATTTAATCAATTTCAAAAGATATTCACGACAGTATCGAACCGTCGCCATCAATAATTAAAAGAAACTCAAAAGATAGTCACGACGGTATCAAACAGTCACCAATACTTGATTATGTCAGCTCCAAACCCGTCGTAAACTTGAACGACAGTTTTTGTAACCGTCACGAAATAGGTTGGGGACACACACTTCTGCGATGGTAAAGCAACCGTCGTGGAAAGCAAATTGCGACGGTTTTAACCATCGTAATCTACAAAAATACTTGTCGCAATCTGCCAATTTTCTTGTAGTGAATGGAAGGACACGAATATTTTTATCCTGGTTCGCTTGAAACTCAAACTACTCCAGTCCATCCGCCAAGGTGATTTCTCCTCTCTCAACGAGGACTTAATCCACTATAATCAAACTGATTACAAATACACAACCAAACTGTTGTGACTAACAATACAATGCACAAGCCAACTGCAAGTGACTAACACCTCTAAGACTCAACTAGTCCTAGCCCTCTTGAGAAATCTGACCCAACTGGTCTCTCAAGGAACACTTACAAAATTATCTCTTAATAGTAGTGAAACTAAATGCTTCTAATAAGCTTTATCACAAAATGTGATTTATCACTAAGATTATTGCTCAATGCTTAAGATCTACCCACTATACAATATTGGTTTACAAGTATGAAAACAGTGAGCGTAAGATTGTTTCTCTTGGATCAGTAACCTTTCTTTGAAACAAAAGGTCTTCTATATATAGCTTCCAATTCTTGATCGTTACTGTCTTGATGAGAGTGCATGCATTTAATGATGCGTGTAGGCTTGGTCTTTACGTTTCCAATGCTCGTGCATAGTACACTTGAGTGTGTTTTCCGTATTAGCATTTAATAACCAATGGTACTGTCAGAGCTTGTCTCTGGAAGTTTAAGTGTTTTCTTTGCAGCGTTGCCATTTCAGAGTATACTCTATCTTTTCTTCTATCAGAGTATTCTTCAATATGTGATCATCAGAGTTTGCTTTAATCAAGCATTATCAGATCTTGCTTTCAGCGTGCTTCTATTTCAGATCTTTGCTTCAGCTAGCTTTATTAGACGTTGCTTAGTATTGCTATTAATCAGAGTTTGCTTTGGAGTGCTTCCTTTTGAGTTTGCTTTAGACTTGCGTAGAATGTTGTTTCTTTCTAAGATGCATGAGTCAGAACATCATCTGAACTTATAGAACACACAAGTCAGAGTATAAAATGTATTTCACAAAATTTTATTTCATTTTTATCATCAAAACTCTAAGATATGATTAGAACCAAACTTTGCTCTAACATTATGAAGTGGTTCATGCTAAAATTTGGAGTCATAATGACCATTTAGCTTCTTTAATCTATGAAAAAGACTGCGATAATGTGAGTCCAATTCAGGACTATAAAAAATTTAGTACTCATCAAACATGTCACAAATGTTTAAAAGGAATATAATGACATTAAAAATGAATAATACATCCATATCTTATATCTTGTTGTACACCCAGAAAGAAGGCTCCACCCAATGAGCATAAATCACGAATTCACGCCATGTTATCCCTATCGCTAGTGGCTGTGTAATAAACACTTATTGGATATAAATAGACTACCGCTAGCAGGTGGTTATTTCTCTAAACTTGGCGATGTGAACAATGTAGGACCTCGTGCATAGTCCTCTACTTTTTTAAATAAACATGATTTTTAGAAAATCACCTAAACACACTTATATGCTAGTTGGTGAATATTACTAGGGATATTTATATTCTTTCCTCGGATCACATAATTTGAGGATTTTGGTTCAATGAGCCCAGAAGCCAAACAAAGTAGTTGCAGGGACAAAATGCTACATCAAAGGGAAGAGAAATAACGTTGAACTGAAGGCACGAGACATTAAAGAACAATTCCTTAACACCAACCAATCATCAAAATGATATTTTATATTGAATAACATGCAAGCCCATCTCTCTATACAATCAAATCAAAGAAAAAATGTCTTGTGGCGGTCTCTCTCTCTCTCTCTCTCTCTCTCTCTCTCTCTCTCTATCATTCTATATATACCTTGTGATTTTCATGATTTATGAATATTACTATGGTTACTTCTTTTCCTTCCTCCGATGACATACTTTGAAGCTTTAGAATGCTAGATCAAAGGCAAGAAAAATAAATTCGAGCTGAATGAGGCAGACATTAAGGAATAGGTACCTAGTACCAAACAGTCACATGACTCTAACTAGAGCGACGACACCTCCCATATTAAAGATAAGTAGGTTATATGGAAAAAATTCCCATAGAATCTTAATCAAGTTTATTGTATTTTATATACTTAATTTTTAAAATTATATAATTATTTTGTTATAATATAAAATAACAAAAACAATTTGAAAAACTTTTTATCCGGTCTGACATATACATAGACCCTGCCAGAGCTATATTAGAAAACCTAGGGGGCCTATGCCCCGAGACACATGTTTTGTGATATGCCAAAATTGAGTCACACAGATGCAGTCAAAACATGACTCACTGAGAAATAGGCATTCAATAAACTCTCGAGTAAGATGAAAGAGGTTATTGAGCAAATTTTTCTACTTGTATGTCTCTATGATCAAATATTAATCAAGTTTATTGTATGTTATGAAGTGGTTCATGCTAAAATTTGGAGTCATAATGACCATTTGGCTTCTTTAATCTATGTAAAAGACTGCGATTATGTGAGTCCAATTAAGGACTATAAAAATTTTAGTAATCATCAAACATGTCATGAATGTTTAAAAGGAATATAATGACATTAAAAATGAATAATACAACCATATCTTATATCTTGTTGTACACCCAAAAAGAAGGTTCCATCCAATGAGCTAAATCACGAATTCACGACATGTTATCCCTATCGCTAGCGGCAGTGTAATAAACACTTAATGGATATAAATAGACAACCGCTAGCAGGTGGTTATTTCTATAAACTTGGCGATGTGAAAAATGTGGGACCTCGTGCATAGTCCGTTACTTTTTTAAATAAACATGATATTTAGAAAATCATCTAAACACACTTATATGCGAGTTGGTGAATATTACTAGGGATATTCATATTCTTTCCTCCGATCACATAATTTGAGGATTTTGGTTCAATGAGCCCAGAAGTCAAACGAAGTAGTTGCAGGGACAAAATGCTACATCAAAGGCAAGAGAAATAACGTCGAACTGAAGGCACGAGACATTAAAGAACAATTCCTTAACACCAACCAATCATCAAAATACTCTTTTACATCGACTAACATGCAAGCCCATCTCTCTATACAATCAAATCAAAGAAAAAATTTCTTCTGGTGGTCTCTCTATCTCTCTCTATCATTCTATATCTATACCTTGTGTTTTTCATGATTTATGAATATTACTAGGGTTACTTCTTTTCCTACCTCCGATCACATACTTTGAAGCTTTAGAATGCTACATCAAAGGCAAGAAAAACAAAGTCGAGCTGAATGAGGGAGACATTAAGGAATAGGTACCTAGTACAAAACAATCACATGACTCTTACTAGAGCGACAACACCTCCCATATTAAAGACAAGTAGTTTATTAGGATAAAATTCCCATAGAATCTTAATCAAGTTTATTGTATTTTATATACTTAATTTTTAAAATTATTAAATTATTTTGTTATAATATAAAATAACAAAAAAAATTTGAAAAACTTTTTATTCGCCCTGACATATACATTGACCCTGCCAGAGCTATATTAGAAAACCCCGAGGGTATATGCCCCGAGACACATGTTTTGTGATATGCCATAATTGAGTCACACAGATGCAGTCAAAACATGACTCACTGAGAAATAGACATTCAATAACCTCCCAAGTAATATGAAAGAGATTATTGAGCAAATTTTTTCATTTGAATGTCTCTATGATCAAATCTTAATCAAGTTTATTGTATGTTATGAAGTGGTTCATGCTAAAATTTGGAGTCATAATGACAATTTAGCTTCTTTAATCTATGTAAAAGACTGCGATTATGTGAGTCCAATTAAGGACTATAAAAATTTTAGTAATCATCAAACATGTCACGAATGTTTAAAAGGAATATAATGACATTAAAAATGAATAATACAACCATATCTTATATCTTGTTGTACACCCAGAAAGAAGGCTCCACCCAATGAGCATAAATCATGAATTCATGCCATGTTATCTCTATCGCTAGCGGCAGTGTAATAAACACTTAATGGATATAAATAGACTACCACTAGCAGGTGGTTATTTCTCTAAACTTGGCGATGTGAACAATGTGGGACCTCGTGCATAGTCCGTTACTTTTTTAAATAAATATGATTTGTAAAAAATCACCTAAACAACTTATATGCAAGTTGGTGAGTATTACTAGGGATATTAAATTCTTTCCTCCGATCACATAATTTGAGGATTTTGGTTCAATGAGCCCAGAAGCCAAACGAAGTAGTTGCAGGGACAAAATGCTACATCAAAGGCAAGAAAAATAACATCGAGCTGAAGGCACGAGACATTAAAGAACAATTCCTTAACACCAACCAATCATCAAAATGCTCTTTTAGATCTAATAACATGCAAGCGTATCTCTCTATACAATCAAATCAAAGAAAAAATGTCTTGTGGAGGTCTCTCTCTCTCTCTCTATCATTTTATATTTGTACCTTGTGTTTTTCTTTATTTATGAATATTACTAGGGTTACTTCTTTTCTTTCCTTCGATCACATACTTTGAAGCTTTCGAATGCTACATCAAAGGCAAGAAAAATAAAGTCGAGCTGAATGAGGGAGACATTAAGGAATAGGTACCTAGTACCTAACAATCACATGACTGTAACTAGAGCGACGACACCTCCCATATTAAAGACAAGTTGGTTATTAGGAAAAAATTTCCATAGAATCTTAATCAAGTTTTTTGTATTTTATATACTTAATTTTTAAAATTATATAATTATTTTGTTATAATATAAAATAACAAAAACAATTTGAAAAACTTTTTATCCGGCCTGACATATACATTGATCCTGCCAGAGCTATATTAGAAAACCCCGAGGGCCTATGCCCCGAGACACATGTTTTATGATATGCCACAATTGAGTCACACATATGCAGTCAAATGGAAATAGGCATTCAATAACCTCCCGAGTAAGATGAAAGAGGTTATTGAGCAAATTTTTTCACTTGTATGCCTCTATGATCAAATCTTAATCAAGTTTATTGTATGTTATGAAGTGGTTCATGCTAAAATTTGGAGTCATAATGATCATTTAGCTTCTTTAATCTATGTAAAAGACTGCGAATATGTGAGTCCAATTCAGGACTATAATAAATTTAGTACTCATCAAACATGTCATGAAGGTTTAAAAGGAATATAATGACATTAAAAATGAATAATACATCCATATCTTATATCTTGTTATTTACCCAGAAATAAGGCTCTACCCAATGAGCATAAATCACGAATTCACGCCATGTTATCCTTATCGCTAGCAGCAGTGTAATAAACACTTATTGGATATAAATAGACTATCGCTAGCAGGTGGTTATTTCTCTAAACTTGGCGATGTGAACAATGTGGAACCTCATGCATAGTCCGTTAATTTTTTAAATAAACATGATTTGTAGAAAATCACCTAAACACACTTATATGCAAGTTGGTGAATATTACTAGGGATATTTATATTCTTTCCTCCGATCATATAATTTGAGGATTTTTGTTCAATGAGCCCAGAAGCCAAACGAAGTAGTTGCAGGGACAAAATGCTACATCAAAGGAAAGAAAAATAATGTCAAGCTGAAGGCAGAAGACATTAAAGAATAATTCCTTAACACCAACTGTGATACGGTAGGAGAACTGACTTGGGAGTTTTGAATTTTATTGCAAATGTTGCGGTTAGCAAGAGTCACCACCGACTTTTCTTTTATCCAAAAGGAAAGGCTGAAAAGAACAGGAAAGACCTTTGAGATTATTTCTTGAGTTCGGGGGGTAGATTATGAAAAGGGAAGGTATTAGCACCCATTTCATCCATAGTTATATATGGGCTCTTTGTTGCTTGCTAGATCACTTGCTTTTGTTTGAAAATTTTCTTTGTGTGGTTTTTGAAAGTATTTTGAAAAGGCGTCATCGTTTAGGCAAACTTTGTAATAGTTCTCGTTCGTAAGAACGTATACAAAGTGTTGATCTTTTGAAAATGTTTCATGTTTGGAAAATGTTTTGAAAGTGTTTTTTGAAAGTGTTGGTGTTTGTTTTGAAAATAAGCAAGGATGTTTAATTTGAAATGAGCAAGCAACTAGGAACAATCTACCTACTCAAAAGTCTTAGTTTATTTCTTCCTTTCCTTTGATATTGCCATCTTACCATTGATTGGTAAGAAACCTTATCTTTGGATGTATAGGGAAGGGCACGGGTCATCATATGGCCATGATAGCAATGTTGTGAGATATCTTAGCATTTCTCTTTGAGGGACTAAGATCATTTTTGAAAGGCAACTTTGATAGCGTCATCGAGGGACTATGATCTTGTATTTTTTATTGCTTTTTGCTAAGATACCCCACATGCATAACATGGCCATTTTTGTAAGGCAACAAAGTGGAATTACCCTAAGGGTGTAAGTGTGCAAGTGTATTTGATTTTCATGCATTGTTTATCTTGAATTAGGGTTTGCTACTTGTTGGTTTTAGTCTTGCCATACAAATCCTAATTACTAGCATTTATATAAAGCGATAAATTGCGGAAAATAAAATTACTAAGCTATTACATCATTAGGGGAGGGGGTATACAAATTTACAAATGGGGATTTTGCAAGAAAATTAAACCTAATTAACTATTACAACCATATTGAATATTGTACAATAATTGCAAATATAATACAAACTCAAATGGAAAAAGAAATGATTCTTGTATGGTTTTTGTTAAGGGTTTTAATTTTGACCTAATTAAGGAAAGGATTAATTAAAAATAAACAAAATTTAAACATAAATTAATTAAGAAAGGAATTAAGTTAGAAAATGATTTTTTAGGGTTTTCATGAAAAAGGTTTTAAGTTAATAATAATATGATGGAAATTAATTACATAAAAGAAACCTAAGTTCTAAATTAATTTTAAACAAAATAATAATAATAATAATTAAGCCTAAGTCTAAATATTAATTATTTAAGAAAAAGAAATTAATTTGTTTAAGAAAATGTTTTTTATCTTTTTTTGTTTTATAAAGAAAATAAAATATATAAATAATAAATAAAAATATTTTTATATTTCTTATTAACAAAAATAATAATGATAATAATAATAATAATAATAAAATATAATAAAGAAAAAAAGGAAACGACCTAAAATAAAAATGAAAATAAAAAATTAGGTGAGGTATGCAATAGTAAGGCAGGGGGTTAGAAACAGCAAAAAGACAAGGAAGGTCCAATGTGGAGGCCCAGGCGCCCGGCTGCAATAAAAAAGAAATAGAAAATATGAAAAAATAGCAAAACTGACGATTGGGCTCGAACCCAGGTCCTAAAGGCGCGCGTTTTAACCATTGGGGTGGTGATACATCTGTTAACTTAACTAAAATAATAAATACATAATACAAAACAAGTTCCAGAAATTAACTTCATCTTCAACCTCCAGCCATGGATCCTGTAACTTCACTATTTCTCAATAAAAATGAAATATGCAAACATGAAAGTTGCTCTGTTTTTTATATGAATCCAACCATGTAAATATCATAAGCTATAAATCAAAGATGAATGAGAATTTCTAAAATTACCAAATTCTGACCTAATTATTTCAGAAAGTTCAAACTCAAAATTCTCACTATTCAAGCAATATAAATAAAATCTATGGACATGTATAGTTTCAAGGCAATGATGTTTACATTTTATCTTTGAAAATGGAAAGCTAACAATGCCTATATGAAGATTTCAAAAGTCAGAAAACTTACCTCAAAAATGGATTTCGTGTTTTGCAAATGAGCTTGATTCAAAGTGTTGCAATGATCATGTTAGCTTCCTTGAGTCTCTAGGAAGCTAACAATTCTTAGCTTGAGTTGAGAGCGGCTGAAATGGCCTGGAGAAGTCAAGTTGTAGACCCCTGTTTTTGAGCTTGGACAATGGTGAAAATAGTGTTACAGTTTAGCAACAGGGATTGGGATGAGTTATATTTGAAGTGAGGAAGCTTTTGAGATGATTTGGAGAGAAAATGCACGAGTGGTTTGAGAGATGGGAGTTTTTGGTCAGGTCCTGCACAACAATGGAGGTTTTGTGCAATCTGAGTTTTCAGGGAGCTTGAGGGAATTTCAGTGTGTTAATGCTCGTGTGTTAGCTTACAAATAGTGACTCTATTTATAAGAAACAAGTTTGGAGACTTGTTGTTGATCAGAATTCAAAATCACAAGTTTAAGCATAACATGTGATTTTTGAGATATCCAAGTTTCAAAGTCGTGTGTACTTGCTAATGTAGAGTGGTTATGATTTAAACAAGTTTGCTTCTTACTTTGTGGATGGAGTGTGATCAGAGGGAACAAGTTAGAGGCTCAAGAATTAACTTTGTGCATAAAGCTTGCTTTTCAAGAATGGCATTCTTCACTTTCTTCCAAAAATGGTAATGTGAATTGGATAAAGCTTAAACCACTTGGATTATAGCTCAAAAGTTTGTGTAATCCATCAATTATGGATAGATATACAAGTTAGTAGGCCTGAAAAGCAAGATTATGCAGCCTAACATTGAAATTGCATTATGTGTTCATCAAGAAATGACTTATAATTCAAGAATGAAGTCCTAACTTCTTGCCTTCGATTCTCCTTGCTAAAGCATGATCTCAATGAGTTATTAGACATTTTGGAAATATTGTAACATCCTATACAACCTATATGTTGGACATTTTTGAAAATTCATCTTGGAACTATGTGAAAAATTGTCATGAAGTTAGGTCAAAATCCTGCCTAAACTAGGGCAAAATTTCACTAAGTTTCCAAGTTTCATGAACATGTCTTCTTAAAATCATAACTTGAAATCCATACATTTATAGAAAAAGTTGTGTTTTACGATGTCTTAGATCTCATTGAGATATACAACTTTCATGTTGGAAGTTTCCTTTTAATCATCTTGCATCATGGTGAAAATTTGGCTCAAAGTTATGAAAAAATATGATTTTTCCAACACTTAGAAAAATTTCTAAGTTTAGAAATTTTGACTTTTCAAAATGAAATCTGGACTTTTTGATTTCTTGATAAAAAAGTTTCATATTTTGACATGTCTTGATGAACTGTGATCTTTGATACTTGATTTTGACCAAAAAAGTTAAAGTTTGACTTTTCAGTGTGTAGTTGACTTTTCATCAGTTGACTGAAATTCATCTGTCAATCAATTGATCTTGAGAGATGTTTTGAGTCATGTCATTAGGTCAAAATGAAGAACTTTAATCCTTGAGATCATGTTTCAAACGAATCAATCATTTTCTAGGTCAAAAATCAGAAATTGCACCTTCTTAGTTAAAACCCTAATTTTGACCATTTTGACCTTTTGATGATCTGATCAAATTTCTTGAGGAATTGTGATCCAAACTTGATCAAATGACATATATGAGTTCATAATGTTGATATGGATAAAAAATTATGAAGTTTGACTGTAAATTGATAACAGTTGACTTTTTCCCCAATTCAGTTGATTTTAGGTCAACTGATCAATTGACTGAGCCAAAATGTGATCCAAGACTTGAAACTTGACATGAGCAATCTTGAGAGTCCAAAATTATCCATGAAAGTCATATGAGGCATTAAAAGTCCATTTTTCCTTGTGCAAACTCAAACCCTAATTTTCAGTCATTAGTGCTTGAGGAGGTGTCTTGAGCTGATCAACCCTTGTGCAGTCTTGGACCAAAGGAGATCTTGTGAGAGATTATTTGAGAAATGAGAGGGAAAAATTTGGGGTACAACAACTGCCCCTATTCAATCTTCTTAAACCTGAAGAGTTAGATTGGCGGATCCTCCATTAGTGACTTGAAGGTGGAAGATGATTGAACACTAGAGTGCCCCGAAATTTGCACTCAAAGATGTACTGTGAATGGGCTTATAGATGCAATTTGGAGGAATGATGGTGAAAACTGGAGAAAGTATCAGCACAAATATTTGGTTGATTTACACTAAAACTTGACGTTTTACCTGTGGAAAAAGGTTAGTAAAATGCAGATGTATGCATGATGTTCACAAGATGTGGTATTATCCTAAATGCATTTTATATGTATATGCTATGATGTATGAATGTGGGATGCATATTTGTCCGGGAAAATAAATCCCTGACTACTGCTGAGGAGTTTTGAATCTCGGATTGTTGTTGGGATAAAGAATACATATCTTCAAACTTTGTAGGCGGGATGCTTCCGCTGGGGAATATCTCTTGAATGTCAGCTGTTATCTGGTCGAATCCAGACGTCACAATTTGCTGAGGATGTAGAAGTCAACTGCTATCTGGTCAGATCCAGGATTCAAGGTAGCTTACGGGGGGAAATAAATTAACTATTATCTGGTCGGATTCCAGGCTTTGCAAAAAATTTCTTGAAATTGAATTTTTATCTGGTCGGATCCAGGCTTCACAACAACTTGTTGGAGATAAGGAAGTTAACAATTATCTGGTCAGGTTCCAGGCTTTGCAGTTACTTGCTAGAACGAAATAAGTTGAACTGATATATGGTCGGGTCCAGGCTTCATAGTAACTTGAAGAGATAACTACTGTCTGGTCGGGTCCAAGCTTCATAGTTTTTGAAAAGTTATGCTATTTATCTGGTCGGGTCCAAGCTTCATAGTGTCTTTCTGGGGGTTGTAGCTAGTTATTATCTGGTCGGATCCAGGATTCACAATAACTTGATGAATAGATGAAGTTGAACTGATATCTAGCCGGATCCATGCTTTGCAGTAACTTAATGACATTGAACCGCTATCTGGTCAGATTCCAGGCTTTGCAGATTTCTGAGGTGGATGAGGTTAATTGTTATCTGGTCGGGTCTAGGTTTCACAATAAACTGCTTGGGGATTTAGTTGTTATCTGGTCGGATTCCAGGTTTCACAATGAATTTCTGAAGGGAATTGCTATCTGGTCGGATCCAGGCTTCACAATAACTTATTGGGGTAGAGGCAAACTCTATTGGGGAAAAGAAGTTAAACTTTGGTCTGGTTGAGTCTAGGTTCTTCTATATCTCGAAGAGTTAAACTTTTATCTGGTCGAATCCAAGTTTCATAGTATCTTGTGAAGTTAACTATTATCTGGCCGGATCCAGTCTTCATAGTTAGTTGAAAGTTGTACTAATATCTGGTCGCGTCTAGGCTTCATAGCATCTTTTGGAGATAGTAAAGGTTTTGTTGACAACTTTACTGGGGATTAAGGGTTGTGGCCCTATGATATGTAATAGTCAGAAAGGAAAACTCAAGCTTGGGAGTGTGGACTCAGTCGAGGAGGACAGACTTAGCTTGGGGAGGATAGCCTCAGCTGGGGAAGATAGACTATGATGAGGAAATTTGAACTCGGCTGAGGAGTTATGCTATTTGTTGTTTGTTGGGGAAATAAACCCTGTTGATGAATATTTGATGAACTGTCGATGAGGTGAGTTCTTTGAGGAAGAGATCCACAAGGCTTCTACTTGTATGACCAACTTAGCTGGGGAGAGAGCTGCCAAGAGATTGAGACTCTGGTTGGAGATTAACATGTGGAAAGAAACTTTGTGGGTAACTTTGTTGAGGATTGGTTTATTGTAGTCGTCTTTGTGGGGATAATGCTAATGAAATACTCTATGGGGATATTCCATATACATTAAAAAGATGATTGCTGCTACTTGGCAGTACACATGTTCCAAATAGTTTATATAATGTTCATATGCATATGTCCGTTCAATTTTAGTCATTGGACAAGTTTGCATTCAAAACAAAAACAGAAAGTTTGCACTTCAAAGTATATTTGTATTGATTTTTGCCCATGAATAGGCTATTTTGTACAAATAGATGGAGATCCTAGTAAGAGAAAATCGTCGAAAGGAAAACAAAATTGAAAACAAAAATAATAGCCATGTGAAATGATCTCATTGCATTCCAACTCTTTTATTGCCCCAATGTCTTCAAAATCCCCTTGCCGTTGACAGAAGTTTATTGGATTAATCTTGGGACTGTTTGGACTCGGACCTTGGTGATAAAATTGACTGTGCTGATTCCACGGGACACAATCATACGCTTTCAATCCTTAATTTTTGCCTGGATTTCCCTTTCGGGTTTTCAGCCCACCAGGGTACCCATTTTTGCCCAAGTCGCCCTTTCGGGTTTTCAACTTGCTGGATGTACAATCATTTGCATATATCCCTAATTTTTGCCCAAACCTTTTGGTTTGCCGGGATGCCCTTATTTTTTCCTAGGTGTGTCAACCTAGCGGGTCCTTTATGCGTAGTATTTTTTAACTATGTCCGCGTTTATAGGATGTGGGAAGTCTTCACCATCCATGGTAGTCAGCATCATGGCACCGCTAGAGAACACTCTCTTGACAACAAATGGCCCTTCGTAGGTGGGAGTCCATTTGCCTCTGGGGTCTCCTTGTGGCAGAATGATGCGCTTTATCACCAAGTCACCAGTTTGATATACTCGAGGCTTGATCTTTTTGTTGAAAGCCTTGATCATATGTTTTTGGTACGTCTGACCATGAAAAACAGCAACTAGTCGCTTTTCGTTGATCAAGTTCAATTGATCCAATCTCGTTTGAATCCACTCGTCTTCGCCTAGGCCTATCTAATTCATAATCCTTAGTGAGGGAATCTGAACTTCTACTGGAAAAACAGCTTCCATGCCATATACCAAAGAAATGGGAGTTTCCCTAGTTGATGTTCTAGCTGAAGTACGATAGCTGTGAAGAGCAAAAAGTAACATCTCATGCCAATCCTTATAGGTTACTACCATCTTATGCACAATCTTCTTAATGTTTTTGTTGTCTGCTTCGGCTGCGCCATTCATTTTAGGTCTATATGGAGAATAATTGTGATGCTTGATTTTGAACTGAGTGTAAAGCTTGGTAATCATAGCATTGTTGAGGTTAGTCCCATTGTCGGTGATGATCCTTTCGGGGATGCCATAGCGGCAGATGAGGTTATGTTTGATGAATCTGGCTACCACATTCTTGGTGACTGAGGAAAAAGAGGCGGCTTCGACCCATTTGGTGAAATAGTCGATAGCGACAAGAATGAAGCGATGTCCATTGGATGCGGTGGGCTTGATTTCTCGAATCATGTCAATTCCCCACATTTCAAATGGCCACGGAGTGGTCATGACGTTCAAAGGGATAGGAGGAACATGGACCTTGTCAGCATAGATTTGGCATTTTTGACAAGTTCTTGAATGTTGATGGCAATCAGTCTCCATTGTTGACCAATAGTAGCCTGATCTTAGGATTTTCTTGGCCATCGTATGTCCGCTTGAGTGAGTTCCAAAGAGACCATCGTGCATATCTTCCATGATTTCCTCTGCCTCCTTCTTGTCCATACATCGAATTAGAGTAGAGTCATGGTTGCGCTTGTATAATATTTGGTTACTTAGGAAGAATTTGGCTGAAAATCTTGGTAAGAACTTTCTGTAATTGATGGATGCTCCCTCAGGATACTCTTGTGCTTCAAGGTATCTCTTCACCTCATGGTACCATGGCTTTTCTGTATCAGTGTCAAGCTCACAACAATGTGCGGGTTCGTCGAATCTCTCAATAGTATTCATAGGGGCTTCGTTGTCCCATCTGACCTTGAACATTAAAGACATGGTTGCCAAGGCGTCAACCAACTGATTTTCTTCCCTAGGGAAGTGCTCAAAAGTGATCTCTTCGAAGTAAGGAATCAGGGATAGCACAAGTTCCTTGTAAGGGATGAGATTAAGGTGTTTAGTGTACCAATATCCTTTTACTTGTCTAATCACTAGATCGGAATCCCCAAACACATTCAAATGCTTTATTCTCAGATCAATAGCAGCCTTCAGACCCAAGATGCACGCTTCGTACTCAGCCATATTGTTCGTGCAATCAAAGCATAGTCTGGAAGTGAAAGTAGTATATCAACCTTCAGGAGAAATGATCACAGCACCAATACCGTTACCTAAGGCGTTGGAAGCCCCATCGAAGACCACAGTCCATCAGGATCCTTGTTCAGGTCTGTCATACGGTCCAGGTTTCACACAGTCGGTCACTAGTATGATGTTCTCATCCGAGAAGTCAAAGTTCATAGATTGATAATCATTGACAGCTTGATGGTCCAAATGATCTGCTAGTACGCTTACTTTGATGGTCTTTTGTGTCGTGTATTGAATGTCGTACTCAGTCAAGATCATTTGCCACCTGGATATCCTTCCGGAGAGAGCAGGTTTCTCGAAGATGTACTTGATTGGGTCCATCTTAGAAATCAATAAAGTGGTATGAGTCAACATATACTATCTTAGCCGTCGAGCAGCTCATACCAGAGCACAACAAGTTTTCTCGAGCAATGAATATATGGTTTCACAATCGGTAAACTTTTTGCTCAGGTAATAAATAACATGTTCTTTTCGTCCAGACTCGTCATGTTGGCCCAAAACATACCCCATAGAGTTCTCTAGTACTGTCAAGTACATGATCAAGGGTCTTCCTTCAACTGGAGGCATGAGAATAGGAGGCTCTTGTTGATATTATTTGATTTTGTCAAAGGCAGCTTGGCATTCAACATTCCATCTGACTATATGATCTTTCTTCAAGAGTTTGAATATTGGTTCACAAGTAGCAGTCAAGTGAGATATGAAGCGGGCGATGTAATTGAGACGACCCAAGAATCCTCTAACTTCCTTTTCAGAATGAGGGACTGGCATTTCTTGGATGGCCTTCACCTTGGCAGGATCAACTTCAATGCCTTTATTGCTGACAACAAAACCTAGAAGCTTTCCAGATCGTACTCCAAATGTGCACTTGTTAGGGTTTAACCTCAATTTGTACTTTTTCAACCTCTTGAATAGTTTGTACAGGTGATCGAGATGTTCCTCTTCAGTTTGTGATTTGGAAGTCATATCATCCACATATACCTCTATTTCATGATGGATCATATCATGAAACAGAGCTACCATAGCCCTTTGATATGTTGCCCCTGCATTATCCAATCCAAATGGCATGACCTTGTAGCAAAAGTTGCCCCATTGCGTAACGAAAGTTGTCTTCTCCATGTCTTCAGGAGCCATCCTTATTTGATTATAGCCAGAGAAGCCATCCATGAAAGATAAGACTTTATGTTGAGTAGTATTATCGACCAAGACGTCAATGTGTGGTATAGGGAAGTCATCCTTGGGGCTTGCCCTATTTAGATCCCTATAGTCTACGCACATACGAACTTTTCCGTCTTTCTTTGTCACTGGAACCACATATGCAACCCATTGGGGATAGGATGTCACTTCTAGGAACCCATCAAATTGTTTTATCACTTTAGCTTTGATCTTTTCAGACATGTCAGGCCTCATGCGACAAACTTTTTGTTTGACAGGAGGACAATCTTCTTTTGTCGGCAGATGATGAACTACGATGTCGGTATTCAACCCTGGAATATATTCATAATACCAAGCAAATACTTCCACATAATCATGCAACATATGAACCAACCTGCTCTTGACACTGATTTCCAGGTTAGCGCCGATCTTGACTTCCTTCTTGTCTGTCTCAGTACCCAGATTGATGACATCAATTGACTCTTCGTGCGGCTGAATAGCTTTTTCCTCTTGTAATAGAAGTCTGGATAGTTCTCCCGGTATATCACAATCTTGCTCGCCTTCGTCTTCGGCTTGGTTAATTGGACTTTCAAAGTCATAGTCGGCAATAGTAGAGTCATTAGCAATAAGATCTAGAGTGGATGAGAACATGCAAGAGTATGTGTGTGTGTGTGTGTGCATGTAAGATACATGGCTATTTTGAAAAATGTAAGAAAAGAAAGGCAATGAACATAAAGATTTGAATGCAAAAGAGTCTAATGATTTGTATTGAATGATCATATGATTAGATGAACATAAATAGAACCCTCGACAAATGGACCAAAGTGCCCCGGGCCAGGCACATGGCATAAAAGTCATTGTTAAATATTACAGACAAAATGTTCTTGAATAAATAAACAGAAATAAACAAGTAGATTACTCCTCAAGGAAGGAGATGGGAACGAAGTCCTTTGCATGCCAATTCTTCAACTCCATTGTAGAGGACACACCCAATCTTCAAATGCAGCCTCTTCATCAGAATCACCCAAAGCGTTGATCTTGTTGACACCCTTGTCATGATTTCGCATAGGCGCGGTGATTGCATTCAGATTTGGAGGAGGATAAAATTCAACGGTCTTTGTTGTACCCCAAAATTTGCCCTCTCATTTTATCAATATTTCCCCTCACAAGACTCTTTCAACTCAAGACCAAGCTAGGGTTTGCTCTGCTCAAGACATCTCCTTGCACTGATGACCTAAATTAGGGTTTGAGTTTGAACAAGGATTTTTGTACTTTTGATGTTCAATGTGACTTTCATACTTCATTTTGGACTTATAAGATTGCCCATACCAAGTTTCAAGCCTTGAATCAAATTTTTGCCCAGTCAATTGGACAGTTGACCCAAAAGTCAGCTGTATTGGGGAAAAACTTAATTTTGGCCAATTTACAGTCAAACCTCATAATTTTTTATCCACATCAACATTATAGACTTATATGAACCATTTGATCAAGTTTGGACCAAAATTCCTCAAGAAATTTGATCAGATCACCCAGAGGGCAAAATGGTCATTTTTAAGGTTTTGACTACAGAAGGGCAATTTCTGATTTTTCACCTAGCCAATTGCAAATTGGGTTCAAGCATGGATTCAAGGACTCAATGGAATCATCTTTACCTATTCACAAGGTTCAAAAGATCTCAAATGCATTGGATTGACAGATGAATTTTCCAATCAACTGATCAAAAATCAATTGTACACTGAAAAGTCAAACCTTGACTTTTTGGTCAAAATCAAGTGCCAATGGTCATTTTTCATCAAGATGTGTCAAAACATGAAACTTCTTCATCAAGAAACCTAATTTTTCAAATTAGGGTTTAAGATTGAAAATTTTCATAACTTAGAAATTTTCTAAGTTATGAAATTTTCTTATTTTTTTCCAACTTTGCCCAACATTTTCACCATGATGAAATTGGATTAAAACAAAACTTCCAACATGAAAGTTGTAGTCCTCCACAAAATCTACAACTTTTATTCACAAAGTTTTCCCAAAAGATGCTTGGATCTCAAGTTATGATTTTTAGAATAAGGGTCCATGAAACTTTTAACTTAGTGAAAAGTTTGCCCTAGTTTAGGCAGGATTTTGACCTATCTTCATGGAAATTTTTCACCTAGTTCCACTTGGAATTTCATAATGCATTTCAAAGATGGATTGTAGAGCATGTTACAAGATTTCCAAAATGTCCAAGAACTCTCCAAAATCATTTGTGGTTAGGGAGAATTGAAGGTTTGAATTTGGCAAAATGTCACTTTGATCCATGGCATTTTTCATGTTGCTACAAGTTGCAATTTCAGTCCAGATTTGTTTGTACTTGCTTACAGGTATCTAAACCCTTCCACACTCAAAAATTGAATGCAAACTCAGTGGATTAAAGCATTGTTCTGATCAATAGAAGTTTACACATTGAATTTATCTTAAAATGGAAAAAAGATAACAATGCCTTTTTGCAGCATACCAACTCCACAAACTCAGGGCAAAGTACAACAACTTTGTGCAGCTAGGAAGGAGGCCTATACAGGCTCTTTGCTTAATCACTTCACACTTTTCTTAAAAAACAAGTCAACTTGCCAAAATCACATAACTCTTGTACCAGTTATAACCAAGCTTTGTAAAACATTTGAACCAAGTTTGGCATATCACATTGAGCCAAAAACACGAGCTATCCAGTCCTCAAACACCCTTGAATACCAAAACACCATCTTCTTGCAAAACAGGGCAACTTCTGCAGTCTGTCATCCAAAGCAAAAATTACTCGTGCGTTTTGCCCCAAACCTCTTCCAACACACTCCATACAACCCACCTAAGCTATCCCAACCATTGGCCAGTGACTGTAACCTTGATTTTAAGCTTCACCATTTTTGAATTCTGCTTGTGCAGGTTGACTTCTACAGGCTTATTCAAGCAAGCTCAAGGCAAACTAAGCATTGGGGAAGGTCAAAGGAAGTTCAAGCAAGCTCACAAGCATCTCAGGCCTCACTGAAAACCCTTACATTGTCATACTCGAGTTCAAGTGAAGCAGGTATTTTCCAACTTTCTATATCTCTATTTAGGAATCATTAGGCTTAGGTTTGTGAATAAAAAATGTAGTACTCATTTCCCTTAAGTTGTACATATGCATAGATTTCATTTAAGTTAATTGTGTTGGGAGAATTTGAATGATGAACTTTCTGAAAAAGCTAGGTTAGAAATTAGGGCCAGAGAAATTCTCTCTGGTCTTTGAGAGTTAGATTAAGTTTTTTACATGGTTAGAATCGTGTGATTATGCTCTATAACTTTCATGTTGCAAGTTTTTGCTTTAGAGCACGTATGCAGGATTTCCAGATTTGAACAAGGAACGCACGTTTTTTATTTGATCAGAGGTTGAAGATGAAGCAAGTGGGCTGGGCTTGGTTTCTCCTTGCTTTTGACACCCCCTGACTTGTTATTTGCACCACTCAGCCCATTTGTTTATTTTTTGCATATTTTTCTATTTCTTTTTCATTTCTGACCTTATTTTATTTTTCCTAAACATTAAAAATACCAAAAACATTTTCATAAATTTTCACATTTTATTTCATTATTTTTATTATTTTTTCTAGCATAGAAATAATTACTTTTATAATATACTTTTATTTTCTTTAATAAAAACTTGTAAATAATACCAAAAAAAAAATATTTTTATTTTTATTATTTATATACTTAAATAGTATTTTTCTCATATATTTTTATTTTTTTAACACTTGTATATATTTATATTTATTTTATTGTACATGAATAAATAATACATACATATATATATATATATATATATATATATATATATATATATATATATATATATATATATATATATATATATATATATATATATATATATATATATATATATATATATATATATATATATATATATATATATATATATATATATATATATATATATTCCTTAATACAAATTAGGGTTTCCACCCTTAATAAAAGTAATCTTTTATTTTATTATTTTTTTTATACATAAAATATATTATTTCTACATACATAAAATAATACAAAAAAATCATCTTTACATATTTATAACATATTGCATATTTAAATATTTGTCCATTTAAATATTTGTTTATTTATTATTTAACAAAGAATTCAATATGGTTGTAATAATCTTAGGGTTTTAATTTCTTGCAAATAATCCCCTATTCAAAATTGTATCCCCCTCCCCATGTCAATGTTGTAATAGTTGTAGATTTACTGTTACACATTTATAACTTTCAAATATGCATGATAGAGATTAGGGTTTGTATGCAAATATCTAAAATCAAAACAAATAGTTTGACCTAATGCAATGACAAAAAAGCATGAAAATGACAACACAATTCACACAAGCACCCCTAGGGTTTCATCCACTTGTTGCCTTTAAAATGGTCATGGTATGCATGTTGAGTATCTTGGTAAAACAAAAACAAAACAAAAGATCATAGTCCCTCAATGACGCTATCTTGGTTGCCTATATAAAATGATCTAGTCCCTCAAAAATTTTCTAAGATACTTCGCACAATTGCTATCATGGTCATACGATGACACACGCCTGTCCCGTTTAACATCCAAACACAAGGTTGTTTACCAAATACAATGGTAAAACAACAATGTAAAAGGGTTAAAAATGTGTAGGAAAGATCTTTAAGGAAGTAGGGTAGATGCTCCTAGTTACTTGATCAAACTTGCAAAACATCCTTGCTAATTTCAAAACACACATTTCAAAACATTTTCCCAAAACAACTTTCAAACATTGAAACATCTTTTCAAAAGACAAACACCTTTGTAAAACATTCAAACAAGAATTGTTACAAAGGTTGCCTAAACAAGGCCTCTTTTCAAAACATTTTCAAAACCACACACACAAAGCACTATTTCAAACAATTTAAAAGCAAAAGTAAGTGATCTAAACAAGTAACTAAGAGCCCATGGAAAACCATGGATGAAAAGGGTGCTAACACCTTCCCTTTTCATAATCTACCCCCTGAACCCAAGAAAACATCTCAAAGTCTTTCCTGTGCTTTTTGACCTTTCCTTTGGATAAAATAAAAAGTCGGTGATGACTCTTGCTAAATTGAAACATTTGCGAACACAAACGTAAAACCTCAAGTCAGTTCTCCCACCGTATCACAGAACTAGCGACTCTGCTGGGGATTTTTCTAAAAGTGGGGTTACCTTAGGGTTTAGATCACCTTTACATGCTTACTTTGTTTGCTTTGATTGCTTTATATTTGGTTCTATTGTTTGGGTTTGAAATCCTCTACCCGGATTTTGGAAACATTCATAGGTAAATAGCAATATGTTGTGGAAACTGTGCGGGGTATACCGACAAGGTTGAAGCAATAGCTATATTAGTGCGACATATTTGTGGGTACCGGTAGCCTTTGAGTCAATCAAAGAGAATATGGGACCGCTGAGTGATGTCATGAAGCACTAATGGACTTTTAGAAACTTTACTTGACCATCTTGGCCTTTTTAGGGGTAGTGAGATGACCGGATTCGGTGCAGTTCGAAGTTGGTAGATACTCGATACTACACTCATTAAGAGTTGTTTTGTTGGAATATTTCGGTCGCCAGTAAAGTGGCTAAACTGAAACAATGAACACATAAAATAATCCAATGATATTGAGCTCCTTAGAACCCGATTACTATTTATAGGACAGGTTGATTCAACTAACTTCAAGAGGGTACCTACCTATGAAACCCCATGCAAGCCTGAAACTAGGAACTTGTGTGATTTGTTTGTACATATACTTGTGAATACATCATAAACATAATGAAGCATCATATGCATCCACTAACTATTTCAAGGGTTTGGATCTTCATCTTTGTTCCTGTTTTGTAGATTATGGATTCACTCTGCAGGAAAACAATCCAGATCAACCTTGTGAGAATTCCACCTCAACTCAAGGAGCTTACTTCCAAGATTCCAGAGAATTCTCGCTTCACTGAAAGACATGGTAGACTTCTCAACTTGGTCAACTCCAACATAGAGGAAGACATGGTGAAAGTTCTCTTCCAGCTCTTTGATCCCCTACGCCATTGCTTTACATTTCCTGATTACCAACTAGTGCCTACTTTGGAGGAATTTTCTCAACTCCTGAGGATTCCTATTCTTCATCAACTACCCTACAATGGAACGGAAAGCGAGCCAAAGCCTGAAGATGTTGCTCAAGCCTTACACTTGCAACCATCTGATATCAAAGGTCATTGGGAAACCAGAAGTGGTGTCAAGGGTTTCTTGGAAAAGTTTCTGTTTGAGAAGGCACAAGACTGCTGGAATTCTCTAGATCTGCAAGATTTTGAGGAGATCGTGGCTCTTCTCATCTATGGGTTGGTCTTGTTCCCAAATCCTGATCAACTTATAGATGTGAATGATGTCAAGATTTTCATATCTCGGAACCCTGTGCCTACATTGCTTGGGGACATCCTACACTCATTTCACACACGAACAATGAGGAAAAGAGGTGTTCTCATGTGCTGTACTCCTCTTCTAGCAAGGTGGTTTATTTCTCACCTTCCCCAATCAATCTTGAAGAATGAGCAAGGCTTAAGGTGGTCACAACGATTGATGACTCTTACATATTCTGATGTTCATTGGTGTTCTCGGTCCAGAGAAAATGTCATCATCATTGATCGTTGTGGGGAATTCCCTAATGTCCCTCTACTTGGCATTAGGGGAGGCATTACCTACAACTCCTGCTTGGCTCTGAGACATTTTGGGTATGCCCGAAGGGATGGCCCTCATGACATGCTGATTCCAGACTTGGTTTTTAACTTCGACAACGACGCTCAAGGACTTCGAAAAAGGTTTATCCGAGCTTGGATGATGCCAAACAAAGTGGACAATAAGACACTGGGACACAAGAATTCCATCCCCCTTGAGCCTTACCTCAAGTGGGTACGAACCCACGCCCAGAGTCTTATGATGCCTTACCCCTACATTCTCCCTGTGATCAAAGAGCCTGTTTTGGAAGGAGAGGTTCCATACACCCTTCTGCATCCTGACATGCTGACATCATTGGAAGATCTGCAAAAGAGTTGGATACAGCTCAGGGAAGAACAAAACACTTTTGAATCCAGCTTCTACGCCAGTGAGAAGAAGGTTTTGGAACTTACTCGTCGACTCCACGAAGAGCAGACTCTCAACACCTACATTGCGCCAAAGAGGATGTGCAACGTCTTTTTACCTTAGAATTTTGTATTTGTTTTGCCCATGGGGCATTTATGTACTAACAAATTCTATCTTATTAATATGACGTGTGTTCCTTTTTGTTTACAACAAATTTGAATTTCTGAATCCTTGATTTGCATTACATGAATACACATCATTCATCATATGCATAAACAGGTCTTCACACCAGGTTTCCTTATCTCTCTGCTATTTATTTCAGCAAGATGGATATAGAGCAGACGGTCAAAGATCTGCAAGCACAGAATTCACAGTTCCAACAACTCGTCATGACCTTGACAAAGGGTCAGGAGGATCTTAAAGCTCTGTTGGAGAAGGAAAAGGAGAAAAAGAAAAAGAAAAGAGTTGGTGTGGCTACTTTGGGTATAAGATTTGAGAACCAATCTAGAAGGGTCCTGGATTTCCCCTCAACGTCTGATGAAGGGGTAGGAAAGGGTAAAGGAGCTGCAGTACCATTCGAGTCTGAGGCTAAAGAAGAAGAAGAAGAGGATGAAGACTATTCTGAACAGCAGTATCCTCCTGCATATGACAAGTACAAGAATCTGGAAGAGTGTCTGGCAGCCATGGAGGTATAGAGGGTGTCTGGGTTGGATTTCGAAGAGTTAGGTTTGGCTTTTGGGATTGTCATTCCCCCCAAGTTTTAAGTTCCACTGTTTTCTAAATACGACGGGGTGTCTTGCCCAAAGATGCACCTGCAGTCTTACATCAGAAAAATTCAACCTCATTCTTCTGACAAGGACTTGTGGGTCCACTTTTTCAAGATAGTTTGTCGGGTACGCAATTGGATTGGTTCTACCAACTTGAGAGGTCTGATGTGCACAATTGGGAGGATTTGGCTGCTGCCTTCTACAGATAATATCAATAAAATGCAGACTTAGCACTTACTCATACTCAATTACATAGCATGGGTATGGTCTCCAATGAAGGCTTTAAGGAGTATGCCTAGAAATGGAGGGACTTGGCTGGAAGGGTGCAGCCACCATTGTCTAAAAGAGAGCTTGTTGATATGTTTTTGGGGACTCTGTCAGGTCCATTCTTTAATCACCTGATAGGAAGTTCGTCTGTGGGGTTCATCGAGTTAATTCTGACTAGTGAAAGAGTTGAAGTTGGCATCAAGAGCGGTAAAATTCAGAAAGATACATCTGCTTCCGCTCCTGTCAAGAATACTTTTCTAGTAAAGAAAGAAGTCTCAAATGTCTACTCTCAAAGAGGTCAAGGAAGAGTTGAGCGTCAGCCAACGATGGGAGCTGTAATGATTCAGAAGTCCGCAGTTGATCAGCCCAGAAACAATCAACCTAGAGCCAACCAGCAAAAGGTGGAAAGACTACAATGGCAGTATACCCGGATAAACATGACACCTACTCAGGTTCTACCCCATCTCTTGAAGTTAAACCTTTCCAGTTTAAGAGAGGCACCGAAGAATACAAACACTTCATCACCACATTATCATCCCAACGCCAAATGTGCTTATCATTCAGATAGCGTGGGGCACGACACCAACAATTGTTGGGCACTCAAGAATAAGATCCAGGATTTAATAGACGCTAAGGAAGTGGAATTCGACGCCCCCGAAAAGCCAAATGTAATATCTGCTCCAATGCCAAAACATGGTCATAATGTCCATTCTATTGAAGAAGATCTTTTTGTTGCTACTGTTGATGATTTGATGACTCTGTTACCAATAATCAAGATGAACCTGTTGAAAGCCGGGATTTTCCCGGGCTGTGAAAAAGATTGCTACCTTTGTTCGTCCTTACAATCCGATTGTCCGTTGTTGAAGTTAGGCATCCAACGCCTAATGGATAATCAAGAAATCCTCTTTGAGAAAACTCCTGTTATTCCGACTCCTGTCAACGATGTTGCTATAATTACCATTTCTGCAAATCTTTCCAAGGTCTCCAAAATACCTATTAAGATTACATCTGATCCAAAGATTGTACCCCTGAAGATAACTATGTAGGGGCCTATCCCATACAAGTCCAACAAATCAATACCGTGGAACTATGGAGGAGAGATCTTCTACCACGGTGTTAAGCAGATTGAATCAGTTGAAGAAAGTTTCGATGAAGAGACTCCTGACATAGGAAATATTGTTGGGACGAGTAAAATCACCCGTAACAGAAGAATTTTCTCTCTGGAGATTGCTCCTCCAAGGGCAGTTTTCGGGCCCTCAAATGCTCCTAAGGTTACTCCTCTGTCGGTCAACATATATGTGCGAACTCCAGTCATTGAAGAAATTGTTACTCCCATAGTTGTACCCTCTGTTGTTGCTGCTGATAAAGGTAAGGGGATCCAAGAAGCGCCCGTCAGGACGAGGGCTCAGCCTTTGGTCATCCCCGAGACCACTCAAAAGGAAATGGAAGAGATTTTAAAAATAAATAAGAAAAGCGACTATGATGTTGTAGAACAACTGGGGCAAACCCCCTCAAAAATCTTTATGTTGGCCCTATTGCTCTGTTCCGAAGCTCATGCCAAAGCCCTGATCAAATTCTTGAAAACGGCCCACGTACCTCAGGAAACCTCCACGGACCAGTTCCAGGAGTGTGTAGCCAGCCTAACATCCGACAATGGTCTTGGCTTCTTCGACGCTGATTTAACATCTAAGGGGAGAAAGAATAATGACGTGCTGCATGTCTCGGTGGAATGCAGAGGGACTACTTTAGCTCACGTTCTGGTTGATACTAGGTCGTCTTTAAATGTCTTGCCGAAGAAAGCATTGGACAGGCTGGATTGTGAAGGTCTAACTTTGAAGCCCAGCAACATCATTGTCAGAGCCTTTGATGGTTCTAAACGGATGGTCCACGGGGAGGTGGACATCCCGATTAAAGTGGGAACGGAAACTTTCAACTCTACATTTTATGTGATGGACATCTGTCCCTCCTATTCTTGCTTGTTGGGAAGACCCTGGATCCACAACGTTGGGGCAGTCACTTCTTCTTTGCACCAAATTCTCAAGCACCCAGTCCAGGGGAAAATTATAACGGTTCATGGCGAGGAGGAGTACATGATAAGCCATCTAAATTCATTCCGCTATGTTAAACTGGATGGTGAATTCATCGAGACCCCCTTTCATCACTTTGAAGAGGTTTCTCCTGAAGTTGCGGCAACCAAGACAATGACTTCTGTACCCATCGTTACCAAACCTATGTCTCGAATGTCATCCCTCAAAGATGCGAAGGTTGTGATTGAGGAAGGAGGAAGCACAGTATGGGGTCAGCTGCAATATTTTCCTTACAAGACTGATAAATTCGGCTTGGGTTTCACTACTTCTGCTCAAAAGGCTGTACGCTGCTCCCGGGCTGGAGGGCCTCCATTGAAGATCACCCACCATGGAGTCAATGCTTTAGAGGATGGTGAGGAGGAGAGCAATTTTGAAGACTGGATCTTTCCAACTGTTGAAGGAGGGATGGACAACTGGGAGGCGAAAGACTTCGTTCCCATTACTTTCATAAATCAGTAATTTATCTTTCGAACATTTCTATTGGTCTGTAATAATTCTCAAACAATTCGTACACTTTTTCCTTGTGCCTTACCCGAGGTACATAGGTCCATTTGTAAGGGTTTGATTTTTCATCTTCATATGCCATTTTTAATGAATCATGGACGTTTTCATATATAAACTTTTGTGTTCATTTTCTTTTTTTTTACATTTTGTTTGTTAAAAGGTGGCTATCCCTTACACACACCCCACTCACAAAATGCAGGTACCCTTCCATTCCGGATTCAATGGGCAACAATTTTGCTATGGCCTTCAGTAACTTTAAAGATCTGGTCAATCATTCCGAATACGAAGGTGATGAAGACTGTGAAGTGCCGGGAGAGTTGGCTAGACTGCTACAACAGGAAGAAAGGGCTATTCTACCTCACGAGGAGTTGTTAGAGACAATCAACTTGGGTACTACCGAAAACAGAAAAGAAGTCAGAGTGGGTGCCAACCTTGAGCCAAGTGTCAAAGAGTGTTTGGTTCAGCTGTTGAATGAATATGTTGAGATCTTCGCCTGGTCCTATGAAGACATGCCAAGACTCAATACAGATATTGTGGTACACCGTCTCCCTACAAGAGAAGACTTTCCACCAATTAAACAGAAAGTCCGCCGAATGAGGCCCGATGTGTCTGAAAAGATCAAGGTCGAAGTGATGAAGCAGTTCAATGTTGGGTTTCTTGCTGTTACTTCCTATCCACAATGGGTTGCTAACATTTTGCTCGTGCCTAAGAAGGACGACAAAGTGAGAATGTGTGTGGATTACATAGACTTAAACAGGGCTAGCCCTAAAGATGACTTTCCACTACCGCACATTGACATCTTGGTTGACAATACAGCTCAGCATAAGGTATTTTCTTTCATGGATGGATTTTCAGGGTACAACCAGATCAAAATGGCCCCTGAAGACATGGATAAGACTACTTTTGTTACGCAGTGGGGTACCTTCTGCTATAAAGTGATGCCATTCGGACTGAAGAATGTCGGGGCAACCTATCAGCGTGCCATGGTAGCTTTGTTTCATGACATGATACATCATGAGATTGAAGTCTATGTAGACGACATGATAGCCCGTTCACAAAACGAAGAAGAACACCTCGACCATTTGCAAAAGCTCTTTGTCAGGTTGAAGGAGTACAAGCTCAGACTGAACCCTAACAAGTGCACTTTCGGAGTCAGGTCCGGTAAACTCTTGGGTTTCATTGTCAGCAACAAAGGCGTCGAGGTTGATCCTACCAAAGTCAAAGCTATACAAGAAATGTCTGCCCCTCGCACTGAAAAGGAGGTTAGAGGTTTCTTCGGACGCCTAAACTACATTGCAAGGTTCATTTCTCACCTTACATCTACCTGTGATCCAATCTTCAAGTTGTTGAAGAAAGATCAGGTGGTTAAATGGAATGATGACTGTCAAGTTGCTTTCGATAAAATCAATGAGTATTTGCTAGAACCTCCTATCTTGATGCCTCCCGTTGAAGGAAGACGGCTAATCATGTATCTGACTATTTTAGATAATTCAATGGGGTGCGTATTGGGCCAACATGACAATTCTGGCCGAAAAGAGCATGCCATTTATTACCTTAGCAAAAAGTTTACCAATTGTGAGACCCGCTACTCACTGCTTGAGAAAACTTGTTGCGCTTTGGTATTGGCTGCTCGCCAGCTAAGGCAGTATATGTTGACTCATACCACTCTACTAATTTCTAAAATGGATCTGATTAAGTACATCTTCGAGAAGCCTGCTTTATCCGGAAGAATTGCTAGATGGCAAATGATCCTGACTGAGTACGATATCCAGTACACGACCCAAAAAGCTATAAAGGGGAGTGTACTAGCTGACCATCTAGCTCATCAAGCTGTCGAAGATTACCAATCCATGAAGTTTGACTTCCCCGACGAGGACATTATGACTTTGGAGAACATTGAAGATAACGGACCGTGTGACAGACCTAAACAAGGATCCCGATGGACCCTATACTTCGATGGTGCTTCTAATGCACTTGGGAACGGTATCGGCGTGGTACTCATCTCTCCACAAGGGTGCCATACACCTTTCACAGCCAGACTCTGCTTCAGCTGCACCAATAACATGGCCGAGTATGAAGCTTGTATCTTTGGTCTCAAGGCTGCTATTGGCTTGGGAATCAAATCTTTGATTGTATTTTGGGACTCAACTTTGGTTATCAGTCAAATCAAAGGAGAGTGGGATACTAAACATCCAAATCCCATCCCTTACAAAGAACATGTCTTGACATTGTTACCTCATTTCGAGCAGATTACCTTCGAGCACTTCCCGCGAGAAGAAAATCAGCTAGCGGATGCTCTAGCTACAATGTCTTCCATGTTTAAACTTAACTGGGATAATGAGGCTCCCTAAATCACCATCGAGCGGATGGACGAACCTGCACATTGCCACGAGATTAATACCAAAGAAGTAGTGAACTGACCTTGGTTTCACGAAGTCAAAAGGTATCTCGAGGCGCAAGAATACCCTGAAGGAGCTTCAGTCAATGACAAAAAGTTTTTGAGGAGATTTTCTGCCAAGTTCTTCCTGAGCAATGGTATCCTATACAAGTGCAATCATGATTGCATTCTGCTTCGTTGTATGGACAAGGTTGAAGCTGAGCAGATCATGGCTGAACTGCACAATGGTATATTTGCCACCCACTTGAGCGGACATACGATGGCTAAGAAGATCCTACGGGTAGGCTATTACTAGTCACCATGGAAGCTGACTGTCATCAACATTCCCGTACTTGTCACAAATGCCAAATCTATGCTGACAAGGTACACATACCTTCAGTTCCTCTCAATGTCCTAACAGCTCCTTGGCCATTCGCAATATGAGGAATCAACATGATTGGAGAGATCAAGCCTACATCATCCAATGGACACCGCTTCATCTTGGTGGCTATTGATTACTTTACCAAATGGGTCGAAGCAGCTTCCTTCGCCTCCGTTACAAAGAATGTGGTTGCCCGCTTCATAAAGCAAAACCTCATTTGTCGATATGGTATCCCCGACAGGATCATCACGGACAACGGTACAAACTTGAACAATACTATGATCACAGCCTTGTGCGAACAGTTCCAGATTTAACATCATAATTCATGTCCCTATCGGCCAAAGATGAACAGTGTTGTCGAAGCTGCGAAAAAAAATATCAAGAAGATCATTCAAAAGATGAAAGTCACCTAAAAGGACTGGCATGAGATGTTATTGTTTGCTCTGCACGGGTACCATACCACGGCACGTACATTGACTGGGGCAACACCTTATTCTTTGGTATACGACAAGGAAGCTGTTTTACCTATTGAGGTTCAGATTCCCTCCTTGAGAATCATGAAGGATGCTGGTTTGAGTAAAGACGATTGGATTCAGACCCGACTTGATCAACTTAACTTGATTGATGAAAAGCGACTTACTACTGTTTGCCATGGTCAGACGTATCAAAAATGGATGATCAAGGCTTTCAACAAGAAAGTCAGATGCCAGGTATATCAAGTCGGAGATCTTGTAATCAAGCGGATCATCTTGCCGCAAAGTGATCCCAGGGGCAAGTGGAATCCTACCTACGAAGGACCATTTGTGATCAAAAACATCTTTTCTGGTGAGGCAATGATATTAACCACCATGGACGGTGATGACTTGCCGCACCCTGCGAACGCAGACATAGTCAAAAGATACTATGCATAAACAACCCGACAAGGCGATAACCTGAAAGGGAGACTTGGGCAAAAATGGGCATCCCGGTGAATCGAAAACCCGAAAGGGCGGTTTAGGCAAAAATTAGGGATAAACAAAAAATCTGTACACCCGGCAAGTTGAAAACCCGAAAGGGCGACTTTGGCAAAAAAGGGTTTCCTGGTGGATTGAAAACCCGAAAGGGCGGTCCAGGCAAAAGTTAGGTAATTAAAGCGTATGACTATGTCTCGTCGGATCACTTTAAGGACAATCTCTTCACAGACAAGCTCCAGGCTTCTGATTAATCCAATCATCTGCGGACGAAGCAACGAATGGACAAGATATCCAGAGTTACGAAGGCTATAGCAGAATGGGAACCCCATGGAATTTTTACACATAGCCATCTTTCTTTGTATAAATTTTTCTCATTTTTTATGACAACATTCTCTTACTAGGATGTCTGTCTCCTTTGTATAAAATACTTATGCAAAGTTAATACAAAGATACTTCAAAGTGCAGAAAATTATTTGCCTTTTCTTTCTTTTTTACACTTGTGTTTTATTTGAAAACGTCCAATGATTTATTAAATAAGCATATGCATTTGAATATAGTCACTGCTTACAAATAAACGAAATGAGAAAGAATAATTACTGATAGGTTGAAAGTACAAGAAGACGTCTTTAGGCTATTCCAGGAGAAATCCCCTGCAGTACATCATTCAGATGCCTCAGCGGAGCTAAAACCTTGAAATACATATCCCCAGCGGAGTTGAATTTCAAAATCCCCATCAGAGTTAAGTTTTCAAACTCCCAATCCCCAGCGGAGAAAAAATTTGAACTACAAACCCTCAGTGAAGATGAAACTTTCTTCCCCAACAGAGTCAAATCTTTAACCTTTAAACACCAGTGGAAACCATCCAGTTTCCTCCAATTTCCCCGGAGAGTCGCTTTAAAACTAGATAACTCCCCAGAGAGTTATTTTAAACCTTCTACCTCAATGGAGTCAAATTTCCATACACGATCAAATCAGCATGTCATTAAGATCCCCAGCGGAGCTGAGATTATCAATCTACAGCAGAAACCTTTCAGTTTCTCCAGATTCCCCAGCAAGTTATCTTAAAGTCTGAGAATCAACCAGATAACAGTTAAACTTTTGTCTTATCCACAACCTAGTATAATTCCCCAGTAGATTGGCATACAACCCAAACTCCAGTTCTCCCCAGCGGTATAGCTAATCCCCAGCAGTAAGCTTTTTCCCCCAAGGTCCAGAACTTACTCTCCAATAGGATAGCTTACTCTCCAGCAGTATAGCTACTCCCCATAGAGCTTTTACTCCCCAACAAAATGAAGATTCTCATTCTTAATTCCCCAGTGAAGTTGCCAGAGTCTTCATTGCTACCCAACATGAATTCATCAGAATTTCTAATTCCCCTAGCAGATTGAAGATTCTCTTTTCTCCGCAGAAGCCATCAGAGTCTTCTTTATTCTCCAGCAGATCAAGGTTTTCCTTTGTTTGATTCCCGGTAGAGGTCTCTAGAGTTTCCCTTATTCCCTAGCCGAGTAAAGATTCTCATCGTATAACCCCCAGTAAAGTCGTGAAGGATTCTCACATCCCCACGAAGGTTGTCAAAGTTTTGATAATCCCTATGAGTTGCCAAGGATTCTCTATCCCCAAGCAGTCAGCAAGGATTTCTCATCTTCAGCAGTCAAAGATTTTGAATCTCCAGCAGTGGTCAAGGATTTATTTTCCCTGACAGCAGTCAAAGATTTTATTATCTCCAGTTATCAAGGATTCATTTTCCTCAGCAAGACAACTAATTGGCTTACATGCGCATACATTACATTCATATGTCATGAACATTGATAAAACAAATATATTGCATCACACATTTCATGCAACATAAATTTGTGTTTCAGCTAATATTTTACCCTTTTTAGGATAAGATTAACAAGCTACCAGTATACAATCAGAAAACAGCCTAGAGATGCTCCAGACATGGATGCTAATCTATTGCTTATTCAAATTCAAGGATCATGAAAACAGTTTACAAATGCTCCAAACACGGATGCAATTCTATTGCTTGTTCAGATTCAACCTTAGAAAACAGCCTAGAGATGCTCCAGACATGGATGCTAATCTATTGCTTATTCAAATTCAAGGATCATGAAAACAGTTTACAGATGCTCCAGACACGGATGCAATTTTATTGCTTGTTTAGATTCAGCCTCAGAAAACGGCCTAGAGATGCTCCAGACATGGACGCTAATCTATTGCTTATTCAAATTCAAGGATCAAGAAAACAGTTTACAGATGCTCCAGACACTGATGCAATTCTATTGCTTGTTCAGATTCAAGGATCATGAAAACAATTTACAGATGCTCCAGACATGGATGCTAATCTATCGCTTGTTCAGATTCAACTTCAGAAAAAAGCCTAGAGATGCTCCAGACGCGGATGCTAATCTATTGCTTATTCAAATTCAAGGCTCAGAAATTTTTTTATAGATGCTCCATACACGGATGCTATTCTATTGCTTATTCAGATCCCCAGCTCAGAGATGCTCCAGACACGGATACCATTCTGACGCTCACCTATAACTTACAATTCAACAAACATTCTTGGATGGCATCTTTAAGCCCATCTCCGACAAGATTCTATCACATCTCCAAATGGCATCTTTAAGCCCATTCCCTCAACTATATTTTGACGAGTGCAAATTTACGGGCACTCTAGTGTCCAATCCTCTTTTACCTTTGAGTCACGAAAGGCAAACTCGTCAATCTAACTCTTCAGGGTCAAGAAGATTGAACAGGGGCAGATTTTGTACCGCAAAATTTTCCCTCTCATTTTATCAAGATTTCCCCTCACAAGACTCTTTGAACTCAAGACCAAGCTAGGGTTTGCTCTACTCAAGACATCTCTTTGCACTGATGACCTAAATTAGGGTTTGAGTTTGCACAAGGATTTTTGGACTTTTGATGTTCAATGTGACTTTCATACTTCATGTTGGACTTATAAGATTTTCCATACCAAGTTTCAAGCCTTGAATCAAATTTTTGCCCAGTCAATTGGATAGTTGACCTAGAAGTCAGCTGTATTGGGAAAAAAGTCAAATATGGCCAATTTACAGTCAAACCTCATAATTTTTTATCCACATCAACATTATAGACTCATATGAATCATTTGATCAAGTTTGGACCACAACTCCTCAAGAAATTTGATCAGATCACCCAAAGGGCAAAATGGTCATTTTTAGGGTTTTGACTGCAGAAGGGCAAATTCTGTTTTTCACCTAGCCAATGGCAAATTGGGTTCAAGCATGGATTCAAGTACTCAATGGCATCATCTTGACCTATTCACAAGGTTCAAAAGATCTCAAATGCATTGGATTGGCAAATGAATTTTCCAGTCAATTGATCAAAAGTCAACTGTATACTGAAAAGTCAAACTTTGACTTTTTGGTCAAAATCAAGTGCCAAGTGTCATTTTTCATCATGATGTGTAAAAACATGAAACTTGTTCATCAAGAAACCTAATTTTGCAAATTAGGGTTTAAGATTGAAAATTTTCATAACTTAGAAATTTTCTAAGTTATGAAATTTTCTTATTTTTTCCAACTTTGCCCAACATTTTCACCATGATGCAATTGGATTCAAACAAAACTTACAACATGAAAGTTGTATTCCTCCACAAAATCTATAACTTTTATTCACAAAGTTTTCCCAAAAGATGCTTGGATCTCAAGTTATGATTTTTGGAATAAGAGTCCATGAAACTTTTAACTTAGTGAAAATTTTGCCCTAGTTTAGGCAGGATTTTGACCTATCTTCATGGAAATTTTTCACCTAGTTCCACTTGAAATTTCAAAATGCATTTCAAAGATGGATTGTATAGCATGTTACAAGCTTTCCAAAATTTCAAGGAACTCTCCAAAATCATTTGTGGTTAGGAAGAATCGAAGGTTTGAATTTGGCAAAATGTCACTTTGATCCATGGCATTTTTCATGTTGCTACAAGTTGCAATTTCAGTCCAGCTTTGTTTGTACTTGCTTATAGGTACCTAAACCCTTCCACACTCAAAAATTGAATGCAAAATCAGTGGATTAAAGCATTGTTCTGATCAATAGAAGTTTACACATTGAATTAATCTAAAATGGCAAAAAGCTAATAATGCAATTTTGATAAAGGTGGCTTTATGTCAACTTGTTTCCCTTGAGCCTTGAACCAAGCTTTTTGCAGAATACCAACTCCACAAACTCAAGGAAAAGTACAACAACTTTGTGCAGCTAGGAAGGAGGCCTGTACAGGCTCTTTGCTTGATCACTTCACACTTTTCTTAAAAAATAAGTCAACTTGCCAAAATCACATAACTCTTGTATCAATTATAACCAAGCTTTGTAAAACATTTGAACCAAGTTTGGCATATCACATTGAGCCAAAAACACGAGCTAGCCAGTCCTTAAACACCCTTTATTATTTTTTCTAGCATAGAAATAATTACTTTTATAATATAATTTTATTTTCTTTAATAAAAACTTGTAAATAATACCAAAAAAAAATATTTTTATTTTTATTATTTATATACTTAAATAGTATTTTTCTCATATATTTTTATTTTTTTAACACTTGTATATATTTTTATTTATTTTATTGTACATGAATAAATAATACATATAATATATATATATTTCCTTAATACAAATTAGGATTTCCACCCTTAATAAAAAGTAATCTTTTATTTTCTTATTTTTTTGATACATAAAATATTTTATTTCTACATACATAAAATAATACAAAAAAATCATCTTTACATATTTATAACATATTGCATATTTAAATATTTGTTTATTTATTATTTGAACAAATAATTCAATATGGTTGTAATAATATTAGGGTTTTAATTTCTTGCAAATAATCCCCTATTCAAAATTGTATCCCCCTCCCCATATCAATGTTGTAATAGTTGTAGATTTACTTTTACGCATTTATAGCTTTCAAATATGCATGATAGAGATTAGGGTTTATATGCAAATATCCAAAATCAAAACAAATAGTTTGACCTAATGCAAAGACAAAAAAGCATGAAAATGACAACACAATGCACACAAGAACACCTAGGGTTTCATCCACTTGCTGCCTTTAAAATGGCCACGGTATGCATGTTGAGTATCTTGGCAAAACAAAAACAAAACAAAAGATCATAGTCCCTCGATGACGCTATCTTGGTTGCCTATACAAAATGATCTAGTCCCTCAAAAATTTACTAAGATACTTGGAACAATTTCTATCATGGTCATACGATGACCCGCGCCTGTCCCGTTTAACATCTAAACACAAGGTTTTTTACCAAATACAATGGTAAAACAACAATGTAAAAGGGTTAAAAATGTGTAGGAAAGATCTTTGAGTAAGTAGGGTAGATGCTCCTAGTTACTTGATCAAACTTGTAAAACATCCTTGCTAATTTCAAAACACACATTTCAAAACATTTTCCCAAAACAACTTTCAAACATTGAAACATCTTTTCAAAAGACAAACACCTTTGTAAAACATTCAAACAAGAATTGTTACAAAGGTTGCCTAAACAAGGCCTCTTTTTTAAAACATTTTCAAAACCACACACACAAAGCACCATTTCAAACAATTGAAAAGCAAAAGCAAGTGATCTAAACAAGTAACTAAGATCCCATGGAAAACCATGGATGAAAAGGGTGCTAACACCTTCCCTTTTCATATTCTACCCCCCGAACCCAAGAAAACATCTCAAAGGTCTTTCCTGTGCTTTTTGACCTTTCCTTTGGATAAAATAAAAAGTCGGTGGTGACCCTTGCTAAACCGAAACATTTGCGAACATAAACGCAAAACCTCAAGTCAGGTCTCCCACCGTATCACAGTATTGTTATCATTCAAGTCCTGAATTTTATTCTTCAGGGTCCAGCATTGGTCAATCTCATGCCCGAGGCTACTTGAGTGGTAAGCACATTTGGCGTTCGCATTATACTTTGGTGAAGAGGTATCTGGATTGGAAGGTGGATCGCGCAATGTCACCAAATAAGCCTTTAGAAAGTGTTGTTAGGCTTGAGATAATGGCATGCCTAACCTCGTAAATTGTCTTCTTGGAGTTTCAAAATGTTGATGATTTGCATATGGTCTTTGAGTAGGAGTTGGATTGGAGATTCGGACAGCGTTAACAGATGGATGATCATTCTTCTTGGTACGGTCCCTAGCCTCGTACACAACATTGATTTCCTTCTTTGCATCAAAATGTTTCTTTATAGGATTGGAAGTGGAGGCAGATGCCATGGGAATATTCCCACTTTTGATGCCGCTTTCAACTCTTTCATCGGTTAAGATCAACTCAGTGAAGCCGGAAGAAGAACAACCAACCAATAGATTAAAGAAAGGACTAGATAAAGTGCTCATAAACATGTCAATGTGCTCCCTATCAGTCAAAGGTGGTTGAACCCTACTGGCGAGGTCTCTCCACTTTTGCGCATATTCCTTAAATCCTTCATTCTTCCCCATGGTCATATCTTGTAACTGAACTCTTGTTGGCACCAAGTCGGAGTTATACTAGTATTGATGGTAGAAGGCGGTAGCTAAGTCTTCCCAGGTATTAATACGGGACCCATCTAACTGGTAAAACCATTTTAATTACATTCCGGTCAAGCTCTCTTAAAAAAAGTGAACCCAGAACTTCTTATCTGCGATGTGCAGCCGTATCTTGTGCGCATAAGATTTCAGGTGAAGTTTTGGACAAGAAACTCCATCGTACTTTGCAAAGACTGGTATTTTGAATTTGTGGGGAATAACAACCCCAAAGATCAAAGCTAAATCATCAAAATCTAAACCGGGGACGGCTTGGATCTCGACGGCCTTTAATTTGTCTTCTAACTGCTTGTATTTGACATCGGCGGATGGATACCGCTCGTCAAAATAATCGTCGCCAGATGCTTGATCATTAACACATTCATCCTGGGTACTCTTAACCTTACCAATCTGATTATCGTCTTCTTCATATGAGTCTTCCACTATCGGGATCAGACGAACTGATTCTTTGAACCTTCTACTCATGTTGAGCAGAGCTTTCTTCTTGTGCTTCTTCTTAACTGCCAGCAATGCCATCATATCTTGCTGCCCCTTGGCTAGGGCCAGTAGAGTCTCTTGGAATTGAGTGTTTTGTGCCTAAAGATCCTTCACAGTTTTCTCTAGATACATCTTGTTGAAATAAACAGCAGAAAGATATGGAAACCTGTTGTGTAAAGACATGTCATGTTATGATGCATGGAAAATGTATATGCAAATGATTTCAAGGATTTATTGAAATTTAAATTTGTATAGACAAAAGAGTGAACAAACGTCAATTTTCATTAATTAGTTCAAAAATATTACATCATGCCTCTTGGGCTTACAAAATAACTCTCTAAGATAAAAAGACTGAACACATCCTCTTCGGCGCAAGGTAGGCGTTCACACTTTGCTCTTCTTGTAGCTGCTTCGTAAGCTCCAATACCCTCTTCTCACTAGTGTAAAATTGAGCTTCGAAAGTATCTCGTTCTTCCTTCAGCTGAATCCAACCCTTTTGCAAGTCTTCAAGAGAGGTGGGCATGTCTGGATGGAGGACAGTGTACGGGACATCTCCTTCAACCACGAGTTCGATGATAACTGGTAAGATGGAGGGATAAGGCATCACAAGTTTCTGAGCACGAGCTCGTACACAGGTAAGATAAGGTTCAAGTGGAATAGAATTCTTATGTCCCAACGTCTTTCTATCCATTTTGCCTACCATCCTCCAGGCTCATATAAACCTCTAACGGTAACTTTGATTGTCGCTCTCGTAGTTGAATACCACTCCTTGGATGAGCATCTCATGTGGACCATCCCTTCGAGCATAACCAAATTGTCGCAAGGCCAATTAAGGGTTGTAAGTGATACCTCCCCTAATTCCAAGTAAAGGTACATTAGGGAATTCACCATAACGATCGACGATAGTAACGTTCTCCAAGGATCGAGAACACCAATGAACATCTGAACGTCTGAGCATCATCAACATATGGTACCACCTTAAACATTGATCGTTCTTCAACACAGACCGGGGAAGATGAGAAATAAACCATCTTTCCAAGAAAGGAGTACAATACATGAGGATCCCTCTCTTTCTCATAGTGTGAGAGTGAAAATAATGTAGGATATCTCCCAACAAAGTAGGCACTCGATTGCGAGACATGAAGATTTTGATAGCATTTACATCTATGAGTTGGTCAGGTTTAGAAACAAAACCATCCCATAGATGAGAAGGGCCAAGATTTCTTCAAAAGCTTGTAAGTCCAAAGAGTTTCAACAATCTTGAGCTTTCTCGAACAAGAACTTGGCTATGAAACCTTTGACACCACTCCTTATTCCCAATTAGCCTTGATATCAGATTGTTGCAAGTGTAGTGCTTGGGCTATCTCCTCGGGTTTTGGATCTCTTTCCGTATCGTTGAAGAGTAGTTGATTGAGAATGGGAGTCCTCAAGAGTTGTGATAATTCTTTTAGAGTAGGCACAAGTTGATATTTGGGAAAAGTGAAGTGATGGTGTAGAGGATCAAAGAACTGGAATAGCACCTTCATCATATCTTCATCAGTGTTAGAGGTAACCAAGCTTAGGAGTCGACCATGTCATCCAGTGAATGGAGAATTCTTAGGAACCCTTGATTCTAACTCTTTGAGTTGAGGAGGAATCCTTACGAGATTGACTTGGATAGTATTTCTGCGGATAGAAGCCATGTCCTACAAAATAGAACAAAGATAAATCCCAAAAATCCTTGAAATGGTTAGAATGAGTGATGTTATGATGTTTATGAGGTCATGTACAAGTAAGTATATACAAACATGGCAAACAAGTCCTTAGGTTTAGGATTGCATGGAGTCTTATAGTTAAGTACCCTCTTGAAGTTTAGTTGGCTCAAACCTGTCCTAAAAATAGTAATCGGGTTCTAAGGGATCTCAATATCACTGATCTGTCTTCTCGGGCATTGTTTCAGAGTAAGCCTCTTTCACGACGACTGAAATATCCTGAAAAGTCAAATCTCAATGAGTGTAGTATCGAGTATCAACCAACTTTGGACTGCACCAAAGTCGGTTATCTCACTACGTCCTAATGGCCAAGTTGGTCAAGTAAAGGTTCTAAAGTCAATTAGTGCTTCATGACATCATACAGCAGCCCCATATTCTCCTTAACTACTCAAGGGCTACCGGTACCCACAAATATGTCACACTAACATAGCTATTGCTTAGACCATCTCGGTATATCCCGCACAATTTCCACAACGTATTGCTACTTACCTATAAGGTATCCCAAATCAGGGTAGAGGATTCAAAGCCAAACAAAGAACCAAAATGTAAAGCATAAAAGTCAAACAATGAAAGGAAGGAAGACCTCTGATACTATACCTGACAGTACTTGACAATTCAATGGGGTGTGTGCTGGGACAGCATGACGAGTCTGGCCGAAAAGAGCACGCTATTTATTACTTGAGCAGAAAGTTTACCGACTGTGAGTCTCGTTACTCACTGCTTGAGAAAACTTGTTACGCTCTTGTATGGGCTGCTCGCCGGCTGAGACAGTATATGCTGACTCACACTACTTTATTGATTTCAAAGATGGATCCCATCAAGTACATATTTGAAAAGCCCGCTCTATCTGGAAGAATAGCGAGATGGAAAATGATCTTAACAGAATATGATATCCAATATACAACTCAGAAAGCAATTAAGGGAAGTGTACTGGCAGATCATTTGGCACACCAACCTGTGGACGATTACCAATCATTGAACTTTGATTTTCCGGACGAAGACATCAAGGTGGTAACTGACTGTGAAGTACCTGGACCGGATGAAGGACCTGAGGAAGGATCCCGATGGTCTATGCATTTTGATGGAGCCTCCAATGCTTTGGGTAACGGCGTCGGCGCTGTAATCATATCTCCCAAAGGAACTCATACTCCACTCACCGCCCGATTATGTTTCAACTGCACCAACAACATGGCAGAATATGAGGCATGTATCATGGGTTTACAAGCTGCAATCGACTTAAGGATAAAATTTCTAAGTGTCTTCGGAGATTCCGCTCTCGTGATCAATCAGATCAAAGGCGAGTGGGATACGAAACACCCAAATCTTATTCCTTACAAGGAGTATGTGTTGACCTTGCTTCCCCACTTTGAAGAAATAACTTTTGAGCACTTCCCAAGAGAGGAGAATCAGCTAGCGGACGCACTAGCTACGATGTCTTCAATGTTCAAAGTTAAATGGGACAATGAGGCTCCCCGAATCATCATCTGGAAGTTGGATGAACCGGCATACTGCTGTGAGCTCGAGGCTGAGAAGGTTATTGAAAAACCCTGGTATCATGAGGTGAAGAGGTACTTGGAAACTCAGGAATACCCGGAAGGTGCATCTGTCAACGATAAAAAGTTCATGAGGAGGTTTGTCGCGAAATTCTTCCTCAGCAACGGCATTCTCTACAAGCGGAATCATGATTCAACTCTGCTACGTTGTGTGGATAAGGCTGAAGCAGAGAAGATTATGATGGAATTACATGAAGGCACGTTTGGAACACATTCCAGTGGACACACCATGGCTAAGAAAATCCTTCGGGCAGGATATTTCTGGTCCACAATGGAAGCCGATTGTTACCAACATTCCCGAACTTGTCATAAATGCCAGATCTATGTTGACAAGGTGCATATCCCTCCGTTTCCTTTGAAGGTTCTAACTGCACCTTGGCCGTTTGCAATGTGGGGCATAGACATGATCGGTGAGATCAAACCTACGGCATCCAATGGGCATCGCTTCATCTTGGTGGCGATCGATTACTTCACGAAATGGGTTGAGGCAGCATCCTATGCCACAGTAGCCAAGAGCGTCGTGGCACGTTTCATCCGGCATAATCTGATCTGTCGGTACGGTGTCCCGGAAAGAATCATTACGGACAATGGTACCAATCTCAATAACAAAATGATCACTGAACTCTGTGAACAATTCAAAATACAGCACCACAATTCTTCTCCCTACCGGCCGAAGATGAATGGGGCTGTAGAAGCAGCCAATAAAAATATCAAGAAAATTGTGCAGAAGATGACAGTGACCTATAAAGATTGGCACGAGATGTTACCGTTCGCTCTTCATGGGTACCGCACCTCAGCCAGAACGTCAACCGGGGCAACTCCTTTCTCCTTGGTCTATGGAATGGAAGCAGTCTTTCCAATTGAAGTCCAGATACCCTCTCTCCGGATAATGAAGGATGCAGACTTGAATGAAGATGATTGGATCCAGACTCGACTTGATCAATTAAATCTGATTGACGAAAAGAGGCTCACTGCTATCTGTCATGGTCAAACGTATCAAAAACGGATGATCAGGGCATTTAACAAGAAAGTCAGACCGCAAGAGTATCAAGTTGGGGACCTGGTAATCAAACGCATCATCCTTCCTCAAAGTGATCCCCGGGGCAAATGGACCCCTACTTACGAAGGGCCATTTGTGGTTAAGCGTGTGTTCTCAGGAGGAGCCATGATCCTAACCACCATGTATGGTGACGACCTTCCTCACCCCGCCAATGCAGACATAGTGAAAAAATACTACGCATAAATAAAAGACCCGCTAGGTTGACATACCTAGGCAAAAATAAGGGCTTCCCGGCGAACCAAAAGGGTTCGGGCAAAAATAAGGGATGAAATGAAAAAATCTGTACACCCGGCAAGTCAAAAACCTGAAAAGGCGGCTTGGGCAAAAATGGGTATCCCGGTGGACTGAAAACCTGAAAGGGCGGTCCAGGCAAAAGTTAGGGATGGAGCGTAACACTATGTCTCATTGGATCACATCGCATCCAGAATTCAGTACCCACTACCTGGCTCAGACTTCGGCATCGACCAATCAGCTTCATCTTCAACTAGGTAGCAAAGCGATGAGACGTTCGAAGACATAAAGGCAATAGCAGAGTTGGAACCCAGTGGGATCGTTCACATAGCTGTTTTATTTCCTTTTCAAAATTCTATGTTATTTGGCGGCGTCCTCTTACTAGGATGTCAGCCTCTTGTATAAAAACGCCTATTCACAGGCAAAGTTCAAATCAATACAAATTCACTTGTCCATACAAATTACCATTGTTTTCTTCTTTCTGTTTTGTCTTGCGAAGAACGTCCAATGTTCGTTTTTGATATATGCATTTGACATTAAAATTGTTGATTCATAAATATTCGCGTATGAGACGAAAGATCAATCACAGGTGACATCGGACACAGGGCAATGTAAAGTTGTCTGATGCAGTCGGGTTGCTTTGTCCGCCAAGGTACCAAGGTAGATTCGACTGAAGAATGCGACTAAATCATCTCAACTCCCCGCAGAGTAAGACAAGATTCGGCAATACTTTCCCCAAGCAGAGTTGGTTCCCTATCAATCCTGAAAAAGGCACCACATTCCCCAGCGGAGTATAGGCATTCGTCAGCAAGCATCCCCGGCAGTCTTGATCTAAGTTTGTTACCTGGCGAAATACGGACACCCCAGTAGAACCATTTACCAGCACAATTCCAAAAGTTTCCCCAGGAAAGTGGGATTCTTGTCCCCAACAGGTCTTAAAGCTTATCCCCAGTAGATTTTGGAAGATTATCTCCTGCAGAATACGGACATCTCTCCCTAACTTTATTCAGAGTTATTCCTCACGAGGGCTTATAACTGGGTTATCCTCAGCTAATCGCCACGGAAGATCGCCCCCAACAAAAGTTCTTTCAATCCCCAGTGGATTTTTCGATCCCCAGCGGAGTTTATCTTTCAATCCCCAGCAGATTTTATCTTTCGATCCCCAGCGGAATTTATCTTTCAATCCCCAGCGGATTTTATCTTTCGATCCCCAGCGGGTTTTATCTTTCGATCCCCAGCGGAGTTTATCTTTCAAATCCCCAGCAGATTTTATCTTTGTGATCCCCAGTGGAGTCCATCATCGAAACCCTCAGCGAAGCTCTCATCAAAACTTCAGCAAAGTATCTCGGCCACAGGGCAACTCCCCAGCCAATCGTCAAAGATCTATTTTCCTAAGACGAAGATACATTCATAAGCATTTCACACTTTCATACATCTTGCTTACATACATGTTAAAGTGCATACAACACTATCTCATGTTGAACATCATGACATCATGCATCATGACATGGCGTACAACTTATGTTTTTGCCTTTTCAGGGAAAAAGACGATCCCAAAAACAACTACCTTCAACTGTCACAAATTCCGGATTCGATACCTGTATCTAGCCAGGGCATATCTGAGAGTGATCAGTTTCCAGACTCGATTCCTGTATCTAGCCAGGGCACGTCTGAAGAGTTCAAAGGTTCGATTCCTGTATCTAGCCAGGGCACATCTATAAACTACAACGTTTCCAGACTCGATTCCTGTATCTAGCCAGGGCACGTCTGAAGAGTTCAAAGATTCGATTCCTGTATCTAGCCAGGGCACATCTATCAACTACAACGTTTCCAGACTCGATTCCTGTATCTAGCCAGGGCACGTCTGAAGAGTTCAAAGATTCGATTCCTGTATCTAGCCAGGGCACATCTATCAACTACAACGTTTCCGGACTCGATTCCTGTATCTAGCCAGGGCACGTCTGAAGAGTTCAAAGATTCGATTCCTGTATCTAGCCAGGGCACATCTATCAACTGTCACGTTTCCAGACTCGATTCCTGTATCTAGCCAGGGCACATCTATCAACTGTCACGTTTCCAGACTCGATTCCTGTATCTAGCCAGGGCACGTCTGAAGAGTCCGAAGATTCGATTCCTGTATCCAACCAGGGCACATCTATTAACGACTATTTCCAGATTCGACTCCTGTATCCAGCCAGGGCACATCTGTGAGCAACCGATTGTGGATTCGATACTTGTATCTAGCCAGGGCACATCTGCGTAAGGAGATTGAAGATCAAACACCTGTAACAAGCCAGGAAAACATCCGTCTTTCTCAAATATACAAATTTCTCGCTAAGGAATCTCTTATGCGATCGACACTTCCAAATGGCATCTATAAGCCCATTCCCGACAAGGTTCTGTCACGTCTCCAGATGGCATCTATAAGCCCATCTCCCTATCTACCGCCTCTCCAAATGGCCTCTGTAAGCCCATTCCCGCCATCACATTGTTGATACTCTACTAAGCGAGTGCAAATTTTCGGGCACTCTGGTTTCCAATCTCCTTTTACCTTCGAGTCGCGAAAGGCAAACTCGCCAATCTAACTCTTCAGGTTCAAGAAGATTGAACAGGGGCAACTGTTGTACCCCAAAATTCGCCCTCCCTTTCTTCAGGAAACCACCTTAGATTTTTCAAAATCCCCTGAAACAAATCCGAGTCCTGAGTTATCCTTTTGCCCAAGCAAGTCACTTACAAGAGCAAGATGATCTCACAAGATCCAGAAACAACGCTTTCATCTCGAGGAAAATCAAATTCTAAGTGCTTAGAATGTTTCTTAAAAATAAGTGTTTTTAGAAAAATCAGCGCTTCAGAACTTCTGGACCCATTCCAGATGAAGACGGTCAGAAGTTGCGAGTTTGGCTCAGCATGGTCAGAAGTTGGCTCTTCAGCAGCTACATCAGTTCAATCAGAAGTTGTAAACGTGGTTCAGAGTGTAAGCCTCAAACAGAACATGCCCCTTCAGCAGTTACACAAGCTCAGTCAGAACTTGCTAAAGGAATGCAAGAGAAACATGAAGGTATAAAGACTCCTTCAGAACAGGTTGAAATCAGAAGATGGAAGGTCAGAGGGATAGGTGCCACATTGATACAGAATCTCTAAGTCCAGATTATCCAGAAGTAGATCCAAGGAACGTACCAGAAAACCAAGAGAATCTCCAGACAACAGGTAGCCAAGGCCAGAGCATGGTTTACGCTGCTGATTCAACAACCAGAATGTTGGTATTGATAGGTCTTGTCACCATTTAATGCCCATTAATGCTTCCAACCACTCCTGAGCGTTCACGTGTGGCTTGGAAAATGATTTTGCACAGATTCTGGCATGGGTCTTCACGCCACCGCCCATTTCAGAGGTCACTTCCCCCAATCTACGCCTGCTGCTGCTACCTAGGCTGAAAAATAGCTGTTATCACAACTTCCCAGGAATTTCTGTCAAAGAACAAAGACTCAAACTCTGTTGGCGCCTTAAATGCTCAAGGCATCCACAAGAACTTTGCCTATAAATAGAGAGCTTTCACCACTGCAAAAGACGTTCAAGAAGAGAAACAAAAAAATTTCTAAGAGAGAAACCAAACTCCTAAGCAACACAGCATTCTGAAACTCTGCCAAAAAATCTCCAGCTTTGTTTCATAACTTTAAGTTTCTTACCTTCAACTTCATCAAACATCCAGCTCTTTTCTGTAAACCAAAAAACGTTCTTTCCAAACTTCTGACCCTATACACGTATACACCTTCACTTCCCCTTTTCCAAATCTGTCCAGAACACCACCAGAACCAAAAGCTAACTTTCACCCACCATTTTCCAGAAAGTCAGGTAAGCACCTGCTGACCCTCACCACACTGTTAAACATTATCAGCTGTGCATATTCAAGTAACATAATGTAAATATTCATGTTATTGCTGTTTATGTTCTGAGGACTCTCATACCTCAGAACGTTCTGAGCCAGTTTAGGACTTGCCTGTGACCTTGGTGATTCTGACCTCTGAGACATTTTGCTATTTTGCTGGATTTGTTCCAAATATGTTTTCTGTTTTGTGGAGTAACAACAGGATTGCAGATGTTCTGATTAGTGCAGGAAAAAGCCAAGTGCTGACTTTGACGTTAGCACATCTGAAGCCTGTTTTGCTGTCAATGACATCAGAACCTCTAAGAGTCATTGACTTTTCAGCAGAATCTGAACTTCTGGGTTCTCCACTAACAAACTTCTATCTTGCAGCGCAGGGAAATCAGAACTTCTGGTTTCCCCACTAACCAAGTTCTGTTTTGCAGGTTCTAGAGTCAGAAGTTCTGACTCATCCAGTTTCACCAACAGGTTGATCATCTGACAGCGGATCTGGGTCAGAACTTCTGATGACCTCCCAACAGCGCGCGGGCTCCCTCTCTCTCTCTATATATCTTGTTTTTCGCTATTTTCTTTTTTGTCTATTTTTCTCGTTGAACCCCCCATGTACAAATGTGTATCCCCCTCCCCTAACTATTGTAATAGTGTAGGATTTTACATTCCCGCTTCTTATTGCTAGTAATTAGGACGTGTATGACAAGATAAAATCAATGAAATAGAAAAACCTAATTCAAAGAAAAAAAACTCTTGTATGCAATAAAACACACTTGCACACTAACACCCCTAGGGTTATATCCACTTGTTGCCTTTCAAAATTGGGCCATATTGCATGTTAGGTCTCTTTGGGCAAAACAAACACAATTCAAATGATCATAGTCCCTCGATGACGCTTTCGAAAGTTGCCTAAAAAATGATCAAGTCCCTTAAGGAAAATGCCCAAAGATACTTGGCACCATTGCAATTATGGTCTAAACGATGACCCGCGCCTGTCCCTTTCACATCCTAACACAAGATTGTCCACCAAATACAATGGGGGAACAAACTTGTTAAAAGGGTTAAGACATAGCAATAATCTTTTGAGAAATTTAGGAGTAGACAACCTCTTGGTTACTTGAATCAAACTTGCGAAACCAAAACACTTGCCTAAATTCAAAATCACACATCACTACACTTTCAAAACAACTTTCAAAAACAGATGAAAACTTTTTAAAAGACATACATCTTTGTATACATCCCCACATGGATCATTACAAAGATTGCCACCACATTGGCCTCTTTTCAAAATATTTTCAAACCCACACACACACAAACACCATTTCAAACAATTGAAAAATAAAGCAAGTTGATCTAAGCAAGTACCTAAGAGCCCATGGATAACCATGGATAGAAGGGGTGCTAATACCTTCCCTTTCTATAATCTACTCCCCGAACCCAAGAAAAATCTCAAAGGTTTTTTGCTGTGCTTTTTAAACCTTTCCTTAGGATAAAATAAAAAGTCGGTGGCGACTCTTGCTCAACCGAAACATTTGCGAAAACAAACGCAAAACCATAGTCAGTTCTCCCACCGTATCACAGAACTGGCGACTCTGCTGGGGAGTTGCTTTAAAAGTGGAGTAACCTTAGGGCTTAGATCACCCTCTTGCATGACTAATTGTTTGATTTGCTTGCTTTATACTTTGGCCCTATTGTTTGGGTTTACAATCCTCCACCCGGATTTTGGGAAACATTCATAGATAGCAATACGTTGTGGAAACTGTGTGGGGTATACCGACACGGTCTAAGCAATAGCTATATTAGTGCGACATATTTGTGAGTACCGGTAACCCTTGAGTTCAATCAAGGAGAGTACGGGGCCGCTGAGTGATGTCACTAAGCACTAATGACCTAGAACCTTACTTGACCATCTTGGCCTTTCATTAGGGGTAGTGAGATGACCGGCTTTGGTGCAGTCCGAAGTTGGTAGATACTCGATACTACACTCATTAAGGGTTGTTTTCTTGGAATATTTTGGTCGCTAGTTAAGTGGCTAAACCGAAACAATGAACATTGAAAACAATCCAATGATATTGAGCTCCTTAGAACCCGGTTACTATTTATAGGACAGGTTTTTAAGCCAACTACACTCAAGAGGGTACTTACCTGTGAAACCCCATGCAAGCCTGAAACTAGGGTTTGGTGTGATTTGCTTGTACATATGTCTTGTGCATACATCATAAACATCATAAAGCATCATATGCATTCACTAACCATTTCAAGGGTTTGGATCTTCATCTTTGTTCTTGTTTTGCAGGTCATGGAAATTCTTCGCAGGAAAACTATCCAAGTCAACCTTGTGAGAATCCCTCCTCAACTCAAGGAGCTCACCTCCAGAATTCCAGAAAGCTCTCTCTTTGGTGAAAGACACGGTAGACTGCTCAGCCTAGTCGACGCCAACATTGAAGAAGACATGATAAAAGTGCTATTCCAGTTCTTTGACCCTCTTCACCACTGTTTCACTTTCCCTGATTATCAGTTGGTACCCACTTTGGAGGAGTTTTCTCAACTCCTGAGAATTCCTATCCTTAATCAACTACCCTTCAACGGTACGGAGAAGGAACCAAAGCCTGAGGACGTTGCTCGAGCACTACATCTACAACCATCTGAAATCAAGGGGCATTGGGAAACCAGAAGCGGCGTCAAAGGATTCTTAGCCAAGTTCTTGTTTGAGAAGGCACAAGAATGTTGGAACTCATTGGACCTACAAGCCTTTGAAGAGATTGTGACACTCCTTATCTATGGGTTGGTCTTGTTCCCGAATCCTGACCAATTGGTAGACGTCAATGCTGTCAAAATCTTCTTGTCCAGAAACCCAATACCAACGTTACTTGGGGACATCCTTCACTCATTTTACACACGAACAATGAGAAAGAGGGGTGTTCTCATGTGCTGTACTCCCCTCCTTGCAAGGTGGTTTATTTCGCACCTTCCACAATCTGTCTTGAAGAATGATCAAGGTACAAGGTGGTCCCAACGATTGATGACTCTTACTCATTCTGATGTGCATTGGTGTTCTCGGTCCAGAGAAAATATCATCATTATCGACCGTTGCGGAGAATTTCCTAATGTTCCTTTACTTGGAATTAGAGGGGGTATCACCTACAATCCTTGCCTAGCTTTGAGGCAATTTGGATATGCCCGGAGGGACGGCCCTCATGATATGTTGATTCCTAGCTTAGTTTTTGACTTCGACAACGATGCGCAAGGACTTCGCCAAAGATTCATCAGAGCTTGGGGAAAACTCAACAAGGTTGATAGCAAGACTTTGGGACACAAGAACTCCATCCCTCTTGAACCTTATCTCAAATGGGTACGAGCCCGGGCCCAAAGGTTGATGATGCCTTATCCTCATATTCTCCCTGTGATTAAAGAGCCCGTCAATGAAGGAGAGGTTTCCTACACCATCCTACATCCAGACATGCCTACATCATGGGAGGAGATGCAGAAAAGCTGGATTCAGCTCAAGGAGGAACGTAATACTTTTGAGGCTAGCTTCTACGCCAGTGAGAAGAAGGTTCTAGAGCTTACCCGCCGACTCCATGAGCAAGAGGTCCTCAACACCTACATCGCACCAAAAAGGATGCGCAATGTCTTTCTACCCTGAGAAATTATTTTGTAATTTTTGACCCATGGGTCATTTATGTACTGACAAATCTTTTCTTATTAAAATGACGTGCGTTCTTTTTGTCTACAACAGTTATGAATTTCCAAAACCCTTGAATGCATTGCATAGATAGCATCTCATGCATCATGTGCATAACAGGTACCCATTTTTTTCTACAGGCTGCTTAATCTTCTTCGCTGTTTATTTGGAACAGTCAGTCATCATGAATCCAGACTCATCCAGTGAGCAAGCAATCAAGGCCCTTCAGGCCCAAAGTGCACAGTTTCAAGAGATGGTCCTAAGCCTAGCCCAGGGTCAGCAAGAATTGAAGACTCTACTCATGAAGAAGAAAAAGAAAAAGAGGACTGCGTTGTTCAACACCGGACGCAGATTTGGGAACACCCTCCATAATGAAGCTGATCCAACTACTTCTTCTGCTGAGAAAAACAGTCCCCAAGGGGGAGGAGCTCCTAGTCCCGCAGTCTCCGACAACGAGACGGACTATAACGATGAACAATACCCACCTGCTGCTGACAGGTACAAGCAATTGGAGGACCGCTTGAGCGCCATGGAAATTCAGAATGTGCCGGGACTGGATTTCGGAGATCTGGGGTTATCTTCTGGGGTAGTAATTCCTCACAAGTTTAAGGCGCCTGCCTTCGCCAAGTATGATGGGGTCTCCTGCCCAAAGCTGCATTTGAGGTCGTACGTAAGGAAAATCCAACCTTACACGGCGGACAAGAATCTCTGGATTCACTTCTTCCAAGATAGCCTCTCGGGATCACAACTCGAATGGTTCTACCAATTGGATGGAGCTAGCATCCGACACTGGGAAGATTTGGCAACCGCATTCTACAAACAATACTAATACAATTCTGATCTCGCTCCTACGCGTACCCAACTTCAGGGTATGTCTCTAGGAACGGGTGAAGGGTTCAAAGAGTACGCTTAAAAATGGAGAGATTTGGCTGGCAGGGTGCAGCCTCCATTGACTGATCGGGAGCTGGTTGATATGTTTCTAGGGACGTTGTCTGGTCCGTTTTTCAATCATTTGGTTGGTAACTCCTCCGCTGGGTTTACAGATTTGATATTGACAGGAGAAAGAATTGAAGCTGGCATCAGGTCAGGCAAGATACAAAAAACTGCCTCCACAAGTGCTGAGAAGAGGCCATTTAAGAAAGAAGCAAGTGCCGTCTATGGTCCTAGAAGACAAGTCAAGCCCGAAAGTCGCCAAACCGTCAATGCTTTGGTCATCTCAAAACCTGTTGCTGCTCCTCAGCAGTACAATCAACAAAGAAGTGAAAGGCCCAAGAGGCAGTATACTCGACTGAGTATGACCTTATCTCAAATTTTACCCCAACTGTTATCCACCAACCTGGTGACCCTCAAAGAAGCTCCTAAGGTCGTCAACACTGCGTCTCCTAAGTATAACCCAAATGCCCGGTGTGCTTATCATTCTGATGGTCCTGGGCACACTACTGATGATTGCTGGGCCTTGAGAAACAAAGTGCAAGATCTGATCGACGCAAAGGAAATTCAGTTTGAAGCGCCGGAGAGACCAAATGTTGTAACTGCTCCTATGCCCCAGCATAGAGTAAATGCCATCGAGGAGGATATAGAAGAAGCAGAGTTTGACAGTTGGATCTACCTAATAACCCAATGTGGAGGCCCAGGCGTCTGGCTGCAAAAAAAAAGAAACAGAAAATATGAAAAAATAGCAAATTGGACGCTGAGGCTCGAATCCAGGTCCTAAAGGTGAAAGGCGCACGCTTTAACCACTGGGGTGGTGATACATTTGTTAACTTAACTGAAATAATAAATACATAATACAAAACAAGTTCCAGAAATGAACTTCATCTTCAACCTCCAGCCATGGATCCTGTAACTTCACCATTTCTCAACAAAAATGAAATATGCAAACATGAAAGTTGCTCCATTTTTTCATACGAATCCAACCATGTAAGTATCATAAGCTATAAATCAAAGATGAATGAGAATTTCTATAAGTACCAAATTCTGACCTAATTATTTCAGAAAGTTCAAACTCAAAATTCTCACTACTCAAGCAATATAAATGAAATCTATGGACATGTATAGTTTCAGGACAATGATGTCTACATTTTATCTTTGAAAATGGAAAGCTAACAATGCCTATATGAAGATTAAAAAAGTCAGAAATCTTACCTCAAAAATTGATATCGTGTTTTGCAAATGAGCTTGATTCAAAGTGCTGCATTGATCAGTTTAGCTTCCTTGAGTCTCTAGGAAGCTAATGCAATGCTAAGCTTTAGTTGAGAGTGGCTGAAATAGCCTGGAGAAGTCAAGTTGCAGACCCCTGTTTTTGAGCTTGGACAATGTTGAAAATGGTGTTACAGTTTAGCAATAGGGATTGGGATGAGTTGTATTTTAAGTGAGAAAGCTTTTGAGATGATTTGGAGAGAAAACGCACGAGTGGTTTGAGAGATGGGAGTTTTTGGTCAGGTCCTGCATAATAATGGAGGTTTTGTGCAATCTGAGTTTTCAGGGAGGTTGAGGGAGTTTCAGGGTGTTAATGCTCGTGTGTTAGCTCACAAATAGTGACTCTATTTATAAGCAACAAGTTTGGAGACTTGTTGATCAGAATTCAAAATCACAAGTTTAAGCATAACATGTGATTTTTGAGAAATCCAAGTTTCAAAGTCTTGTGTACTTGCTAATGTAGAGTGGTTATGCTTTAAACAAGTTTGCTTCTGACTTTGTGGATGGAGTGTGATCAGAGGGAACAAGTTAGAGGCTCAAGAATTGACTTTGTGCATAAAGCTTGCTTTTCAAGAATGACATTCTTCACTTTCTTCCAAAAATGGCAATATGAATTGGATAAAGCTTAAACCACTTAGATTATAGCTCAAAATTATGTGTAATCCATTAATGACAGATAGATACACAAGTTAGAAGGCCTGCGAAGCAAGATTATGCAGCCTAACATTGAAATTGCATTATGTGTTCATCAAGAAATGACTTGTAATTCAAGAATGAAACCTTAACTTCTTTCCTTCTATTCTCCTTGCTCAAGTATGATCTCAATTAGTTCATGGACATTTTGGAAAGCTTGTAACATCCTCTACAACCTCTATTTTGGATATTTTTGAAAATTTATCTTAGAACTATATGAAAAATTGCCATGAAGTTGGGTCAAAATCCTGCCTAAACTAGGGCAAAATTTCACTAAGTTTCCAAGTTTCATGAACATATGAGTTCATAATGTTGATATGGATCAAAAATTATGAAATTTGACTGTAAATTAACCATAATTGACTTTTTTCCTAATACAGTTGATTTTAGTTCAACTGATCAATTGACTGAGCCAAAATGTGATCCAAGACTTGAAACTTGACATGAGCAATCTTGAGAGTCCAAAATGTTCCATGAAAGTTATATGAGGCATTAAAAGTCCAGTTGTCCTTGTGCAAACTTAAATCCTAATTTTCAATCATCAGTACTTGAGGAGGTGTCTTGAACTGATCAACCCTTGTGCAGTCTTGAACCAAAGGATATCTTGTGAGAGATTATTTGAGAAATGAGAGGGCAAATTTTGGGGTACAACACCAACCAATCATAAAAATCCTCTTTTAGATCGACTAACATGCAAGCCCATCTCTCTATACAATCAAATCAAAGAAAAAATGTCGTGTGGCGGTCTCTCTCTCCCTCTATCATTCTATATCTATACCATGTGTTTTTCATGATTTATGAATATTACTAGGGTTACTTCTTTTCCTTCCTCCGATCACATACTTTGAAGCTTTGGAATTCTACATCAAAGGCAAGAAAAATAAAGTCGAGCTGAATGAGGGAGAAATTAAGGAATAGGTACCTACTACCAAACAATCACATGACTCTAACTAGAGCGACGACACCTCCCATATTAAAGACAAGTAGGTTATTAGGAAAAAATTTCCATATAATCTTAATCAAGTTTATTGTATTTTATATACTTAATTTTTAAAATTATATAATTATTTTGTTATAATATAAAATAACAAAAACAATTTGAAAAACTTTTTATCCGGCCTGACATATACATTGACCCTGCCAGAGCTATATTAGAAAACCCCGAGGACCTATGCCCCGAGACACATGTTTTGTGATATGCCACAATTGAGTCACACAGATGCAGTCAAAACATGACTCACTGAGAAATAGGCATTTAATAACCTTCTGAGTAAGATGAAAGAGGTTATTGAGCAAATTTTTCCACTTGTATGTCTCAATGATCAAATCTTAATCAAGTTTATTATATGTTATGAAGTGGTTCATGCTAAAATTTGGAGTCATAATGACCATTTAGATTCTTTAATATATGTAAAAGACTGCGATTATATGAGTCCAATTAAGGACTATAAAAAATTTAGTACTCATCAAACATGTCATGAATGTTTAAAAGGAATATAATGACATTAAAAATAAATAATACATCCATATCTTATATCTTGTTGTACACCCAGAAAGAAGGCTCCACCCAATGAGCTAAATCACGAATTCATAACATGTTATCCCTATCGCTAACGGCAGTGTAATAAACACTTAATGGATATAAATATACTACCGCTAGCAGGTGATTATGTCTCTAAACTTGGCGATGTGAACAATGTGGGACCTCGTGCATAGTCCGTTACTTTTTTAAATAAATATGATTTGTAGAAAATCACCTAAACACACTTATATGCAAGTTGGTGAGTATTTAATAGGGATATTTATATTATTTCCTCCGATCACATAATTTGAGGAATTTGGTTCAATGAGCCCAGAAGCCAAACGAAGTAGTTGCAGGGACAAAATGCTACATCAAAGGCAAGAAAAATAACGTCGAGTTGAAGGCACGAGACATTAAAGAACAATTCCTTAACACCAACAAATCATCAAAATGCTCTTTTAGATCAACTAACATGCAAGCCCATCTCTCTATACAATCAAATCAAAGAAAAAATATCTTGTGGCGGTCTCTCTCTCTATCATTCTATATCTATACCTTATGTTTTTCATGATTTATGAATATTACTAGGGTTACTTCTTTTACTTCCTTTGATCACATACTTTGAAGCTTTGGAATGTTACACAAAAGGCAAGAAAAATAAAGTCGAGCTGAATGAGGGAGACATTAAGGAATAGGTACCTAGTACCAAACAATCACATGACACTAACTAGAGCGACGACACCTCCCATATTAAAGACAAGTAGGTTATTAGGAAAAAATTTCCATAGAATCTTAATCAAGTTTATTGTATTTTATGTACTTAATTTTTAAAATTATATAATTATTTTGTTATAATATTAAATAACAAAAACAATTTGAAAAACTTTTTATCCGGTCTGACATATACATTGACCCTGCCAGAGCTATATTAGAAAACCCCAAGGGCCTATGCCCCGAGACACATGTTTTGTGATATGCCACAATTGAGTCACACAGATGCAGTCAAAACATGACTCACAGAGAAATAGACATCCAATAACCTCCCGAGTAAGATGAAATAGGTTATTGAGCAAAAAATTTCACTTGTATGTCTCTATGATCAAATCTTAATCAAGTTTATTGTATGTTATGAAGTGGTTCATGCTAAAATTTGGAGTTATAATGACCATTTAGTTTCTTTAATCTATGTAAAAGACTGCGATTATGTGAGTCCAATTCAGGACTAAAAAATTTAGTACTCGTCAAACATGTCATGAATATTTAAAAGGAATATAATGACATTAAAAATTAATAATACACCCGTATCTTATATCTTGTTGTACACCTAGAAAGAAGGCTCCGCCCAATGAGCATAAATCACAAATTCACGCCATGTTATCCCTATCGCTAGCGACAGTGTAATAAACACTTATTGGATATAAATCGACTATCACTAGCAGGTGGTTATTTCTCTAAACTTGGCAATGTGAACAATGTGGGACCTCGTGCATAGTCCGTTACTTTTTTAAATAAACATGATTTGTAGAAAATCACCTAAACGCACTTATATGCAAGTTGGTGAATATTACTAGGGATATTTATATTCTTTCCTCTGATCACATAATTTGACTATTTTGGTTCAATGAGCCCAGAAGCCAAACAAAGTAGTTGCAGGGACAAAATGCTACATCAAAGGCAAGAAAAATAACGTCGAGCTGAAGGCAAGAGACATTAAAGAACAATTCTTTAACACCAACCAATCATCAAAATTCTCTTTTAGATCGACTAGCATGCAAGCCCGTCTCTCTATACAATCAAATCAAATAAAAAATGTGTTGTGGCATCGTCTCTCTCTATCATTCTATATCTATACCTTGTGCTTTTCATGATTTATGAATATTACTAGGGTTACTTCTTTTCCTTCCTTCGATCACATACTTTGAAGCTTTGGAATGCTACATCAAAGGCAAGAAAAATAAAGTCGAGCTGAATGAGGGAGACATTAAGGAATAGGTACCTAGTACCAAACAATCACATGACTCTAACTAGAGCGACGACACCTCTCATATTAAAGACAAGTAGGTTATTAGGAAGAAATTTCCATAGAATCTTAATCAAGTTTATTGTATTTTATATACTTAATTTTTAAAATTATATTATTATTTTGTTATAATATAAAATAACAAAAACACTTTGAAAAACTTTTTATCCTGCCTGACATATACATTGACTCTGCCAGAGCTATATTAGAAAACCCCGAGGACCTATGCCCTGAGACACATGTTTTGTGATATGCCACAATTGAGTCACCCAGATGCAGTCAAAACATGACTCACTGAGAAATACGCATTCAATAACCTCCCGAGTAAGATGAAAGAGGTTATTGAGAAACGTTTTTCACTTGTATGTCTCTATGATCAAATCTTAATCAAGTTTATTGTATGTTGTTATGAAGTGGTTCATGCTTAAATTTGGAGTTATAATGACCATTTAGCTTCTTTAATCTATGTAAAAGACTGCGATTATGTGAGTCCAATTCAGGACTATAAAAAATTTAGTACTCATCAAAGATGTCATGAATATTTAAAAGGAATATAATGACATTAAAAATGAATAATACATCCATATATTATATCTTGTTGTACACCCAGAAAGAAGGCTCCGCCCAATGAGCATACATCACGAATTCACGCCATGTTATCCTTATCTCTAGCGGCAATGTAATAAACACTTATTGGATATAAATAGACTATCGCTAGCAAGTGGTTATTTCTATAAACTTGGCGATGTGAAAAATGTGGGACCTCGTGCATAGTCCGTTACTTTTTTAAATAAACATGATTTGTATGAAATCACCTAAACACACTTATATGCAAGTTGGTGAAAATTACTAGGGATATTTATATTATTTCCTCTGATCACATAATTTGACGATTTTGGTTTAATGAGCCCAGAAGCCAAACGAATTAGTTGCAGGGACAAAATGCCACATCAAAGGCAAGAAAAATAACATCGAGCTGAAGGCACGAGACATTAAAGAATAATTCCTTAACACCAACCAATCATCAAAATGCACTTTTAGATCGACAAACATGCAAGCCCATCTCTCTATACAATCAAATCAAAGAAAAATTATCTTGTGGCGGTCTCTCTCTCTCTATCATTCTATATCTATAACTTGTGTTTTCATGATTTATGAATATTACTAGGAGTTGTACCCCAAAATTTTCCCTCCTGTATTTCTCAAGACATGTCAAGAATCATCTCCAAGTTGTTCAAGATGGCTCAAGAGTTGGACAGTCAAATCACCTTCTAAGGAAGTCAATTCAAAATTAGGGTTTTGTATTGCATCAAGGTCCTTACATCCAAATGGTCTCAAATTCTCCCCAATGTCCTAATATGTTCTCAAGTTTATCCATGTCAAATTTCAAGCCTTGCAGAGAAAGTTTGGTCAGTCAATTGCTCAAGAGTTACAAAAATCGACTGTGCTAGGGCAAAAGTCAATTGTGACCCAAATACAGTCAAACCTCAAGGTTTTTTTGGTAAACATTCTCATTTTGAAGGATAATTCATCATTTGATCAAGGGTTGATCATGATTCATCAAGGATTTCTCAAGATTCATCAAGATTCAAAAGTTACTAAATTAGGGTTTTGTAGGAAAAGTCAACTCAACTTTGACCAAGCATAACTTTCTCATACTGTATGAGAAATGACCCATCCAAAGCTCATTTTGAAGAGGATTCAATTTCCTACAATCCATATTCACACCCCAAGATACATAGATGCTCTAACAAAAGGTTACAAATTTGGACATTATAGGTCATTTTTGAAAGTCAACAAAAACACCTTCTTTGCCAAAGCTTACAACTTGAGCATGGAATATCAAAATGAGATGATACCAAAAGGGTTGGTTAGAGGACATCTCAAGGTTTCTAAAAAGTCCAAGAAAACCTCCAATAGTTCAAAATTGAAGAAGTTATGCATTGTTGAAGTTGGGCATTTTTCCAAAAGTGTCAAAAGTCAACTATCCTCAAAACTCCAATTTTTGACAAAAGGGCCCACTTTTTTCCACTTGATTTGATTTTGTCACACCACACACGTGTCCTATCTTCAGTTTCATGTCCATTCATTTATTTTTCTATTTTCTTTAATTTTTATTGAATTAATTCATTTTAAATCAATATTAATTCAAATAAAATCCAAAAATTGATGGAATAAGATCTTTTGGATTGATACAACTTTCAATTATCATGATGCACATAATCAAATTCGTACCAAGCCTTATTATGCACAAAATATCAGATTTGGACATTTTTGGAAGCTTTGTTAATGGAGAATAAAATCAAATCTCAAATCTTCAATGCACAAAGATTGGAAGCCCAAGATTTAACCTAATGGCTTGCTTGATACATATACAAGCTAGACACATCTAGAACATGACCAAAAATTGACTGAAACGACACAACCAAATTGGAGAAAAAGCTTGGAAAATTGAAAACTGAAATCCACCCTAGAGGCAAATTGGAGGTCAAAGCTCAACGTGGTGTTCTTGCTTGACATCCAACGAAGCTAAAGCAATCATAATCAAGCCCCGAGATAGCCCCAAACTCACTGTAAGTCGTCCTAAACACGACCCTGGGCACGAATTCATAACCTATGAATCTTGCATCTTTTTTCCAAAATCTTGACACTATCATGTTAGTCGATTCATTTAGAGTATTTCTGCATTATTTAATTTTGTTTTTGTAGCCTATATCACCTTGCCTGAATCTAGGGTTTTGGAGGTTTGCATTTGGGGTTTTGTTTTGCAGGAATAATTAGGACAAACGATGACCATGGTTGTGTTCAGGGAGGAGAGACGAACATGTTGGTAGTCTTAGTTGGTATTTACATGGCCTAGGATGAATTTTGGAAGCAAGCCACGAATCTTCCTGCGGATAAAAATCCGCAGGTAAGAAAACCAGGGTTTTGTTGGAGAAGACGACTAGGTGTCTTCCCCTGATTGGTCCATTTAAATTATTCGCGCTATTTTTATTTTTTTCCAGGCATAATTGTTTGTTTGATATATATTGATTGATGTTTAATATAATAACAAACAAGCATCATGGCTCAGTTGGTGGAAGCGTGAGTGGAAAGACCTATGGGACCTGGGTTCGAATCCCAGGTCCCCCAATGCATTTGTTTTCTTTTTCTTCAGGTACTCTCATGCAATGCTCAAAATGTAGCCCACCATATGCCTCAAAGATCCAGGCGCCAGATGGCCTCCTGGCCAAATCTGAAGGCTAGGATTGAAGGACCATCATATGTCCAGGTCCACAGGCGCATATGGAATCAACAAAGTCAAAGCAGGCTGAAACGAAAATGGGTCTCTGAGATGCTGATTCTACCTCCAGTTTGGGCCCATACCCCCCATTTGGTTTATTTCTATTTCTTTTCATATTTCTTTTTTTTATTTAATTGTTTTATTAATTATTATTATTATTTACACTAACCAATTTATTTTTCTTAATAAAATCAAAAAACATAAAAAATATTATTTTTATTTATTAAATTTAATATCATCACTTTATTTTTGTAAATAAACATTAATCAATTAATTTATTTTTTAATTAGAGACAATTTTAATATTTTTGCAATAAATTAAAATTAATGTAGAATTAGGTTTTTAAAAATTTTAATCACTTTTATTTTATTTCCTTAAATATAAAAAACCCAAAAATATATTTTTTTATTTAATTAATTAAGTAACTTAGTTTTAATTTCTTTAAATTCAAAAATAACAAAAAAAACATGCTTTCTTTCAAAAAAGGGTCAAAACCCTAAAAAATGTGCCGATTAAATTTTCTTGCACGCGATCTATTTTACCATATTGATGTAACTGTTTCCCGGAATGTAATAACTTTTAATTAGAACTTTAATTATTTATCGCTTTATTTTACTTTCCGCAATTTAAATTAAAGGGTTTGTTTTTGGCGATGTAAATACCCGATGCCTTGTAATAGTTTAGATTTAATTTCCCGCAATTTAATTTCCGCACAATATTAACTGTTAGATGTTTGATAAATAGGCAATGCATGACAAGATCAATCTTTAACCTAAAATCAATATAGCTCACCCATGACATGTACAGATAAAATTAACCGAAGTAACACACTTGCACATGCCACTCTTAGGGTACCCCTCACTTGGTTGCCTTCGAACGTGGTCATTGAGTATAGGAAGTTTTAGAGGTCGCCCTCTTGTCCAAAGATCATAAGTTGCCTCGAAACGGTTGCCTCGGAAAAAATGATCTAAGACATTAGGGTTACCACTAAGGCGTCCTAACATTGCTTTAGTGACCACACGTCCCTTAATCGAATTGACTTGAAAACTCCAACGACGTTACTACCTACTCCTCAATAGTGGGATAGCATTGTCTAAAGGACATTAGCACAGTTTAATTCCTTTTTCGAGTAGGTAGATGGTTCTTAAGTACTTGCTCTTTTTAAAACAAAACAAAACTTTTCGCACTTACACTCTCTTCAAAACAAAAACTCTTTTCAAACCCACAAACACAAAGAAAAGCAAACTTTTGAAAACACAATGAGTAAGTACCTAAGAGCCCGTGGATAACCACGGATGGAAAGGGTGCTAACACCTTCCCTTTCTATAATCTACCTCCCGAACCAGAGAAATATCTCAAAAAGGAATTTTTATGTGCTTTTGTCCTTTCCTGGTTGGATAAAATAAAAGACGGTGGTGACTCTTGCTTACCGCGACATTTTGCAAAAACAAACGCAAAACGCGAACCAACATTCCAAAACAGTCAGTTCTATTCCCACCGATCACAGAACTGGCGACTCTGCTGGGGACATTAATAAGTGAGGTGTACCTTGGGATTAGATCATTGTGTTTCATTGCATGCTTTGTATGCTTTAATTTTGTGGGCTTGTATCGGAGTTTCTATAGATCCTAACCCGGATCTGGGGGTACCCTTTAGGTAAGTAGAAATAAACTGTGAGCGAACTGTCCGGCGTAGACCGACACGGTTGAAGTAGTAGCTACATTGGTGTGGCACTTTAGTCTGTACCGATATCCCTTATGTTGGAACGAGGAGAATATGGGTCTTCTAAGGGGTCATTAAGCACCAACTGACCTTAGAACCTTAAATTGACCAACTTGGCCATAGAACAGTAGCAGTATGCTACACTCATTGAGACTAAACTCTCGCGATGATTCCGGCCACAATAAAAGGTTGCTAAACTGGAATTATGACCGATTGAGGGTAGTCAGTGATATTGAGATCCTCTAGAACCCGGTTACTATTTTTAGGACAGGTTTAAACCAACTGAACTGAAAGAGGGTAGTACCTAAGCTCCTTGTCAGCCTGAAATCTAAGGGCTCTTAGTGTGACTTGTGTGCCTTTACCATGTTTTCTATTTATGGATACTTGTGGTGTGCCTACTATCATGACATCATGACATCATGACATTGCATACATCTTGCATAAGACTAACCTATTTCAAAGACAGGAGGGTTTCATCTTTGCTCTGTTTTGTAGGTCATCATGATGCCCATGCGTAAGAATACCATCCGGATCAACTTTGTCCAAGTCCCTACCTTACTTAAAGAGTTGGTTGCCAAGATGCCTGACACTAATTCCTTCATCAGGAGGCATGGTTCTCTTCTCAGTTTGGTCACCTCCAAATTGGACGAGCAGATGATGAGTGTCCTGGTCCAGTTCTATGATCCGTTGTACCACTGTTTTACTTTTCAAGACTATCAGTTGGTTCCTACCCTAGAAGAGTTCTCTGAGCTGCTCGGTATCTCTGTTTTGGAGCAGACTCCGTTTACTGGTTGGGAGAAGACCCTTAGGCCCGAAGAAATTGTTGCAGCCCTTCATTTGACTAAAGAGGAGGTAATGACTAATTGGGAGACTAGGAGTGGAGCAAAAGGATTTCTGACAAAGTTCTTGGTTGGCAAGGCTAACTACTTCTGGGATAGCCTAGACTTTAAGGCCTTACAGTATATTCTGGATCTTCTGATTTATAGCTTGGTATTGTATCCGAATCCTGACACTTTTGTTGATGTGAATGCGATAAAGATCTTCATCTCTCAGAATCCTGTACCCATTCTCTTGGGTGACATTCTTTATCAGCTTTATGCTCGTACTTCCCGAAAGCGGGGAACCTTGATGTGATGTGCTCCTTTATTGTCGAGGTGGTTTATTTCGCACCTCCCCAAGTCAGTTCTGAAAAACAAAGAAGGAATGGGCTGGGCTTATAGGGTGATGTCTCTCTCTCATAATGACATTATCTGGACTCTCAAGGGTATGGATGAGGTGACTATCATTGATTGTTGTGGAGAGTATCCTAATGTCCCATTGATAGGAACCCATGGAGGAATTTCTTACAACCCATGCTTAGCTCTCCGTCAGTTTGGAAGATCCAGAAGAGAAGGACCTCATGAGATGCTGATGCCTCATATCATCTTTGATTTTCAGGGGGATAGCAACGAGCAGCGTCGCAGATTCATAAGGGTTTGGGATAGAGTTCACCAATATGATCCACATAAGCTGGGCCCAAAGACTTCTCTACCAATGGAGCCATATCTCAGATGGGTCTGCATCCGTGCCCAGAAGCTAGGTATGCCATATGAAGTCGTTCGTCCTGTCACTCTTGAAGTTGCTAATGAAGAAGGGGTTCTTCCAACCAATCTCCATCCTTATATGCCCACTGACATTGAGGCACTGAAGAGATCTTGGATGCAACTGCGGGAAGAACGGGATTCTTATCGGGAGAAGTTCAACGAGCAGGAGCAGAAGATCCAGAGGTTGACTAGGCAGTTGGAGAACGAGCGGATTCTCAACGACTATGTCCACACTGATAAGAATAGACCATGGGAGCATTGATGGACCTTTGATGATTTCCTTTCCAGTTTTTTGTTTATTTTCAGTATTTCCATGCTTGTAACGCCTTAAGGGCAATTTGTTGAACAATTTAAATTTTGAAGTTTAAATCTAATAAAGTGTGTTTCCTTTCTTGTTTACAAATTTGAATCCCGATTGTCTTTGAAATCATAAATCATACGCATTTCATAAACAGGTACCCTTTACAGGTCTATTATCTTCTTCGCTGTTTATTTCAGCGATCATCATGTCTACTGAACCTTCAACTGAGCAAGCTAGCAAGGCCCTCCAGGCCCAGAATGCCCAATTTCAAGAGTTGTTCATGAGTCTAGCTAAAGGTCAGCAAGACCTGAAGACCCTGATTCTGAAGGAGAAAAAGAAGAAGAAGAAGAAGAAGAAGAAGAAGAGGACATTCCTATTCAACACTGGTCCTAGGTTTGGAAACAGGCTACGGGATGAAGATGATTTGACCACCTCATCTGGAGGGAAAGATAGTCCACAAGAAAGGAGGGCTCCTAGCCCTGTGGTCTCCGACAACGAGACAGACTACGATGAAGAACAGTATCCTCCTGCTGAGGATAAGTACAAACAACTGGAAGACCATTTGAGCGCTATGGAAATTCAGAAGGTGCCCGGTCTGGACTTCGGAGATCTAGGTCTATCATCTGGGGTGGTGATTCCCCATAAATTCAAGGCACCGGCCTTTGCCAAGTATGACGGAGTTTCTTGTCCGAAGCTGCACCTCCGGTCATATGTGAGGCAGATCCAGCCTTACACTACTGATAAGAACTTATGGATCCATTTCTTTCAAGACAGCCTCTCAGGGACTCAGCTTGAGTGGTTCTATCAGTTGGACGGAGCCAGTATCCGCAGTTGGGAAGATTTGGCTACTGCATTCTACAGGCAGTATCAGTATAACTCCGACCTTGCTCCTACGCGTACCCAACTCCAGGGTATGTCAATGGGAACGGGTGAAGGATTTAAAGATTATGCTCAGAAGTGGAGGGACCTTGCCGGAAGAGTACAACCACCCTTAGCTGATCGGGAACTTGTTGATATGTTTCTGGGGACCCTGTCTGGTCCATTTTTCAACCACTTGATTGGAAGCTCTTCATCTGGGTTTACAGATATTATTTTGACTGGTGAGAGGATTGAGGCTAGTATTAAGGATGGTAAGATACAGAAGGGTGCTTCATCAAGCACCGAGAAGAAGTCGTTTAAGAAAGAGTCCAGTGATGTCTACAGTGCAAGAATACATAATAGACCTGAACACCGCCAAGATGTCAATGCGGTTGTTATTTCAAAACCTGCTGGTGCTCCTTAGTACAATAATCAACAAAAGGACGAGAGACCTAAGAGGTAATTCACTCGTCTCAGCATGACCTTATCTCAGATTCTACCACAGTTGCTGAAGACTAATCTGGTGACTCTAAGGGAAGCCCCAAAGAATTCAAATACAACGTCACCAAGGTATAACCCTAACGCCCACTGTGCTTATCACTCCGATAGCCCGGGGCATAATACAGATGATTGTTGGAGTCTGAAAAATAAGATACAAGACTTAATTGATGCGAAGGAGATTGAGTTCGAGGCGCCCGAGAGGCCTAATGTTGTGACTGCTCCCATGCCCAAGCATGGAGTGAATGCTATAGAGGAATACTTGTTTGTAGTTTTTGTAGATGACATTGTTACCCCTCTGATGACTGTCAAGAAGAACCTTTTGCTAGCCAGTTTATTTTCGGGCTGTGACGAAGGTTGCTGTATGTGTTCTGCCCGTCCAAATGGTTGTCCGCTTTTGAAATCAGGTGTCCAGCGCCTGATGGATAGTAAAGAGATTCTGTTTGAGAATACTGTTGTTCCCTTAGTTCCTTCTGAATAAGTTGCCATCATTACCATTTTCGACAATTATTCCAAGGCTCCCTCGAGGAAGCCTGTTAGAATTACATCTTTTCCAAGAATTACACCTGTGATTATCACTGTTCCGGGGCCCATCCCCTATACCTCTGATAAAGCTGTCCCTTGGCACTATGGGGCTGATGTTTATTTTCATGGAGTTAAGCAAGAGTTGGATGTTGATACTGACATCAACAACATTACTGGAGCTGCTAAAGTCACCTGCAGCGGAAGACTTTTCTCACCTGATATTGCTCCACCAACAGCCCGAAGAAATGTTGTTATTGCACCTGCCAGTGTACCCGCCACTATTCCTGATCAAGTTCCTATTCTTACCCCTATCGCCGAGTCATCTGACGCTCGGGGCAAAGGGATCACCATTGATGTGCCTGCCCAGACGGAGGCACCGAAGACAATTATTGTTGAAGCTTCTAAGCAAGAAATGGAAGAGATCCTGAAGATCATTAAAAAGAGTGACTACAACGTAGTTGAGCAGCTGGGGAAAACCCCATCCAAGATTTCTATGTTGTCATTGTTGTTGTGCTCAGAAGCCCATGCCAAGGCTCTGATTACCTTTTTGAAAACTGCCCACGTGCCACAAGAGACATCAGTTGATCAGTTTACAGATTGTGTGGCTAATTTGACTGCTGATAATGGGTTGGGTTTCTCGGACGCCGACTTGACTACTAAAGGGAAGAATCATAACAATGACATACATGTCTCCATTGAATGCAGGGGCACTACTCTTGCACATGTATTGGTTGATACTGGTTCCTCATTAAACGTCTTGCCCAAGAAAGCTCTAGACCGGTTGGATTGTGACAGGTTGGAGCTGAAACCAAGTAATATTATTATCAGGGCCTTTGACGGGTCTAAAAGGATGGTGCATGGAGAGGTTGATATCTCGATCAAGGATGGTTCTCAGGTCTTCAACTCTACGTTCTATGTGATGGACATTCGGCCATATTATTCTTGTTTGCTGGGTCGTCCATGGATTGACAAAGTCGGGGCCGTAACCTCAACGCTCCACCAGAAGCTGAAGTACCCGGTCAAAGGGAAGATTATGACAGTACAAGGGGAGGAAGAGTATATGGTCATCCACCTTAACTCCTTCCTATACGTAGAGATGGATGGGGAGTTCATTGAGACCCCATTTCAGCACTTTGAAGAGGTTCCCCAGACACTGGCATCAGCTGAGACTGTGGTTGAAGATTCTCCTATGAAGATGGCTTCCTTAAAAGATGCTCGGGCTGTTATTGAGAAGGGTGAGTGTGCAAATTGGGGCTGACTTCCTAATTTTACACAGAAGACTAACAAGTTTGGTTTGGGTTTCACTGCAAAAGCTCAAAGGGTTGTTTGGAATGCAAGGATCGGAAGACCTCCCGTGTTCATAAGCAACTCGGGAGTGAATGCCATTAAAGATGATGTGCAAGAGTCTGAATTCGACAGCTAGATCTATCCTATGACCGACGGTGGACCGAGCAACTGGACAACAAAGGACTTCATCCTTATTACTTTTGTTACCCATTAATGAAACTTTTGTTTTGAATTTGTAATAAACAATGTTTTAAACTCTATGGCCTGGTGTCTTACCCGGGACACTATGGTTTCATTTGTGAGGGCTTTATGTGTGTCATTTTCATATATCATTAATAAAAGCATTGGACGTTCTTGCATTTCAAATTTTGCGCTCCTTGTTTTTCTTTATTGTATATTTCAAAACAGCTATTTTACACACACTCACATATACAGGTCCACATCCACTCTAGATCTCACTGGTAACGACTCTGCTACTGCTGGTTATGACTTCGAAAATCCGATCAACTTAGCCAAAGACGAGGGTGAAGATGATTGCGAAGTGCCTGGTGAACTTGCAAAACTGCTACTCCAAGAAGAGAGGGTTATTTAGCCACATGAAGAGCCGATGGAAACAATGAATATGGGTACTGAGACAGATAAGAAAGAGGTCAAGATCGGTGCAAATCTGGAAGCTAGTGTGAAAAAACGGTTAATTCAGATGTTGCGTGACTATGTTGAGATCTTTGCTTGGTCTTACGAAGATATGCTTGGGTTGGATACTGATATTGTAGTTCATCGCCTGCCTACCAAGGAAGACTGTCCTCCAGTAAAACAGAAGGTCCGCCGAATGTGCCCAGAGATGTCTGAGAAAATCAAGGTTGAGGTTATGAAACAGTTTGACGCCGGCTTTCTAACAGTTACTTCTTACCCTCAGTGGGTTGCCAATGTGGTTCCTATACCGAAGAAAGATGGTAAGGTCTGAATGTGTGTTGACTACAGGGATTTGAACAGGGCGAGCCCTAAGGATGACTTCCCTCTACCTCACATCGATGTTATGGTTGACAACACCGCTCAGCATAAGGTATTCTCCTTTATGGATGGTTTCTCCGGTTATAATCAAATAAAGATGGCTCCCGAAGACATGGAGAAGACGACCTTTGTTACTCAGTGGGGTACCTTTTGCTACAAGGTCATGCCTTTTGGGTTGAAGAACGCTGGGGCATCATATCAGCGTGCCATGGTTGATTTGTTTCATGACATGATCCATCATGAGATTGAATTATACGTCGACGATATGATTGCAAGGTCCCAGACCGAGGAAGAACACCTTGACCATCTGCAGAAGCTGTTTGACAGACTGAAGTTGTACAAGCTGAGGTTAAACCCGAACAAGTGCACCTTCGGGGTGAGATCTGGTAAGCTACTGGGTTTCATCGTAAGCGACAAAGGTATTCAAGTGGATCCGGCAAAAGTGAAAGCTATACAGGAGATGCCATCTCCCAGGACAGAGAAAGAAGTCAGAGGTTTCCTAGGACGATTGAACTACATTGCCCGATTCATCTCGCACCTAACTGCTACTTGTGAGCCAATCTTCAAGCTGCTGAAGAAAGATCAAGTGGTACGTTGGAACGATGAATGTCAGGCCACTTTTGAAAGTATTAAAGATTATCTCCAAGAGCCTCATATTCTGATGCCACCAGTTGAAGGGAGACCTTTGATTTTATACTTGACAGTGCTCGACAACTCAATGGGGTGTGTGCTGGGGCAGCATGACGAGTTTGGCCGAAAAGAGCATGTTATTTATTACCTTAGCAAAAAGTTTACCGACTGTGAGACCCAATACTCACTGCTCGAGAAAACTTGTTGCGCTTTGGCATGGGTTGCTCGGCGACTGAGACAGTATATGTTGACTCACACTACTCTGTTGATTTCAAAGATGGATCCAATCAAATATATCTTCGAAAAGCCTGCCTTGTCCGGAAGAATAGCAAGATGGCAGATGATCCTGACTGAATATGACATCCAGTATACGACTCAAAAGTCAATCAAGGGAAGTGTATTGGCAGACCATTTGGCACATCAGGCAGTGGATGATTACCAGTCTATGAACTTTGAATTTTCGGACGAGAATATCATGTTAGTAACTGATTGTGAGATACCTGGACCGGATGAAGGACCTGAGGAAGGATCCCGATGGTCTATGTACTTTTATGGAGCTTCGAATGCTTTGGGTAATGGCATTGGCGCTGTGATCATATCTCCTAAAGGCTCTCATACTCCGTTTACCTCCCGACTATGTTTCAACTGCACCAACAACATGGCAGAGTATGAAGCATGCATTATGGGTCTTCAAGCACCAATTGACCTAAGGATTAAGTTTCTAAGTGTCTTCAGAGATTCCTCTCTCGTGATAAGTCAGATCAAAGGCGAGTGGGATACAAAACACCCAAATCCTATTCCTTACAAGGAGTACGTGTTGACATTGCTTCCCCATTTCAAGGAGATAACCTTTGAACACTTCCCTAGAGAGGAGAATCAGTTGGCGGGCGCGCTGGCTACGATGTCTTCTATGTTCAAAGTCAATTGGGACAACGAGGCTCCCCGAATTGTCATTGAAAGATTGGATGAACCTGCACATTGTTGTGATCTTGAGACTGAAGAAGTAACAGGAAAACCCTGGTATCATGAGGTGAAGAGGTACCTTGAAGCTCAAGAATACCCCAAGGGTGCATCTGTTAATGACAAGAAGTTTCTGAGGAGGTTCGTGGCGAAGTTCTTCATCAGCAATGGCATTATTTACAAGCGTAACCATGATTCGACCTTACTGCGTTGTGTGGATAAGATTGAAGCAGAAAGGATCATGGAAGAGCTGCATGAAGGTACTTTTGGAACTCATTCCACTGGACATACCATGGCAAAGAAAATCCTTCGGGCAGGATATTACTGGTCCATAATGGAAGCCAACTGTTATCAGCATTCTCGGACATGTCACAAGTGCCAGGTCTATGCTGATAAGGTGCACATACCTCCAGTTCCCCTGAATGTTTTGACAGCGCCTTGGCCTTTTGCAATGTGGGGCATTGATATGATTGGGGAGATCAGACCTACGGAATCCAATGGGCATCGTTTCATCCTGGTAGCGATTGATTACTTTACGAAGTGGGTTGAAGCAGCTTCCTTTTCTACCGTAACCAAGAACGTCGTGGCACGGTTCATTCGGCACAATCTGATCTGTCGATACGGTGTACCAGAGAGGATCATTATGAACAATGGCACCAATCTCAACAACAAGATGATCACTGAGCTCTGTGAGCAATTCAAGATACAGCATCATAACTCTTCTCCCTACCGGCCGAAGATGAATGGGTTGTCGAAGCGGCAAATAAGAACATTAAGAAGATTGTGCAGAAGATGACAGTGACATACAAAGACTAGCACGAGATGTTACCATTTGCTCTTCATGGGTATCTTACCTCAGCACGGACGTCAACAGGGGCAACATCATATTCCTTGGTTTACGGGATGGAGGCAGTCTTGCCTATTGAAGTTCAGATACCCTCTCTTTGGATCATGAAGGATGCAGGTTTGAGTGAAGATGACTGGATTCAGACCCGGCTTGATCAACTGAACCTAATTGACGAAAAGAGACTTACTGCTATTTGTCATGGTCAGACGTACCAAAAACGGATGATTAAGGCATTTAACAAGAAAGTTAGACGACAAGAGTATCAAGTTGGGGATCTGGTAATCAAGCGCATTATCCTACCTCAAGGGGATCCCAGGGGCAAATGGACCTCTACTTATGAAGGGCCATTTATGGTTAAGAACATTTTCTCAGGAGGAGCTATGATTCTAACCACCATGGATGGCGATGACCTTCCTCACCCCGTCAATGCAGACATAGTAAAAAGATATTACGCATAATCAAAGACCCGCTAGGTTGACTGGCCTAGGCAAAAATAAGGGATGAAAATAAAATAAAAAATCTGTACACCCGGCAAGTCGAAAACTTGAAAAGGCGGCTTGGGCAAAAATGGGTATCCCAATGGACTGAAAACCCGAATGGTCGATCCAGGAAAAAGTTAGGGATCAACGCGTAACACTATGTCTCATTGGATCACCTCGCATCCAGACTTCGGTATCGACTATCAAGCTCGGACGGCACTAATCAATCAGATTCATCTTCAACTAAGCAGCAAAGTGATGAGATGCTTGAAGATATAAAGGCAATAGCAGAGTTGGAACCCAGTGGGATTATTCACATAGCTGTTTTGTTTCCTTTTCACAAATTGTATAAATTCTATTTGTTCGGCGGCGTTCTCTTACTAGGACGTCAGCCTCTTGTACAAAAACGCCTATTTTCATGCCAAACTTCAAAATCAATACAAATTCATTTTCAGAAATTTCAAGTTGTTCTTCCTTTATCTGTTTTGTTTTGCAAAGAACGTCCAATGTTCATTTTTGATATATGCATTTGACATTAATTACTGATCATAAATATTTACATGCGAAACGAAAGATGAATTACTGGTAATAATAGAAACAGGGGCAAATAAGAATTGTCCGAACTGTACAAGTTGCTCTGTCCACCAGGTACCAAGGTACATTCAGCTGAAGAATATGGCTAAGATACCTTCACTCCCCGCAGAATAAGGCAGTAATGGTATCTCTCTCAGCTGAGACTTGCAGCTATGAACAAATCAGCAATACTCTCCCCAAGCAGAGTGCATCCACCATCAGCTCTAAAAAGGTTTGGTATCCCCAGAAGGTTTTAATATTCCTCAGTGGAGTATAAAGACATTCCCCAGCAAGCATAAGATCATCCCCAGCGAAGTTTTTTCCTCTCTCCAAGCAGGAGTTCAATCCTCAACAGATTCAGTGTCGCCAGCAACAGTAATCCATCCCCAATGGAGTTCATCAGCGGAATCCCCAACAGAATTTATCATTAAAATCCCCAGCTAAAACATTACATGTCCATACATCATGATACATGCATATACGCATCATACCATACAATCTCATTTATGTTGAGAATATCATTGCTTGATCCATATCATGCATTGCATATGACTGGCCTTTACCTTTCAGGAAGGATGCAGTTAAACTCTCAACCTGTCAATGGAGGCAACCTGTCAATGGAGACAACCCGTCAATAGAGACAACCTGTCAATGGAGACAACCCGTCAATGGAGACAAACCGTCAATAGAGACCTGTCAATGGAGACAACTCGTCAATGGAGACAACCCGTCAATGGAGACAACCCGTCAATGGAGACAACCTATCAATGGAGACAACCCGTCAATAGAGACAACCCGTCAATGGAGACAACCCGTCAATAGAGACAACCTGTCAATGGAGACAAACCGTCAATGGAGACAACCCGTCAATGGAGACAACCCTTCAATAGAGACAACCCGTCAATAGAGACAAGTTGTCAATGGAGATAACCCGTCAATAGAGACAACCTGTCAATGGAGACAACCCGTTAATGGAGACAACCCGTCAATGGAGACAACCCATCAATAGAGACAACCCATCAATGGAGACAAACCGTCAATAGAGACAACCCGTCAATGGAGACAAACCGTCAATAAAGACAACTTGTCAATGGATACAACCCGTCAATGGAGACAACCCGTCAATAGAGACAACCTATCAATGGAGACAACCCGTCAATGGAGACAACTCGTCAATAGAGACAACCCGTCAATAGAGACAACCCGTCAATGGAGAAAACCCGTCAATAGAGACAGCTCGTCAAAGGAGAAGACAAAACCACCTACTAACAATCTCCAAATGGCATATGTAAGCCCATTCCCGACATCACAATGCTCATGCTACTTCATGCGAGTGCAAATTTCTGGGCACTCTAGTGTTCAGTCATCTTCCACCTTCGGATCACGAAAGGCCCGAACGCCAATCTATATCCTCAGGTTTAAGAAGATTGAACAGGGGTAACTGTTGTACCCCAAAATTTTCCCTCCCATATTTCTCAAGACATGTCAAGAATCATCTCCAAGTTGTTAGAGATGGCTCAAGAGTTGGACAGTCAAATCACCTCCTAAGGCAGTCAATTCAAAATTAGGGTTTTGTGTTGCATCAAGGTCCTTACATTAAAATGGTCTCAAATTCTCCCCAATGTCCTAATATGTTCTCAAGTTCATCCATGTCAAATTTCAAGCCTTGCAGAGAAAGTTTGGTTAGTCAATTGCTCAAGAGGTCCAAAAATCGTCTGTGCTAGGGCAAAAGTCAACTGTGACCCAAATACAGTCAAACCTTAAGGTTTTTTGTCAACATTCTAATTTTGAAGGATAATTCATAATTTTATCAACGGTTGATCATGATTCATCAAGGATTGCTCAAGATTCATCAAGATTCAAAAGTTGCTAAATTAGGGTTTTGCAGGAAAAGTCAACTCAACTTTGACCAAGCATAACTTTCTCATACTTTATGAGAAATGACCCATCCAAATCTAATTTTGAATAGGATGCAATTTCCAACAATCCATATTCACACCCCAAGATCAAGAGATGCTCTAACAAAAAGTTACAAATTTGGACATTATAGGTCATTTTTGAAAGTCAACAAAAACACCTTTTTTGCCAAAGCTTATAACTTGAGCATGGAATATAAAAATTAGATGAGACCAAAAGGGTTGGTTAGAGAACATCTCAAGGTTTCTAAAACGTCCAAGAACACCTCCAAAAGTTCAAAATTGAAGAAGTTATGAATTGTTGAAGTTGGGCATTTTTCCAAAAGTGCCAAAAGTCAACTATCCTCAAAACTCCAATTTTTGACAAAAGGGCCCACTTTTTTCCACTTGATTTGATTTTGTCACACCACACACGTGTCCTATCTTCAGTTTCATGTCCATTCATTTATTTTTCTATTTTCTTTAATTTTTATTGAATTAATTCATTTTAAATCAATATTAATTCAAATAAAATCCAAAAATTGATGGAATAAGATCTTTTGGATTGATATAGCTTTCAATTATCATGATGCACATAATCAAATTCGTATCAAGCCTTATTGTGCACAAAATATCAGTTTTGGACATTTTTGGAAGCTTTGTTAATGGAGAATAAAATCAAATCTCAAATCTTCAATGCACAAAGATTGGAAGCCCAAGATTTAACCTAATGGCTTGCTTAATACATATACAAGCTAGACACATCAAGAACACGACCAAAAAGTGACTGAAACGGCAAAACCAAATTGGAGAAAAAGCTTGGAAAATTGAAAACTGAAATCCACCCTAGAGGCAAATTGGAGGCCAAAGCTCAATGTGGTGTTCTTGCCTGACATCCAACGAAGCTAAAGCAATCATAATCAAGCCCTGAGACAGCCCCAAACTCACTGTAAGTCGTCCTAAACACGACCCTGGGCACGAATTCATAACCTCTGAATCTTGCATCTTTTTGCCAAAATCTTGACACTATCATGTTAGTCGATTCATTTAGAGTATTTCTGCATTATTAAATTTTGTTTTTGTAGCCTATATCACCTTTCCCGAATCTAAGGTTTTGGAGGTTTGCATTTGGGGTTTTGTTTTGCAGGAATAATTAGGACAAACGATGACCATGGTTATGTTCAGGGAGGAGAGACAAACACATTGGTAGTCTTAGTTGGTATTTACATGGCCTAGGATAAATTTTGGAAGTAAGCCACGAATCTTCCTGCGGATAAAAATTCGCAGGTAAGAAAACCAGGGTTTTGTTGGAGAAGACGACTAGGTGTCTTCCCCTGATTGGTCCATTTAAATTATTCGCGCTATTTTTTTTTCAGGCATAATTGTTTGTTTGATATATAATGATTGATGTTTAATATAATAACAAACAAGCATCATGACTCAGTTGGTGGAAGCGTGAGTGGAAAGACCTATGGGACCTGGGTTCGAATCCCAGGTCCCCCAATGCATTTGTTTTCTTTTTCTTCAGGTACTCTCATGCAATGCTCAAAATGTAGCCCACCATATGCCTCAAAGATCCAGGCGCCAGATGGCCTCCTGGCCAAATCTGAAGGCTAGGATTGAAGGACCATCATATGTCCAGGTCCACAGGCGCATATGGAATCAACAAAGTCAAAGCAGGCTGGAACGAAAATCGGCCTCTGAGATGCTGATTCTACCTCCAGTTTGGGCCCATACCCCCCATTTGGTTTATTTCTATTTCTTTTCATATTTCTTTTTTTATTTAATTGTTTTATTAATTATTATTATTATTTACACTAACCAATTTATTTTTCTTAATAAAATCAGAAAACATAAAAAATATTATTTTTATTTATTAAATTTAATTTCATCACTTTATTTTTGTAAATAAACATTAATCAATTAATTTAGTTTTTAATTAGAGACAATTTTAATATTTTTGCAATAAATTAAAATTAATGTAGAATTAGGTTTTTAATAATTTTAATCACTTTTATTTTATTTCCTTAAATATAAAAAACCCAAAAATATATTTTTTTATTTAATTAATTAAGTAACTTAGTTTTAATTTCTTTAAATTCAAAAATAACAAAAAAAACATGCTTTCTTTCAAAAAAGGGTCAAAACCCTAAAAAATGCGCCGATTTAATTTTCTTGCACGCGATCTATTTTACCATATTGATGTAACTGTTTCCCAGAATGTAATAGCTTTTAATTAGGACTTTAATTATTTATCGCTTTATTTTACTTTCCGCAATTTAAATTAAAGGGTTTGTTTTTGGCGATGTAAATACCCGACGCCTTGTAATAGTTTAGATTTAATTTCCCGCAATTTAATTTCCGCACAATAATAACTGTTAGATTTTTGATAAATAGGCAATGCATGACAAGATCAATCTTTAACCTAAAATCAATATAGCTCACCCATGACATGTACAGATAAAATTAACCGAAGTAACACACTTGCACATGCCACTCTTAGGGTACACCTCACTTGGTTGCCTTCGAACGTGGTCATTGAGTATAGGAAGTTTTAGAGGTCGCCCTCTTGTCCAAAGATCATAAGTTGCCTCGAAACGGTTGCCTCGGAAAAAATGATCTTAGACATTAGGGTTACCACTAAGGCATCCTAACATTGCTTTAGTGACCACACGTCCCTTAATCGAATTGATCCGAAAAATCCAACGACGTTACTACCTACTCCTCAATAGTGGGATAGCATTGTCTAAAGGACATTAGCACAGTTTAATTCTTTTTTCGAGTAGGTAGATGGTTCTTAAGTACTTTCTCTTTTTAAAACAAAACAAAACTTTTCGCACTTACAGTCTCTTCAAAACAAAAACTCTTTTCAAACCCACAAACACAAAGAAAAGCAAACTTTTGAAAACACAATGAGCAAGTACCTAAGAGCCTGTGGATAACCACGGATGGAAAGGGTGATAACACCTTCCCTTTCTATAATCTACCTCCCGAACCCGAGAAATATCTCAAAAAGGAATTTTTCTGTGCTTTTGTCCTTTCTCGGTTGGATAAAATAAAAGACGGTGGTGACTCTTGCTTACCGTGACATTTTGCGAAAACAAACGCAAAACGCGAACCAGCATTCCAAAACAGTCAGTTCTATTCCCACCGATCACACTAGGGTTACTTCTTTTCCTTCATCCGATCACATACTTTGAAGCTTTGGAATGATACATCAAAGGCAAGAAAAATAAAGTCGAGCTGAATGAGTAAGACATTTAGGAATAGGTACCTAGTACCAAACAATCACATGACTCTAACTAGAGCGACGAAACCTCTCATATTAAAGACAAGTAGGTTATTAGGAAAAAATTTCCATAGAATCTTAATCAAGTTATTTTTATTTTATATACTTAATTTTTAAAATTATATAATTATTTTGTTATAATATAAAATAACAAAAACAATTTGAAAAACTTTTTATCTGGCCTGACATATACATTGACTCTGCCAGAGCTATATTAGAAAACCCCGAGGACCTATGCCCTGAGACACATGTTTTGTGATATGCCACAAGTGAGTCACACATATGCAGTCAAAACATGACTCACTGAGAAATAGGCATTCAATAACCTTCCGAGTAAGATGAAAGAGGTTATTGAGCAAAATTTTCCACTTGTATGTCTCTATGATCAAATTTTAATCAAGTTTATTATATGTTATGAAGTGGTTCATGCTAAAATTTGGAGTCATAATGACCATTTAGCTTCTTTAATCTATGTAAAAGTCTGTGATTATGTGAGTCCAATTAAGGACTATAAAAAATTTAGTACTCACCAAACATGTCATGAATGTTTAAAAGGAATATAATGACATTAAAAATGAATAATACATCCATATCTTATATCTTGTTGTACACCCAGAAAAAAGGCTCCACCCAATGAGCTAAATCACGAATTCACTACATGTTATCCCTATCGCTAGCAGCAGTGTAATAAAGACTTAATGGATATAAATAGACTACCGCTAGCAGGTGGTTATTTCTCTAAACTTGGCGATGTGAACAATGTGGGACCTCGTGATGTTAGAACAAGATTGGTTCTGATCATATCTCATAGTTTTGATGATAACAATAAAATATATTTTATATAATTGATACTTTGATTAGCGTATTTATTTGTTTCAGATAATGTTCTGACAAAAGTATTTTCCTAGATGAAAATCATTTTGACGTGTTGAGCTGAAAATAAATTAAGAAGTTCTTTGATGAAAGAACTATTTGTTTTAGCGCAAGTTCTGATGCTGACTCTGATAAGAAACTATTTAATGCATCTTCTAAAGCGTAGCAAGTATCCATGTAAACCATGTTCAGAAGAATTCTGCAAGCAAGCGCTGATAAGAAGATTTGCAAGCATATTCTAAAGTAAGACGTGAAGCTAGTTCTAAAAGAATAAAGAAGCTAACAAGTCTTGTCAAGTTTCAGGAAACATGCTCTGACAAGTGTCGTTTTCTCATTTAATGCAAAGACGGCTACATGAACTCAAGTGCCTACGCTAGTTCATTGGAAAATACAATACTGCAAGAAAACACGCAAACATTAATTGCTCTCCACTTTTGAAGGCAACAACGGTCATTTTCTTCATGCTATAAATAAAAGATCTTTTATTGCAAGCCAACTGACCAACTATGTGAAAATATTCTGCTGCTCACAAATCATTTTACAAACACTTTGTGCAAAACTAATCTTAGTGAAAAATCATAGTTTGTGATATAGCTTTTTAAGAAGCAATTTGTTTCATTATCTATAAGTATTTAATTCTTGTAATTGTTCCTTGAGAGACCAAGCTTGGTCAGATTTCTCAAGAAGGCTATGACTAGTTTGAGTCTTAGTGGTGTTAGTCACTTGTAAGTTTACTTGTGCTTTGAATTGTTAGTCACAACAGTTTGGTTGTGTGATTGTAATCAGTTTGATTATAGTGAATTAAGTCCTTGTTGAGAAAGGCGAAATAACCTTGGCGGGTGGACTGGAGTAGTTTGAGTTCAAACGAGTCAGGATAAAAATGATTGTGTCTTTCCATTATTGTTGAGCCTTTAAGAAAAAGAAAAAGAGACACTTATTCAACCCCCCCCCCCCCTTTCTAAGTGTTTTATCACCCTTCAATTTGTATCAGAGCTTGACTCTGAGCGCTAACACTTAACCGTGTCAAGAAAAGATCCAGAAGGAAAACACAAATGGCAACTAAACAAAAAAACAATAACTACAACAAACCTCCAGTGTTTGATGGAGAAGATTTTGAATATTGGAAAGATAGACTAGAAAGTTTCTTTCTAGGTCATGATAATGATTTATGGGATATAGTCTTGGATGGTTACACATATCCTATAGACTCAGAAAGAAACAAGATTGATAGGAAAAAAATGGATAGACAACAAAAAGCGGATTTCAAAAATCACCACAGAGCTAGAAATATTTTTCTAAATGCTATCTCTAAAATGGAATATGAGAAGATCACAAATAGAGATACAACATGATCGCACTAAATCGCACTATGTTTCTGACTCAAATATCACATGTTTTCCTTAGTTTTTATTGTCATTTTCTCGTATTATGTTCCTTTTTCCTTTGTTTTCAGGATTCTTGTCATTTCAGAGCCTTCTGTGAAGAAACGAGCCAAAACGCCAAGAAATTAGGGTTTTTCAAGATATTTTGCACTTATGGCGTTCAGCACCGCGCTGGCTACAGGAAACGCGATGACGTGGCCCACTTTCACCCAGAGATCAACTGCCACGTTCCCATGATGTGGCGGTTCCAGGCGCCGCGCCCGCGGCCACCCTCACCGCGCCCGCGGCCTTCACAAAAAGGCTCCCGCTCAAAAGAAGTTAAGGGGCATGCTGGTCCTTACGCACCTCAAAGTTCCTCTATAAATAGCTTTCGATTCTCATTCTTTAGTTTCATCCAAGCTTAGTACAATCTTAAGCCATATACTATCAGTTTCTGTAAAGTAATAATCTCTTCACATCGGGGAGTTATTGCGGTGTAGATTGAGTTGTAATCGAGTCTTGGAGCACTTTGGTTGAAGTTCATCATACCGACCTTACTTTTCCGTAGATTTGTATCAGATTCAAGTCTCCGACCGGAGCAAGGTTCTAATTTATTGCATTTCTTTATTTAATTGCTCTTATCATAGTCTACACGTTTTATAGACTTTAAATGCTCTTACCATAGTCTACACGTTTTATAGACTTTAAATGCTCTTACCATAGTCTACACGTTTTATAGACTTTAAATGCTCTTACCATAGTCTACACGTTTTATAGACTTTAAATGCTCTTACCATAGTCTACACGTTTTATAGACTCGCACTTATTATGTCTGGCTAAACTATAAAGGTTAGGATGTAATGATTGTCATCGTGGTTGTGTTCCAATTATCATGCTAGTGAAAATACTCTGGGGATGTTTTGCTTCTAACTTAAGTCAATTGTGTTTAAATGTTTATTGGGTAAGATCGAAAGCCGTCCAAACTAACGATACGACTTGATTATTATTTAACCAAACAAAAAGAGCGACAGCCGTTGATTGGTTAAATAGGAATCATTGACCTTTTTAGAAAACGATTTTGAAACTATTTTCGGACGCGTTTGTAGGTTTAAAATCTGACTCTTGGTCAAAAGCCAAAAGTCTCTTTAAGTTAATCTTTCCGAGTAAGATCACTTTTCTGTTAAGTCAAAACTATCAATTTCTTAAAAATAGGTTTACCTCTTTAACGCGGAAGGCACCCTTTATATGTGACAATAAAGGAATTTAATTTAAAGAGTAAACTCGGTTCTTAGTAGTCAAAAGCTACAGGTTCCCGTTAAACTGATTCTTTGCTATCAACAGAAAATACTGCCCCATAAGTAGGATCATCTACGCATGACCGGACCAATATCTGATTACATGATTTACATTCCAACCTGTCTTTTAAACTGTTATTTCCCTCGCATATTTACTTTGTGCACTGCACTCACATCAATATCCTTATTCGCCTTAGATAAGCACCTTAGCAATAGAGTTGATAGATTGACAATTGGTCTCTGTGGTTCGATAATCTTATATATTACTTCGATAGGCTGTACACTTGCAGTACTACATTTAGGCTATACGTTACAGATTAAACAGCCCATCAAGTTTTTGGCGCCGTTGCCGGGGACCAACTTCGTCAAATTTCGTACCCTATTGTTATCCCGTTTAGACTAAGGCTATTCTAGCCGGTAGATGCGTAGAAATCGTAGCACCGGCAACCTAATAGATCCTTTAGTAGAACCTGAACGTTACGCTCGTGCCCGTCTTTTTATTCGCAAGATAAGAAGAGCTATGGCAGAAGATCGTAACCAAAGACCGCTCAAGGAATTCGCCCAACCATCTAACGAGGAACCTAGTTCTAGTATAGTAAACCCTGCTATAACTACCAACAACTTTGAACTAAAGCCCTCGTTACTACAATTAGTACAACAAAACCAATTCGCTGGTCTCGCTACCGAGAACCCGAATCAACATTTAAAGGTATTTATCCAGTTAGCTGACACCCTTAAGGCAAATGGAGCCACGCCCGAAGCTATCCGATTAAGACTATTTCCTTTTTCCCTTAGAGGTAAAGCTCACGACTGGTTAGACGCCCTTCCAACTAACTCAATAACAACTTGGGAAGACCTTAGGAGAGCTTTTCTTGCGAGGTATTTTCCACCAAGCAAGACCGCTGTTCTTAGGAACCTGATCACTTGTTTCACCCAAAACCAAGGCGAATCACTTTTTGATGCCTGGGAGAGATATAAAGAACTTTTAAGAGCCTGTCCGCACCATGGCCTAGAGCAATGGTTAATCATACATACCTTCTATAATGGACTCCATTACAACACAAAGATGTCCATAGACGCTGCCGCTGGCGAAGCGTTGATGAACAAACCTTACCCTGACGCTTGTGCCCTAATAGAGGACATGGCCCAAAACCATGCCCAATGGGGATTAGAACGAGCGACAGTAGAGAAAAAGGAGAGCCATGGAGGAAAGCATGAGGTAAGTTGCATGGACATGATCAATGCCAAGATGGACGCCCTAGCCTTGAGAGTCGAGAACATGTCTCAAAACCCAACCACAGTAGCAGCAATCCAATCGGAGTGCGAACTCTGTGGAGCTCAAGGACATCAAACCGTTGACTGTAACCTTTTGAACGAATCAAGCTCAGACCAAGTTAACTATACTCAAGGGAACCCTTTCTCGAATACCTACAATCCTGGATGGAGGAACCACCCGAATTTCTCTTACAAAAACAACAACCCTATCCAAAATCCCGGACCTTCGAGACCTCAAGGATTCCAAACGCAAAAACAAAACCAACCTATGCAAATAGTACCCCCAAGACCAAACCTTAAAGAAACCATAGACACCTTTATTCAAGCTCAAACCCAGCAAAATAAGGAGTTTATGAACCAACATATTCACACGAACGAACTGGTTACTCAACTAGCAACCAAGTTTGACCAGATAATAACCCACACCAAAATGCTTGAGACTCAGATTTCCCAAGTAGCACAAAACACCTCTGTACAAGTTGCACCTGGAGGACAATTCCCTGGACAAACTCAACCAAATCCAAAAGGCCAAGCAAATTCTATCACACTAAGAAGTGGAACCGCTTATGAAGGACCTAGAAATCCTGACTTAAGCACATCAGAAAATCCTATGGAATGTCACGGTTACATTTTACGTGGTGGTCAAGCCGGAGCCAGGCAACTAAAGCGGCTTGAAAAATTGCTGACAACACCAATACACTCCACCAGGTATATCGATGAAAACTGTCTATATTCATTAGGTATATACCATAGTGTATTCTTCCTTCTAGATAAAATAGGTATGCATGATATTTTTGCTACTCAAGCACCGACCTACCCTAGGCTGACGTTCGAGTTTTTAAGTTCTTTAATTTATAACGTCTCTCCTAACACTGCTAGCACCGTAGGTGGAGTCAAATTTAGAATGTTTAATGTCGAATATGATTACTCCACTGACGGTCTAGCCGCCATGTTAGGATTGCCTTATGGGGATGGTGCCATTTGTGAAGCACCTTTAGACACGGATTGGGCATTTGAAGCATTTTGGGCCAGAATTACTAAACAAAATGCAACATCTTTTGATGGCCTTCTTGCTTCTCACATCCACAATCCTGCCCTTCGTGTCTTTAGATTTCTTTTAGCATCCACCATCTTTGCTCGGGAAAACCCAAACAAGGTGAATGCTAAAGAATTAATTATCATGCAGAGCTGCCTCACAGACACCAAAGTTAATCCCGTCCCATTCATGATTGCCCACATGCACCATGTTTTAAGAAAAGGTGGGCCGATTTCCTTTGGTGGACTGATTACCACTATTGCCCGTGCCATAGGATTGGATACGGAACTTGCCACCCTAGAACCACTTCCTCCTCGGATTGCAAATCTTAAATTTTTCAGGGATATGCGTTTATGCAAGACGAGGAAGGAAGGTGGTTACTTCCTAATGGTTGGAGGTGCTGCTGTACCCAGTGTTGTTATGCCTTGCACCCGTCGTACTGATATTCGATTTGAGCGTAACTGGACCTACGATCTCAACGCTCCTGCTTTTATTGGTCCGTTGCCCCCAAATCTACCTTTAAATGAGGGTAACAACACTGATGATGAGTACGATTTCCAAACAGAGGAACCACCCCATTTTTCACCTTCACACACGGCACCTTCAACCTCTAACCCACATGCAGGTACAGCTCCTAGCTTCCATGTCACTGAGGACATGTGGCGTGAGCATATGGCCCGAGAGGCCCAGAGGGACACCCTCCTTGCTACCTTGCAGCAACAGGCGGCCGACAACATGGCCTTCATGCAAGCATCCCAAGAACAAAATGCTAGCTCTCTGCGCACTATTATGGAAAGTCAGCTGGCTTTTCAGAGAGAACAGCACCTACACCAGACCACAAACGCTCGTCACTTCCAATTGATGGAGGCAACCCAAGGCACCCTCATTGGTCGGACCCAAGAGCTACAAGCGGCAAATGCCGCCTTGTCAGAGAGACTGGAGCAGCTTGTTTTGGACCGAGATAGCCGCCGTCGCAGCCGTAGCCGCCGTTCCGGTCGTACCAACCAGGATGGTGAAGGTCCTAGTGGCCCCCACTAGTGTTTTCAGGTACCTCCTCCTACCTTATTTTGGAACATTGAGGACAATGTCTGATTTAAGTGTGGGAGGAGCATTTATCGCTTTTATTTCCCATTTTTCGCTTTTATTTTTCGCTTTTATTTTCCGTTTTTCCTGTTTTTATTTTCCTTCCGCATTTTTCCTTTTTTATTCGTAGTTAATAAAATGCATGTGATAGGCGAGTCTTTCTGCGTAGTGTACCCTTTCATTTCCCCCACCTTTTAGCCTTACAAAATTTTTATTTTTCAAAGATTTATGGTTGTTTTTAAGGATTTGGGCTATGAGACAGGTCCTAGATAGGGTCTGTTTCTCGGACACTCACTTTTTGAAAAATTCGTTATCATTTTTACACCATAAGCCTTTTTGAATATTTAGATTAGATCCTTTCTCCCCAATATGCTATGATTTTGAATAAAACTGTACAAATAGGTCTTCAAGTAGTTTATCTTAGCAGTCAGCTCCGGCCTAAGCATGCTCTAAGTGTGGGATCGATGAATATAAGTGGATGATCTCTATTTTTTGCCTTAAAAGTTACAAAATAAAGTATGAATACGACTACGAGTTGGGTGATCCTCACAAAGATTACTTAACTCAAGAAAGTTGTAAACACTAACAAAAACAAAGAAAAAAATATATAAGGCATATCTGTTGTAGTTGGTTCAGAGGTATCTGGTGCTGAACTTGGTAGGGCGGACTACGGTCCGATCCCCCGCAACTGCAAATGGGTAAAATAAAAAGGGATTAAACCAACTCTTGTACCAGAATCCCATCACTTGAGATCAGAGTCACTAACCGGTCACTACACCATGAGTATGTACGGATAACGGGCTTAATGTGATTGCGCCTGAATGAAAAAGGACCTCGTACAAAAAGAAGTCTTAGCATAGTAAGGATATTTGGATCAATCTGTATACTTATGAGGTTTATGTCCGCATTTCTGCGAGTAGTGTAATTAAGATACCCTTGATTCAGATAGTTAGTGCCTGACAACACACCCTTACTCGGACTTAGAAGCCCTCTTTGCCCAAAACCTGTATACACCATAAATTTTCTTTCATCTACTTTTAAGAGTTGTTGCTTGAGGACAAGCAAAGGTCTAAGCGTGGGAGGATTTGATCGCACTAAATCGCACTATGTTTCTGACTCAAATATCACATGTTTTCCTTAGTTTTTATTGTCATTTTCTCGTATTATGTTCCTTTTTCCTTTGTTTTCAGGATTCTTGTCATTTCAGAGCCTTCTGTGAAGAAACGAGCCAAAACGCCAAGAAATTAGGGTTTTTCAAGATATTTTGCACTTATGGCGTTCAGCACCGCGCTGGCTACAGGAAACGCGATGACGTGGCCCACTTTCACCCAGAGATCAACTGCCACGTTCCCATGATGTGGCGGTTCCAGGCGCCGCGCCCGCGGCCACCCTCACCGCGCCCGCGGCCTTCACAAAAAGGCTCCCGCTCAAAAGAAGTTAAGGGGCATGCTGGTCCTTACGCACCTCAAAGTTCCTCTATAAATAGCTTTCGATTCTCATTCTTTAGTTTCATCCAAGCTTAGTACAATCTTAAGCCATATACTATCAGTTTCTGTAAAGTAATAATCTCTTCACATCGGGGAGTTATTGCGGTGTAGATTGAGTTGTAATCGAGTCTTGGAGCACTTTGGTTGAAGTTCATCATACCGGCCTTACTTTTCCGTAGATTTGTATCAGATTCAAGTCTCCGACCGGAGCAAGGTTCTAATTTATTGCATTTCTTTATTTAATTGCTCTTATCATAGTCTACACGTTTTATAGACTTTAAATGCTCTTACCATAGTCTACACGTTTTATAGACTTTAAATGCTCTTACCATAGTCTACACGTTTTATAGACTTTAAATGCTCTTACCATAGTCTACACGTTTTATAGACTTTAAATGCTCTTACCATAGTCTACACGTTTTATAGACTCGCACTTATTATGTCTGGCTAAACTATAAAGGTTAGGATGTAATGATTGTCATCGTGGTTGTGTTCCAATTATCATGCTAGTGAAAATACTCTGGGGATGTTTTGCTTCTAACTTAAGTCAATTGTGTTTAAATGTTTATTGGGTAAGATCGAAAGCCGTCCAAACTAACGATACGACTTGATTATTATTTAACCAAACAAAAAGAGCGACAGCCGTTGATTGGTTAAATAGGAATCATTGACCTTTTTAGAAAACGATTTTGAAACTATTTTCGGACGCGTTTGTAGGTTTAAAATCTGACTCTTGGTCAAAAGCCAAAAGTCTCTTTAAGTTAATCTTTCCGAGTAAGATCACTTTTCTGTTAAGTCAAAACTATCAATTTCTTAAAAATAGGTTTACCTCTTTAACGCGGAAGGCACCCTTTATATGTGACAATAAAGGAATTTAATTTAAAGAGTAAACTCGGTTCTTAGTAGTCAAAAGCTACAGGTTCCCGTTAAACTGATTCTTTGCTATCAACAGAAAATACTGCCCCATAAGTAGGATCATCTACGCATGACCGGACCAATATCTGATTACATGATTTACATTCCAACCTGTCTTTTAAACTGTTATTTCCCTCGCATATTTACTTTGTGCACTGCACTCACATCAATATCCTTATTCGCCTTAGATAAGCACCTTAGCAATAGAGTTGATAGATTGACAATTGGTCTCTGTGGTTCGATAATCTTATATATTACTTCGATAGGCTGTACACTTGCAGTACTACATTTAGGCTATACGTTACAGATTAAACAGCCCATCACAACACATGAGATGTTTGAGTCTCTCAAAATGACTCATGAAGGAAACGCTCAAGTGAAGGAGTCTAAAGCTCTGGCTCTCATCCAGAATTATAAAGCCTTTAAAGTAGAAGAAAGTGAATCTATAGAAGTTATGTTCTCAAGATTCCAAACTCTGATCGCTGGCCTGAGAGTTCTGAACAAGGGATACACTAAAGCATACCATGTTAAGAAGATCATCAGAAGTTTACCCAGAAGATGGGCACCTATGGTCACTGCTTTCAAAGTATCAAGAGATCTGAACAATGTGTCTCTTGAAGAACTCATCAGTGCTCTAAGAAGTCATGAGATAGAACTTGATGAGCACGAGCCTCAGAAGAAAGGTAAGTCTGTTGCCCTTAAATCAATTAAAAATATGAAACTAACGCTTTTCAGGCTGAAGAAGGAAACTCTGAAGAATCTGCGTCAGAAGAAGATGAACTATCCTTGCTCTCCAGAAGGATCAACCAAATGTGGAAGCATAGACAGAAGAAGTTCAGGAACTTCAAGAAGTCGGAAGATAAACCAGAATCTTCTGGATACAAAAAGTCAAACAGAAGAGAGATAATTTGTTATGAATGTAAAGAACTTGGACACTACAAGAGTGATTATCCAAAACTTCAAAGAGAAATACCAAAGAAAAAGTTTGGTAAAAAGTAAGGCATGATGGCAACCTGGGATGATTCAGAATCCTCTGAAGATGAATCTAATTCTGAAGACGAGAACGCCAACCTAGCTCTGATGGCCACCACAACAGATGACTCAGACTGTGAGTCAGAACCAAAAGAGGTATTCTCTGAATTTACTAGAGCTGAACTTGCTGAAAGTTTATCAGAACTTCTAGAAAACTATAGTCAACTCAAAATCAAATCCAAGAAACTCAAAAATAGTCTTGCATCTGATCTTGAGAAACGTGAAACAGAAAAATCTGAACTCAAAGAAAATAATTTTAAACTTAAAGAGGAAATTCAAAAAGTTCAAAAAATTTCGAGTTCAGATTCTGTGTCAAGTTCAAAAGATATTCTGAAAGAATATAACTCTAGTTTTCAAACTTTTCTTGCTAAAAGCATAGATAGAAGCAAAATGGCTTCAATGATCTATGGAGTTAGTGGGAACAACAAAAGAGGAATTGGATATGAAACTCCCAAAGGAAAGGAGACATATATACCAAAACCTGTTGCTAAGATGACTTTCACATATAAACCTCTGAACAAACAATTCAAATTTGGACACACACATGATATTAAATATACATCACACTCTGGAAACTCTTATGCTAATCCAAAGTTCAAACAGAACTTTAAATACTCTAACCCAAGAGGACCCAAAAAGATATGGGTACCTAAGGAGAAAATAATATTTGTTGCAGATGTCCTTAACAGCTCAATTGAGACACCAGCCATGGTACCTGGACTCTGGGTGCTCACGACACATGACGGGAAGAAAGTCTATGTTCTAAAACTTGTAATTTAAAGCTGGAGGAGACGTCAAGTTTGGAGGTAATCAGAAAGGGAAGATTATTGGTTCTGGAACCATTGGAAATGGTAACCTTCCTTCTATCTCTAATGTTTTATTAGTAGAAGGATTAGCGCATAACCTCATGTCCATAAGTCAATTAAGTGACAACGATTATGACATTATCTTTAATCAAAATTCCTGTAGAGCTGTTAGTCAAAAAGATGGAACAATCCTCTTTTCTGGCAAAAGAAAGAACAACATATATAAAATTGATTTGTCAGATCTTAAAACTCAGAGTGTTAAATGCCTTTTGTCTGTTAGCGATGAGCAATGGGTATGGCACAGAAGATTGGGACATGTCAGCTTAAGAAAAATCTCTCAATTAAATAAATTGAATTAAGTCATAGGACTTCCCAATCTGAAGTACAACTCAGAAGCTCTGTGCGAAGCATGTCAAAAAGGAAAATTTTCAAAACCTTCTTTTAAATCAAAAAATGTTGTTTCTTCCTCTAGGCCATTAGAACTACTTCATATTGATCTGTTTGGGCCAGTTAAAACTGCATCCATCAGAGGCAAGAAGTATGGATTGATCATTGTTGATGACTACAGCAGATGGACATGGGTTAAGTTTTTAAAACACAAGGATGAGTCACATTATGTGTTTGTTGACTTCTGTAACCAAGTGCAAAACGAAAAAGATTTTAAAATTATAAAAGTCAGAAGTGATCATGGAGGAGAATTTGAAAACCATTATTTTGAAAAATATTTGTATGGAATTATCTCCTGAATAAAATTGTATTTATCTTCTGTGTTTGCCTTCAGAATGTTCTGAAATGAATGTTCTGATTAACAACTCTTCAGAAGTTAGAAGAGAAGTTACATCAGAAGCTATATATAAAGTTCTGAAATGTTCTAACGTTTCATTACAAGTATAGTTCAGCAGTTCATTATATCAAACAACTGTCCCATGCAACCTTCAGGAGATGAACACGTGCTGTGTTTCTGAAAGGTCACGCGTGCTAAGCTATTGACGTTGTTCCCAGGTAACTGTTATGATTTGCTCAAATCTCAAGCTTTCCCCTCAATTTTCAATATCATTCAATGCTAGTAATGATTAGATTCTTTTTAATTAATTTTTTCTTAAAACATTTTTTACAGTTTTATTTTTAAAAACCTTTTTCTCAAAAGTTTTCTTATAAATACTTTTGTAAAACCCCTTCAATTGGTTCTGAGATCAAGAATCTTCTTATGGATCTTGTTTCTAAAAAACCTTAGTGTCATTCTGTTTCTTGTTTTTGTTTGTTGTTTTATACCTCTGGAATCTTATTTTTTTTAACCTTTATGCTCTTCAATTATTTTTATATACTTTTTTATTATGCCAAAAAGGGGGAGAAATGAGTATTTTGATCTAATCTCTGATTAACAGTTATCGGACTAAGTCTCAAACATTCTAACAAAATACAAAGATTTCTTTCTATGTTTAAAAGAACTTTGCAGGTATCACTAAACTCTGGAAGTTTAAATCAAATGAACATTATCTTCAAAAGACTTGCTGAAGAAATCCTAGAAGAAATTTTCAAAGCTCTGATGAAAATTCTCAGGATTTTTTTCTTATAGAAATATTTATTTCAGGGGGAGATTCTTATCTCTTGTTCAATTTTATTTCTAAATCTGAATATTTTTGTCATCATCAAAAAGGGGGAGATTGTTAAAACAAGATTGGTTCTGATCATATCTCAGAGTTTTGATGATAACAATAAAATATATTTTATATAATTGATACTCTGATGAGCATATTTATTTGTTTCAGATAATGTTCTGACAGAAGTATTTTCCTAGATGAAAATCATTTTGACGTTGTGATACGGTGGGAGAACTGACTTGGGTTTTGTGTTTTGTGTTCGCAAATGTTTCGGTTTAGCAAGAGTCGCCACCGACTTTTTATTTTATCCTAAGGAAAGGTCAAAAAGCACAGGAAAGACCTTTGATATGTTTTCTTGGGTTCGGGGAGTAGATTATAGAAAGGGAAGGTATTAGCACCCTTTCTATCCATGGTTATCCATGGGCTCTTAGTTACTTGCTTAGATCACTTGCTTTGCATTTTCAATTGTTTGAAATGGTACTTTGTGTGTGGTTTTGAAAGATGTTTTGAAAAGAGGACATTGTTGTGGCAACCTTTGTAATGATTCTTGTTTGAATGTATACAAAAGTTTTTTTGTCTTTTGAAAAGGTTTTCAATATTTTGAAAGTTGGATTTTGAAATTGTGTTGTGAAGTGTATTTTTGAAAAGTAGCAAGGATGTTTTTGTAAGTTTGATCAAGTAACTAAGAGCTATCTACCCTATTTTACTCAAAGATCTTTCTCATGTTTTTAAACCTTTTAATAGTGTTGTTTCACCATTGTATTTGGTGAACAACCTTGTGTTAGGATGTAAACGGGACAGGTGCGGGTCATCGTATAGACCATGAAAGCAATTGTGTTAAGTGTCTTTGGCAATTGTAAGGGACTTGATCATTTTGTTTAGGCAACTCCGATAGCGTCATCGAGGGACTATGATCTTTTTGTTTGTTTTTGTTTTGCCAAAGTACTCAACATGCAACCATGGCCCATTTTTGAAGGCAACAAGTGGATGAAACTATAGGGGTGCAAGTGTGCATTGTGTTTGTTTTTCATGCATGTTTATCTTGGATTAGGTCAAGTTAATTGTTGATTGATTTTGCATACAAACCCTAGGTCTAGGCATGGCATAATTGAAAGCTTTTAAATGTACGAGAATTTAAAGTTCTAGGCTATTACAACATGATTATGGGGAGGGGGTACAAGTTTGAATTGGGGATATTTGACAAGAAATAAATTCTAAGTTATTACAACCATATCGAATGTACAAGTCCATATTTAACATTTAAATAAATACAATTAAATAAATATCAAATAAAAATGTATTATGCAAAGAAACAAGATTGTTTATGTATGTGAAAAAGGTTTTTTATGTTTGAAGTATAAACAATAAAAAAGTCAAATTTTAATTATTTTAGTCATTTAGGGCAAAACCCTATTTTTTTTGAATAAATAGTAATATTTATTAATTATATACAATGTATATTAATTTATACAAAAATAAAAAGTATATTGTAAAAGAAAAGTATTTTTGGTGTCAAATATTAATAAAAATAAAAATGTATTATTTTTTATTTTTGTCCTAATTATCTAATAAAATAAAATATACAAGTATATATACATATTTATTAAACCTATTAAATGTACAAAGATAAAATATTAATTATTTACAAAAATGGATGTTTTTCAAGAAAATGTTTTTGGATGTAAATAAAAATAACAAATAAAAAATAAATATATTTTTTTGTATTATTTTAAAGTTTTATTAAAAGAAGAAAAGGTTTATTTTTACATATATGCATAATAAAGTAAATAAATATCAAATAAATATGAAAAAATGTAGAAAATTATTTTTGGCATTTTTTATATTTGAGCAAAAAATATAAAGTCAGAATAAAAAATAAAAACATAAAAATGACAAGTATTCAATCAAATGGGCCAGGGGGGTGCAAATTGAAAAAAGGGGTGCAAAAAGCAAGAATGACTCAGGCCCAGCCCAAGCCATCACCTTCTTCAACCTCCAGCTTCTGTTTGAAAAAAACACGCGCCTCTTGTACAACATGCCAACTCCTTATTCTTTGATCTTTTGACAAATCTTAAAACATGAAACTTGTAGAGAATTTAAACACGAATCCAACCATATAAAGCATTAAATCTAACTCTCAAAGACCAGAGAGAATTTCTCTGGCCCTAAAATCTAACCTAAATTTTTTCATTCACATATTTCATTCACAAACCTAAGCCTAATCATTCATAAATAGAGAGATAGAAGTCCATGAAATACCTGTTTCAGTTTGAATCGAGTAGAGCAATGCAGCAACCTTCAATGGTGTTTGAGCTTCTGTTGAGCTTGCCTGAGGTCCAAGGAAGCTTCTCCAATACTTGGCTTGCTTTGAAACACCTTGTATTGTGCTGTAGAAGTCCACCAGCAAAGCTTGGAAATGAAAATGGCAAAACGGATTAGAGGTGTTAATGCTGGTGTTTAAGGTTTGGAATAGTTTGTATGGATGAAATGGAAGGTGTTTGCACTGGTTTGGGTAAAAACGCACGAGTAGATTGTTCTATAGAAGTCAAGTTGTAGAACTTGCCCTGTTTTGCAGCAAAACAGGGATTCTGAGTATTGGGAGGTATGAGGGATGAATGAGTCGTGCTTTAGATTAGTTGGGAGGTATGGAAACTGTGTACAATGTTTGCTTAAGCTCTTGTTAACAGATATGAGAGTTTGTATGTGTTTTGCAATCTTTCTTCTACCTGAAGCAAGAAAATGCAAGTAGTGAATATAGGCCTGTACAAGCCCTCAAGTATGCTGCAACTTTGGCTCTTGGTAACTGGAATTTGTGGACTCAATCTTGCCTCAAAGATCTGGCCCCATGCCTCAAGGATTCATTTCTGACATAAAGTGACTTTAGGCAAAAATGGTAACTTTGCTTTTTCTAATTAAGGATTAGTTTTGCATGTAATGCCCAAATGGCCAAGATAACATCTTAATTCAATGGTTAAGGATTAAATTATGAAGTGTAAGTTGGTTTTGAGGCCTGCAAGCTAGCATAAAACAAGCTGATTTGAAAATGTAATTTGCTGTGAACATGTATTGGTCATGAACAAAAGTGAGTTTTGGCCAACTTTGTGAATTCGATTCTCTCTAACCACAAGGGTGTTTGAGGAGTTCTTGGACAATTTGGAAATCTTGGAACATGTACTACAATCCATCTTTGTAATGCAAATTGAAACTCCAAGTGGAACCATGTGAAAAATGGCCAAGAAGATAGGTCAAAATCTTGTCTAGATTAGGGCAAATTTTCTCTAAGTTAAAAGTTTTAGGTACCCTTGTTCCAAAAATCATAACTTGAGATACAAGCTTCCTTTGAGAAAACTTTGTGAATCAAAGTTGTAGACTTTGTGATGGACTACAAATTTCATGTTTCATGTTTGGTTTGAATCCATTTGCATCTTGGTGAAAAAATGGGACAAAGTTAGGAAAAAAATAAGAAAATTTCATAACTTAGAAAATTTCTAAGTTATGAAATTTTTCATTTTAAACCCTAATTTGCATTTTTGGGTTTCTTGATTAACAAGTTTCATAATTTGACATGTTTTGATGAAAAATAACTCTTGGCACTTGATTTTGACCAAAAAGTCAAAGTTTGACTTTTTAGTATACAGTCAAATTTTGATCAATTGACTGAAAAATTCATTTGTCAATCCTATGCATTTGAGATCTTTTGAACTTGTTGAATGGGTCAAGACAATGTCATTGAGTCCTTGAGTCCATATGTGAGCTTGGTTTGCCATTGGTTAGGTCAAACAGTCAAAACCCTAAAAATGATCATTTTGCCCTTTTGGTGATCTGATCAAATTTCTTGTGGAATTGTGATCCAAACTTGATCAAATGGTTCATATGAGTTCATAATGTTGAGGTGGGTTAAATTTCATGAGGTTTGACTATCAATTAGCCACAGTTGACTTTTTCCCCAATATAGTTGATTTCTAGGTCAACTGTCCAATTGACTGGGCAAAGATTTGAATCAAGACTTGAAACTTGGTATGGGCAAACTTGTGAACCCAACATGAAGTATGAAAGTCAATTTGGGCATTTTAGGTCAAAATATCCTTATGCAAACTCAAACCCTAATTTGGGTCAACAGTGCAAGGAGGGGTCTTGAGCAGAGCAAACCCTAACTTGATCTTGAATTCCAAGAGTCTTGTGATGAGAAAATGTTGGTGAAATGAGAGGGCAAATTTTGGGGTACAACAGTTGCCCCTGTTCAATCTTCTTGAACCTGAAGAGTTAGATTGGCAAGTTTTCCTTTCGCGACTCGGAGGTAGAAGGGGATTGGACACTAGAGTGCCCGTAAATTTGCACTCGTCAAGACATAGATGCGGGAATGAGCTTAAAGATGCCATTTGGAGATGGTAGAATCTTGCTGGAGATGGGCTTAAAGATGCCATCCGAGAATCTTTGTTGAATTTTAATGTGGTAGGTCAGAAGAATGAGGATCAAAATGGTATTTGTGTCTGGAATGCATTTGAACTGTATCTGGAGACTGAGCTTGTATGAGCAAAAGAATGGCCTCCGCGTCTGGGGCGTATCTGAGCTGTGATTGTGTTTGAATGTAGAATGAATATCAGAATGACTGTCGTGTCTGGAGTGTATCTGTATTGTATCTGGGTAACAGAGAAATATTTGTGTATGGAGCAACTGTGTGCTGGTAATAAATTTTGAATGAGTGACAGAATGGCAACCATGTCTGGAGCGTATCTGGACTGTATCTGAAGTTGAGATCTGTATGAGTAACAAAATGACTTCTGTGTCTGGAGTGTATCTGAAACTGTAACTGGGATCTGAATAAGTGATAGAATGGCAATCGTGTCTGGAGCGTATCTGGATTGTATCTGAAGTTGAGATCTGTATGAGTAACAGAATGACTTTCGTGTCTGGAGTGTATCTGAGACTGTAACTGGGACCTGAATAAGTGACAGAATGGCAACCGTGTCTGGAGCGTATCTGGATTGTATCTGAATTTGAAATCTGTATGAGTAACAGAAGGACTTCCGTGTCTAGAGTGTATCTGAGACTGTAACTGGGACCTGAATAAGTGACAGAATGGCAACCGTGTCTGGAGCATATCTGGACTGTATCTGAAGTTGAGATATGTATGAGTAGCAGAATGACTTCCGTGTCTGGAGTGTATCTGAAACTGTAATTGAGATCTGGACAAATGACAGAATGACTTCCGTGGCGACTACACTGAGAGAATCAAACTGCTGATGTAAGGGTCAGAATGGTATCCGTGTTTGGAATGCATTGGACCTTAAGGTTGATAAATGAATCTAAATGAGAGATAGAATGGTTGTCGTGTCTGGAGCGTATCTAGTCTGTATCTGATTGCTGTAGTCCGAATGAGTAGTAGAATGACCGTCGTGTCTGGGGTGTATCTGTACTGTAACTGACTTAAAGGTCTGAATGAGTAATAGAATGACTTCCGTGTTTGGGGTGTATCCATACTGTATCTGAATAATTGTTAACGATAGCCTTTTAATCTTATCCTGAAAAGGGTAAAAATGTTAGTTAAAACACAAGATCATGTTGCATGATATGTATGATGCAATGAACTATATTTCATCGATGTTTATGATGTATGAATGTAATGATTATGCATGTAAGCTGAGTAGCCATCTTGCTGTGGAAGATAAACCCTGGTAGATGGAGATAATGGAATCTTTGACTGCTTCCGGGGAAAATAAATCCATGACCGAAGCTAGGGATTTCGAGGATCTTTGATTAATGAAGATGAGAAATCCTTGCTGACTGCTGGTTGCTTGGGGGATAAGGAAAACTTTGAAAATCTCTACCGGGAAGTTAAAACCTGGGAGACTTACGCTGCAGAAGTGAGACTGAGAATCTTCAATCTGATGGGAAGTATCTCTGTGGGGAGAATGTTCACTATTCCGGTTCCGCTGGGGATAGGATTTTCAGGTTTTTTTAGCCCCACTGGGGATCTTGAAACTTGACTCTGAGGGGAATTAAGCTCTGGAATGCTCTTTAGCTGGGGAATTCAGCTTTTAGAAAGCTTTTGCTCTACTGAGGATCCTGAAGCTTAACTCTGTTGGGGGAATGGATTCCTAATTTTAACTCTGTTGAGGATCTTGAATTTTAATTCCACTGGGGATTTCTTCTGAAAGGACATCAAGATATCTACCTATACCTTCAACCTATCAGCAATCATCTTTTCTTTGTTTTTTTTTGTAAGCAATGATTATGTTCAAATGCATATGCCTATTTAACAAAACATTGGACGTTTTTTCGCATAAAACATAAGTGTAAAAAGAAAAGGAAGACAAAGCAAATTTCTACACTTGGAAGGGTATTTGTATTAACTTTTTATGAGTATCTTTGTATAAAGGAGACAGACATCCTAGTAAGAGAATGTTGTCGTAAATATTGAAAAAATTTACACAAAAGAAAGATGGCTATGTGTGACAATTCCATGGGATTCCCATTCTGTTATAGCCTTCACAACTCTGAATATCTCGTTCGTTCACTGCTTCGTACGCCAGTGATTGAATTGATCAGAAGCTCGGAACTTGTTGATGAAGAGTTTGTTCTTTAAAATGATCCGACGAGACACAGTCGTACGCTTTAATTCCCTAACTTTTGCCTGAATCGCCCTTTCGGGTTTTCGATCCACCGGGAAACCCTTTTTTGCCCAAGTCACCCTTTCGGGTTTTCAACTTGCCGGGTGTATAGATTTTTTTTGTTTTATCCCTAATTTTTGCCTGAACCGCCCTTTCGGGTTTTCAGTTCACCGGGATGCCCATTTTTGCCCAAGTTGCCCTTTCGGGTTTTCGACTTGTCGGGTTGCTTCATGCGTAGTATCTTTTGACTATGTATGCGTTCGCAGGGTGTGGCAAATCGTCACTGTCCATGGTGGTCAGAATCATTGCACCACCAGAAAAGATGCTCTTGATCACAAACTGTCCTTCATAAGTAGGAGTCCACTTGCCCTTGGGATCACTTTGCGGCAAGATGATCCGCTTGATTACAAGATCTTCGACTTGATATACCTGAAGTCTTACTTTCTTGTTGAAAGCCTTGATCATCCGTTTTTGATACGTCTGACCATGGCAAACAGCAGTGAGTCGCTTCTCGTCGATCAAATTGAGTTGATCAAGTCGGGTCTGAATCGAATCGTCTTCACTCAAACCAGCATCCTTCATAATCCTTAAAGAAGGAATCTGAACTTCCATAGGTAGGACATCTTCCATGCCATACACCAAAGAAAATGGGGTTGCCCCTGTTTAAGTACGTGTCGTGGTACGATATCCATGCAAAGAAAATGGTAACATCTCATGCCAGTCCTTGTAGGTAACTGTCATTTTCTGAATGATCTTCTTGATGTTTTTGTTTGCAGCTTCAACAGCACCGTTCATCTTCGGCCGATAGGGAGATGAATTGTGATGATAAATCTTGAACTGTTTGTATAGAGCGGTGATCATAGTATTGTTCAGATTTGTACCGTTGTTTGTGATGATCCTGTCGGGAACACCATACCGGCATATGAGATTCTGCTTGATGAAGCGGGCAACCACATTCTTCGTAACAGAGGCGAAGGAAGCTGCTTCGACCCACTTGGTGAAACAGTCAATAGTGACCAAGATGAAGCGATGTCCATTGGAAGCTGTGGGCTTGATCTCTCCAATCATGTCAATTCCCCACATTACGAATGGCCAAGGAGCTGTCAGAACGTTGAGAGGAACGGGAGGAATATGTACTTTGTCAGCGTAGATTTGGCATTTATGGCAAGTGCGGGAGTGTTGATGGCAATCAGCTTCCATGGTAGACCAGTAATAGCCTGCCCCTAAAATCTTCTTAGCCATAGTATGCCCGCTCAAGTGGGTGCCGAATGTGCCGCTGTGTATCTCAGTCATGATCAACTCTGCTTCAGCTTTGTCCACACAACGAAGTAAAACACAATCATGGTTGCGCTTATAAAGGATGTCGTTGCTTAGGAAGAACTTGGCCGCAAATCTCCTTAAGAATTTCTTGTCATTTACGGAAGCTCCCTCGGGGTATTCTCTAGTCTGGAGATACCTTTTGATTTCATGAAACCAAGGTTGTTCCACTACTTCTTCGGTATTAATCTCATGACAATGCGCAGGTTCATCCATTCGCTCGATGGTGATTTGGGGAGCCTCGTTATCCCAGTTGAGTTTAAACATGGAAGACATTGTAGTCAGAGCATCTGCTAGCTGAATTTCTTCTCGCGGGAAATGCTCGAAAGTAACCTGCTCGAAATGAGGCAACAATGTCAGGACATGTTCTTTGTATGGGATGAGATTAGGATGTTTGGTGTCCCACTCTCCTTTGATTTGACTGATAACCAAAGCCGAGTCCCCAAATACGACCAAAGATTTGATCCCCAGGTCTATAGCAGCTTTGAGACCAAAGATGCAAGCTTCATATTCGGCCATGTTGTTGGTACAGCTGAAACAAAGTCGGGCAGTGAAGGGTTTATGGCAACCTTCCGGAGAGATGAGTACTGCACCGATACTGTTGCCCAGTGCATTCGAAGCACCATCAAAGTACAGGGTCCATCGGGATCCTTGTTCAGGTCCGTCATACGGTCCGTTACCTTCGACGTTGTCTAATGTCATGATGTCCTCGTCCGGGAAGTCGAATCTCATAGACTGATAATCTTCGACGGCTTGATGAGCTAGATGGTCAGCTAGTAAACTCCCTTTTATAGCTTTTTGGGTAGTATACTGGATGTCATACTCAGTCAGGATCATCTGCCATCTAGAGATTCTTCAAGATAAAGCAGGCTTCTCGAAGATATACTTGATTGGATCCATTTTGGAAATCAGTAAAGTGGTATGAGTCAACATATACTGCCTTAGCCGGCGAGCAGCCCATACCAAAGCGCAACAAGATTTCTCGAGCAGTGAGTAGCGAGTCTCACAGTCGGTAAACTTTTTGCTAAGGTAATAAATGGCATGCTCTTTTCGACCAGACTCGTCATGTTGGCCCAGTACGCACCCCATTGAGTTATCCAAAACAGTCAGATACATGATTAACGGCCTTCCTTCGACGGGTGGAATCAAAATAGGAGGTTCCAGCAAATACTCCTTGATTTTATCAAAAGCAACTTGACAATCGTCGTTCCATTCAACTACCTGATCTTTCTTTAATAGTTTGAAAATTGGCTCACAGGTAGATGTCAGGTGAGAGATGAACCTCGCAATATAGTTCAAGCGTCCCAAGAATCCTCTAACCTCCTTTTCAGTGTGGGGGGAAGGCATTTCTTGTATAGCCTTCACTTTAGCTGGATCGACCTCAATGCCCTTGTTGCTGACAATAAATCCCAGAAGTTTACCAGACCTAACTCCAAAAGTGCACTTACTTGGATTCAGTCTGAGTTTGTATTCCTTCAACCTGGAAAACAACTTTTGCAAATGTTCAAGATGTTCTTCTTCTGTTTGTGATCGAGCTATCATGTCGTCTACGTAAACTTCAATCTCGTGATGTATCATATCATGAAACAAAGCTACCATGGCGCGTTGATAGGTTGCTCCTGCGTTCTTCAGTCCGAACGACATCACTTTGTAGCAAAAGGTACCCCATTGTGTGACAAAGGTAGTTTTCTCCATGTCCTCGGGGGCCATTTTAATCTGGTTGTAGCCCGAGAATCCATCCATGAAGGAAAAAACCTTGTGCTGAGCTGTGTTGTCAACCAAGATGTTGATATGTGGCAGCGTAAAATCATCTTTAGGGCTAACCCTGTTCAAATCCCGATAGTCCACACACATTTTGACCTTGCCGTCTTTTTTGGGTACGGGCACAATGTTAGCAACCCATTGTGGATAGGTTGTAACAGCCAGAAAGTCGGCGTTGAATTGCTTCATTACTTCAGCCTTAATTTTCTCAGACATGTCAGGCCTCATTCGACGAACCTTTTGCTTGATCGGTGGACAATCTTCTCTTGTGGGGAGACGGTGAACCACGATATCTGTGTCTAACCCTGGGATGTCTTCATAAGACCAGGCGAAGATTTCAACATTTTCATTCAATAATTGTACTAAGCGCTCCTTGACACTTTGTTCCAGATTGGCACCCACTTTTACTTCCTTCCTATCTTCCTATGTCCCTAAGTTGATGGTTTCTAGCAACTCTTCATGAGGCAAGATGGCCCTCTCTTCTTGTTGTAGAAGTCTGGCTAACTCTCCTGGTACTTCACAATCTTCGTCAACTTCGTACTCAGCCTGATTGACCAAACCTTCAGAGTTATTGAAGGATAAAACAGAATAGTCACCCATGGAATCCGGAGTGGATGGGTACCCGCATTTGTGAGTGTGGGTGTGTTTAAGGGATAGCCATCCTTAAACAAACAAAAATGCAAAAGGAAAGAAAATGAATACAGCAGTTTATAAATGAAAAACATCCAATGATTCATTAAAACATGGCATATGATTATGAAGAGAATCAAGCCCTTACAAATGGACCAACATGCCCCGGGCAAGGCATGAGGTGAAAAATAGTGTGCGAATTGTTTTAGTTATTACAGACCATAAAAAATGGGAAATTGTTCAAAGATAAAAATTACTGGTTAATAAAGGTGATAGGGACAAAATCTTTTGCTTCCCAATTGCTCAACCCCCCTTCGACCGTCGGAAAGATCCAATCTTCAAAGTGTCCCTCCTCATCTTCGTCTTCTACCGCATTGATTCCATGATGAGAAATCTTGATGGGTGTTTTTTCAATTTTGGAGCGACGCATAGCCTTTTGTCCCGCAGCCGTAAACCCCAATCCAAACTTGTATGTCTTATAGGGGAAGTCGGGAAACTGTCCCCATACTGCACTCTTTCCTTCTTTAATCGCAGCCTTTGCGTCTTTGAGAGATGCCATCCTAGCCACCTGCTTGGGAATGATAGGTACCTCCACCACTGCCTTTACTACTGCTACCTCGGGAGGAACTTCCTCGAAATGTTGAAAAGGTGTTTTAATGAACTTGCCATCCACTTCCACACACCGAAAGGAATTGAGATGACTGATCATGTACTCCTCCTCACCGTGTACAGTTATGATTTTACCCTTAACAGGGTATTTCAGCATCTGATGTAAAGAGGAAGTGACTGCCCCAGCATAATGGATCCAAGGTCTTCCTAGCAAGCAAGAGTATGATGGGTGGATGTCCATTACGTAGAAAGTGGATTTGAACACTTCGGTGCCTACCTTGATGGGAATATCGACCTTCCCATGCACCATCCTTTTAGACCCGTCAAAGGCCCTGACAATAATATTACTTGGTTTCAGCTCCAAGCCTTCACAGTCCAACCGGTCCAGAGCTTTCTTAGGCAGCACATTTAGGGAAGAACCAGTATCGACCAAGACATGGGCGAGAGTGGTTCCTCGGAATTCAACCGAAACATGTAATGCATCATTGTGCTTCCTTCCTGTTGTACCCCAAAATTTGCCCTCCCATTTTCTCAACATTTTCTCATCACAAGACCCTTAGAGCTCAAGACCCAGTCAGGGATTCCTCTGTTCAAGACTTCTCCTTGCACTGTTGACCCAAATTAGGGTTTGTGTTTGCACAAAGATATTTTGACCTAAAATGCCTAAGATGACTTTCATGCTTCATGTGGGACTCCCAAGTTTATCCATACCAAGTTTCAAGTCTTGATTCCAAACTTTGCCCAGTCAATTGGACAGTTGACCTAGGAATCAGCTGTATTGGGGAAAAAGTCAACTGTGGCCAATTGACAGTCAAATCTCATAGAAATTGACCCACATCAGCATCATGAACTCATATGGACCATTTGATCAAGTTTGGATCACAATTCCACAAGAAATTTAATCAGATCACCAAAAGGGCAAAATGGTCATTTTAGGGTTTTGACTGCACAAAGGCAATTTTTGACTGTTTGACCTAGCCAATGGAAAACCAAGCTCACATATGGACTCAAGGACCCCATGGAATTGTCTTGACATACCCAACAAGTCCAAAAGATTCCAAATGCACAAGATTGACAGTTGAATTTTCCAGTCAATTGATTAATTTTGACTGTGTACTGAAAAGTCAAACTTTGACTTTTTGGTCAAAATCAAGTGTTAAGATTCATTTTTCATCAAAACATGCCAAATCATGAAACTTGTTCATCAAGAAATCCAAAATTGCAAATTAGGGTTTGAAATGAAGATTATTCATAACTTAGAATTTTTCTAAGTTATGAAAAACCCTAATTTTTTCCTAACTTTGTCCCACTTTCTCACCAAGATTCATTTGGATTCAAGCAAAAGTCAAAACACGAAAGTTGTAGTCCATTGCAAAATCTACAACTTTTATTCACAAAGTTTCCTCAAAAGAAGCTTGTAGCTCAAGTTACAATTTTTGGAACAAGGGTACCAAACCATTCTTAACTTAGAGAAATTTTGAACCATTTTAGGCAGGATTTTTGCCTAACTTCAAGACCATTTTTCACATACTTCCACTTGGAATTTAAATTTTTATTTCAAAGATGGATTGTAGTACACATTTCAAGCTTTCCAAAATGTCCAAGAACTCATCAAACAACCTTATGGTTAGGGAGAATCGAATTTGGCAAGTTGGGAAAAAGTCACTTTGATTCATGGTCATGTACATGTTCATAACTTGTGCAATTTTTCAAATCAGCTTGCACAACTTGATTACAGGTCCTATATCCCATTTGCACTCAATAATTAAATGCAAACCCTTTGTGTTCAAGCCTTGCATTATGTGTTTAAGCATTACATGAAAGTTTAGTCTTAAAATAGAAAAAGCAAATTAGCCATTTTAGAAAAGTTGAACTTTATGTCAAATGCAAATCCAAGCAAGTACAATGCAAATCCTTTTGGCACAAGTTTATGAACTAAACACACTGATCAAGGGGAAAGGTTGCAGCATAGATTGGGGGCATGCACAGGTCTAGAAAACCAAGTTGACATTTCTTGCTTAAGTGTGAAGAAAGCTTGCATAACAACACACAACTCTCATCTCAGCAAAAACCAACTTAAGCAAACTTGTTACACACATTCTAAACAATCACCCTGACCTGAAACACGAGCTAACCATCTCCATTACCCTCTCTAACACAGAATCACCATAAAACTGCAAAAACAGGGCATAAGCTGCAGTTTGAATCCCATAGCTCATTTCCATCGTGCACTTTCATCCAAACTAGTTCAAACACTTTCCCTACCATCCATATAAATTGTCCAAAGCATTAGAAGCAGACTGTAACACCTCTAATCAGTTTTGCCATTTTCATTTCTTCCTCTTGCAGGTTGACTTCTGCAGCTTGATATAGAAGGTTTCAAAGCATACCAAGTATTGGAATAGCACCCTCAGACATCAAGGAAGCTATACCAATCATCACCTTGCATTGAAAACACCTCCATCACCAGATACGATTCCAACTGAACAGGTAAGTTCATGAACTCTTATCTCTTTATCCAAGCATTGTTAGGTTTAGATTTGTGAAGAAATTATGTCACATTCATGGCCCTGAACATGCCCATATAATTAGTTTTCATTTATGTTATGTGAGCTATGAGAATTTGATGTCTGAACATGGAACAAAAACTAGGTCAGGAATTGGGGGAGAAGAAATTCTCTCTCATTTCTGAGAGTTAGATTGATTTCTTTATATGTCTGGAATCGTGGCTTCAAGCTCTACAGGTTTCATGTTGCAAGATTTGGCAAAAGATCAAGGAATCTGGAGATAGAAAACGAGTGTTGTTGTTGTTCATACAGGTTCTGAGGTTGAAGACAAAGTCTTCATGGGCTGGGCCTGTTTCATTTTTCTTATTTGCACCATATGTTTACTTTTGAACCCCCTTGGCCCATTGTGCTTATTTGGAACATTTTCTTGACTTTTCTTTTATTTTCTGACTTATTTATTTTTTCTCATAATATTAAAAATATAAAAAATATTTTTCACACCATTTTTGTATTTATTAGGCATTTATTTATTTAAATTGACATTTGTACATAAATAATACATAATATCTTTTATTTAAAAATACTAAAATTAATACCAATACATTTTATTTTCTGATTTTTTATTTTATTTTATCTTTTGAAAATATTTTATGAAAATATACTTTTTTTGTAAATATTAAATATTTTATTTTTGTACATATTTAATATATTTATCATATAATATAAACATTTACATATGTATTAGGATATTTAGGATAAAAATACCAAAATATATATATTTTTATTTTTATTAATATTTAACATTAAAAATACCTTTTTGACAAATATACTTCTCTTTTATTTATTTTTTGTATATAATTAGTAAATATTGTATATAATACATAATAAAAAAATTAATACCTTTTATTTTGTAAAATTAGGGTTTTTGCCCTAAACATGAAAAATACCCAAAAATTAATACTTTTATTTTTGTTTCCTTGACACATAAAAAACACTTTACATACACATAAAAAATCATTTTTGCATCTTGCATATTTATCTTATTTTATTTAATTATTGCATATTAAATAATTTGTATAATTCCATTTGGATTGTAATAGTCTAGGGTTTTAATTCTTGCTAAAATATCCTCATTTGAACATTTGTACCCCTGTTCCCATATATTGTGTTGTAATAACTTAGGAACTTTATTTTTCGCACTTTAATGCTTTCTAAATATACCATGTTAGAACTAGGGTTTGTATGCAAATCAATTAACCAAAATAGTTTGACCTAACTTCAAGATAATCAAGCATGAAAATGGACAACACCAATCACACTTGCACCCCTAGGGTATTCCACTTGTTGCCTTCAATAATGGGCCATATTGCATGTTAGGTATCTTTGGCAAAAACAAAACAATCAAAAGATCATAGTCCCTCGATGACGCTTTCAAAAGTTGCCTAAAAAATGATCAAGTCCCTTAAAGGAAAAATTGCCCAAAGATACTTGGCACCATTGCAATCATGGTCTAAACGATGACCCGCGCCCGTCCCTTTCACATCCTAACACAAGATTGTCCACCAAATGCAATGGTGGAACAAAATTGTTAAAAGGGTTAAAACATAGCAAAGATCTTTGAGAAATTTAGGGTAGATAGTTCTTGATTACTTGTCAACTTGCAAAACAAAACACTTGCCTATTTTTCAAACCACACATTAATACACTTTCAAAACCACTTTCAAAAACATCGAAAACCTTTTCAAAAGACATACACCTTTGTATACATCCCAACATGGATCATTACAAAGGTTGCCACCACATTGGCTTCTTTTCAAAATATTTTTTCAAACCACACACACAAAGCACCATTTCAAACAATTGAAAATTAAGGCAAGTTGATCTAAGCAAGTAACTAAGAGCCCATGGATAACCATGGATAGAAAGGGTGTTAATACCTTCTCTTTCTATAATCTACTCCCCGAACCCAAGAAAACATCTCAAAGGTTTTTTCCTGTGCTTTTTAACCTTTCCTTAGGATAAAATAAAAAGTCGGTGGCGACTCTTGCTCAACCGAAACATTTGCGAAAACAAACGCAAAACCTCAAGTCAGTTCTCCCACCGTATCACAGAACTGGCGACTCTGCTGGGGAGTTCTTTTAAAGTGGAGTAACCTTAGGGCTTAGATCACCCTCTTGCATGACTAATTGTTTGATTTGATTGCTTTATATCTTGGCTCTCTTGTTTGGGTTTGCAATCCTACACCCGGATTTTAGGAAACATTCATAGATAGCAATACGTTGTGGAAACTATGCGGGGTATACCGATACGGTCGAAGCAATAGGTATATTAGTGTGACATATTTGTGAGTACCGGTAACCCTAGAGTTCAATCAAGGAGAGTACGGGGCCGCTGAGTGATGTCACTAAGCACTAATGACCTAGAACCTTACTTGACCATCTTGGCCTTTCATTAGGGGTAGTGAGATGACCGGCTTTGGTGCAGTCCGAAGTTGGTAGATACTCGATACTACACTCATTGAGGGTTGTTTTCTTGGAATATTTTGGTCGCTAGTTAAGTGGCTAAACCAAAACAATGAACAATGAAAACAATCCAATGATATTGAGCTCCTTAGAACCCGGTTACTATTTATATGACAGGATTTTAAGCCAACTACACTCAAGAGGGTACTTACCTATGAAACCCCATTCAAGCCTGAAACTAGGGTTTGGTGTGATTTGCTTGTACATATGTTTGTGCATACATCATGAACATCATAAAGCATCATATGCATTTACTAACCACTTCAAGGGTTTAGATCTTCATCTTTGTTCTTTTTTTGTAGGTCATGGAAATTCCTCACAGAAAAACCATCCAAGTCAACCTTGTGAGAATCTCTCCTCAACTCAAGGAGCTCACCTCAAGGATTCCGGAAAGCTCTCCCTTCAGTGAAAGACATGGTAGACTGCTCAGCTTAGTCAACACCAACATTGAAGAGGACATGATGAAGGTGCTATTCCAGTTCTTTGACCCTCTTCACCACTGTTTCACTTTCCCCGACTATCAGTTGGTACCCACTTTGGAGGAATTTTCTCAACTCCTAAGAATTCCTATCCTAAATCAACTACCTTTCAACGGTACGGAAAATGAACCAAAGCCTGAAGATGTTGCTCGAGCACTACATCTACAGCCGTCTTACATCAAGGGGCATTGGGAAACTAGAAGCGGCGTCAAAGGTTTCCTAGCAAAATTCTTGTTTGAGAAGGCAAAAGAATGTTGGAATTCATTGGACCTACAAGCCTTTGAAGAAATTGTGGCACTCCTTATCTATGGGTTGGTCTTGTTCCCAAATCCTGACCAGCTGGTAGATGTCAATGCCGTCAAAATCTTCTTATCCAGAAATCCAATACCAACATTGCTTGGGGACATTCTTCACTCATTTTACACACGAACAATGAGAAAGAGGGGTGTTCTCATGTGCTGTACTCCTCTCCTTGCAAGGTGGTTTATTTCGCACCTTCCACAATCTGTCTTGAGGAATGACCAAGGCTCAAGGTGGTCCCAACGGTTGATGACTCTTACTCACTCTGATGTACATTGGTGTTCTCGGTCCAGAGAAAATGTCATCATCGTCGATCGTTGTGGAGAGTTCCCTAATGTTCCATTACTTGGCATTAGATGGGGCATTACCTACAACCCTTGTCTAGCTTTGAGGCAATTTGGATACGCACGAAGAGATGGCCCTCACGACATGTTGATTCCTGACCTAGTTTTTGACTTCGACAACGATGCACAAGGACTTCGCCAAAGATTCATCAGAGCTTGGAGAATGCCCAACAAGGTTGACAGCAAGACACTGGGACACAAGAATTCCATCCCTCTTGAGCCTTATCTCAAGTGGGTATGAACCAGAGCCCAGAGTCTAATGATTCCTTATCCTCATGTTCTCCCTGTGATTAAAGAGCCCGTCAAGGAAGGAGAGGTTCCCTACACCATCCTACATCCTGACATGCCTACATCGTGGGAGGAGATGCAGAAGAGTTGGATCCAACTCAAGGAGGAACGGAACACTTTTGAAGCCAGCTTCTACGCCAGCGAGAAGAAGGTTCTAGAGCTCACCCGCCGACTCCATGAGCAAGAGGCCCTCAACACCTACATTGCGCCAAAGAGGAAGCGCAACGTCTTTTTACCTTGAGAAGTTGTTTTTGTAATATTTGGCCCATGGGGCACTTATGTACTAACAAATTTCTTCTTATTAATATGACGTGCATTCTTTTTGTCTGCAACAATTGTGAATTTCTAAAATCCTTGAATGCATTGCATAAATAGCATCTCATGCATCATGTGCATAACAGGTACCCCTTTTTTCTACAGGTTGCTTAATCTTCTTCGCTGTTTATTTTGAACAGTCATCATGAATCCAGAATCATCCAGTGAACAAGCAATCAAGGCCCTCCAGGCCCAGAATGCTCAGTTTCAAGAGATGATCATGAGCTTGGCCCAAGGTCAACAAGAGTTGAAGGCTCTGCTCTTAAAGAAGAAGAAGAAGAAGAGGATTGTGTTGTTCAACACTGGACACAGGTTTGGGAACACACTCCATAACGAGGCTGATCCAACTACTTCATCTACAGAGAAAGACAGTCCCCAAGGGGGAGGAGCTCCTAGTTCTGCAGTCTCTGACAACGAGACGGATTACAATGACGAACAATACCCTCCTACTGCTGACCGATACAAGCAATTAGAGGACCGCTTGAGCGCCATGGAGATTCAAAATGTGTCGGGGCTGGATTTCGGAGATCTAGGGTTATCTTTTGGGGTGGTAATCCCACACAAGTTCAAGGCGCCTGCCTTTGCCAAATACGACGGGGCTTCATGTCCAAAGCTGCATCTCAGATCGTACGTAAGGAAGATCCAACCTTACACGGCAGATAAAAATCTTTGGATCCACTTCTTCCAAGATAGCCTTTCGGGGTCACAGCTTGAGTGGTTCTATCAGCTAGATGGAACCAGTATCCGACATTGGGAAGATTTGGCGACCGCATTTTATAGACAATATCAATACAATTCTGACCTCGCTCCTACGCGTACCCAAATTCAGGGTATGTCGCTGGGAACGGGCGAAGGATTCAAAGAATATGCACAAAAATGGAGAGATTTGGCTGGCAGGGTGCAGCCTCCTTTGACTGACCGTGAACTAGTTGACATGTTTCTAGGGACCTTGTCTGGTCCATTCTTCAATCATCTGGTTGGTAATTCCTCCGCTGGGTTTACAGATTTGATCTTGGCGGGTGAAAGGATAGAAGTTAGCATCAGATCAGGAAAGATACAGAAAAGTGCTTCCGCAAGTACTGAGAAAAAGCCTTTCAAGAAGGAAGCTAGTGCCGTCTATGGTCCTAGAAGACAAGTCAAGCCAGAACGCCACCAAGCCGTCAATGCCTTGGTAATTTCAAAACCTGTTGCTGCTCCTCAGCAGTACAATCAACAAAGGGGTGAGAGGCCCAAAAGGCAGTATACTCGGCTGAGTATGACCTTGTCACAAATCTTACCGCAACTGCTATCAACCAACTTGGTGACCACCAAAGAGGCTCCGAAGGTCGTGAATACTGCATCTCCTAAGTATAACCCAAATGCTCGTTGTGCTTATCATTCTGATAGCCCCGGGCATACTACTGATGATTGCTGGGCCCTGAGAAATAAGGTTCAAGACCTTATCGATGCGAAGGAAATTTAGTTTGAGGCGCCTGAGAGGCCAAATGTTGTAACTGCTCCTATGCCCCAGCATAGAGTAAATGCCGTCGAGGAAGATTTGTATGTTGTTTCGGTGAATGATGTTGCTACCCCTCTATTGACTGTTAAGAGGAACCTACTGCTAGCCGGTTTATTTCTGGGTTGTAGCAAGGGTTGCCTCCTGTGTGTTATTATCCCTACCGGTTGTCCGCTGCTGAAATCAGGCATCCAAAGCCTGATGGATAGCAAAGAAATTCTGTTCAAGAAAACCGCTGTTCCATTTGTTTCCGCTGAAGAAGTATCTGTCGTCACAATTTTCAACAATCCTGCCAAGGCTCCCCCGAGGAAGCCAGTCAAAATTATGTCTGTTGCACCCATTACCATTACTGTTCCGGGGCCCCTCCCCTATGAATCTGACAAGGCTGTCCCATGGCACTATGGGGCAGACGTGTATGTGCTTGGAGTGAAGCAGTAGTTCAACACCAGTATCAGTATCAGTAACATCACTGGTCCCGCCAAGATTACTCGCAGTGGCAGGCTTTTCTCGCCTAACATTGCACCACCAGTTATCCGAAAACCACTTATCATCACACCCGCAAGTGTGCATATTCCAAATCAAGTTCCTGTGTCTACTACTGCCGTCGAGTCCTCTGATGCTCGGGGCAAAGAAGTTGCTACCGATTTGCCTGCCCGGACAGAGGCACCAAAAAAGACCGCTGTTGAAGCCTCCCAGCAAGAGATGGAGGAAATCCTTAAAATCATTAAAAAGAGTGACTTCAATGTCGTTGAACAGCTGGGGCATACCCCCTCCAAAATCTCTATGCTATCATTGCTGCTGTGCTCAGAGGCCCACGCCAAGGCCCTGATTTAATTTCTAAAGACGGCCCATGTGCCGCAAGAGATATCTGCAGATCAATTCACTGACTGTGTGGCTAATTTGACAGCTGACAATGGTTTGGGTTTCTCGGATGCAGACCTTACCGCCAAAGGGAAAAACCACAATGATGCCCTGCATGTTTCCATAGAATGCAGGGGCACTACTCTCGCACACGTGTTGGTGGACATCGGCTCTTCCCTGAATGTATTGCCCAAGAAGGCCTTAGATCGGTTGGATTGTGAGGGCCTGGAATTGAAACCTAGTAACATCATTGTTAGAGCCTTCGACGGTTCTAAGAGGATGGTGCATGGTGAGGTAGACATTCCTATTCGTGTGGGTTCCCAAGTCTTTGATTCAACGTTCTACGTGATGGATATTCGTCCATCTTATTCCTGTTTGCTGGGTCGACCCTGGATTCACAAGGCTGGGGCGGTAACATTCACTCTACACCAGAAGCTCAAATACCCTGTCAAAGGGAAGATTGTTACTGTGCAGGGAGAGGAGGAATACATGGTAAGTCATCTGAATTCATTCCGGTATATCGAGATGGACGGGGAGTTTATTGAAACCCCCTTTCAACATTTTGAAGAGGTACCTCCAACGTTGGCGTCAGCAGAGACAATGGTTGAAGAAGACTTTCCTCTGAAGATGGCTTCCCTGAAGGATGCCCGGGCAGTGATTGAGAAAGGCAAGTGTGCAAACTGGGGTCAACTTCCTGACTTCGCTCAAAAGACCGACAAGTTTGGGCTGGGCTTCACTGCAGAGGCTCAGAGGGCTGTTCGCAAAGAAAGGATCAGAAAGCCTCTGGTGTTCATCACCAACCCAAGAGTGAATGCTATCGAGGAGGACGTAGAGGAAGCAGAATTTGACAGTTGGATCTATCCAACCACCAACAACGGACCAAGCAACTGGACGGCAAAAGATTTTACACCTATTACATTTGTCACGCAGTAATTAACTCTTTTATTTTCAATTTGTAACAAACAATATGTTGAAACTTTTATTGGCTCGGTGTCCTACCCGGGGCACCGTAGCTCCATTTGTGAGGGCTTTTTGTATGACATTTCCATATATCATTAATCAAAACATTGGACGTTTGTTGCATTTCAAATCTTGTGCTCTTTTTCTTTCTGTGTTATATATTGCAGAACAGCTATATTTACACACACTCACTTATACAGGTTCCAATCCACTCTGGATCTCACTGGTAACAGCTCTGCTACTACCAGTTATGACATCGAAAATCCGATCAACTTGGCCGAAGAAGAAGGTGAAGATGATTGCGAAGTGCCTGGTGAACTCGCAAGACTGCTACTCCAGCAAGAGATGGTCATTCAGCCGCATGAAGAGCCAGTGGAAACAGTGAACCTGGGTACTGAGACAGATAGAAAAGAAGTCAAGATTGGTGCCAATCTAGAGCTCAGCGTGAAGCAACGATTGATCCAGATGCTGCATGATTACATGGAAATCTTTGCTTGGTCTTACGAAGATATGCCTGGTTTGGATGCCGACATTGTAGTTCATCACCTGCCTACCAAGGAAGACTGCCCTACGGTAAAGCAGAAGGTCCACCGCATGCGCCCAGAGATGTCCGAGAAAATCAAGGCTGAGGTTATGAAACAATTTGATGCCGGGTTTCTAGCAGTGACTTCTTATCCTCAGTGGGTGGCCAACGTGGTTCCAGTGCCAAAGAAAGATGGTAAAGTCAGAATGTGTGTTGACTAAAGGGATTTGAACAGGGCCAGCCCTAAGGATGATTTCCCTCTGCCTCACATCGACGTTCTTGTTGACAATACCGCTCAACACAAGGTGTTCTCCTTCATGGATGGTTTTTCAGGGTATAATCAGATCAAGATGGCTCCTGAAGATACGGAAAAGACTACCTTTGTTACTCAGTGGGGCACCTTCTGCTACAAGGTCATGCCATTCGGGTTGAAAAATGCTGGGGCAACCTACCAACGTGCCATGGTTGCTTTATTTCATGACATGATCCACCATGAGATTGAAGTGTACGTCGATGACATGATTGCAAGGTCCCAAACTGAGGAGGAACACCTTGATCATCTGCGGAAGCTGTTTGACGACTGAAGTTGTACAAGCTGAGGTTGAACCCAAACAAATGCACCTTTGGGGTGAGGTCTGGAAAATTGCTAGGTTTCATTGTAAGCGATAAAGGTATTCAAGTGGACCCTGCCAAGGTGAAATCCATACAAGAGATGCCGACTCCCAAGACAGAGAAAGAAGTCAGAGGCTTTCTGGGACGACTGAATTACATTGCCCGATTCATCTCACATCTAACTGCTACCTGTGAGCCAATCTTCAAATTGCTGAAGAAAGATCAAGTAGTACGTTGGAACGATGAATTTCAGGCTGCTTTCGAAAAGATAAAGGAATATCTCCAAGAGCCACCCATTCTTATGCCACCAGTGGAAGGGAGACCTCTAATACTATACTTGACAGTACTTGACAACTCGATGGGGTGTGTGCTGGGGCAGCATGATGAGTCTGGCCGAAAAGAGCATGCTATTTATTACCTGAGCAAAAAGTTTACCGACTGTGAGACTCGATACTCACTGCTCGAGAAAACTTGTTGCGCTCTGGTATGGGCTGCTCGCCGGCTGAGACAGTATATGTTGACTCACACTACTCTGTTGATTTCAAAAATGGATCCAATCAAGTACATATTCGAAAAGCCTGCTCTGTCTGGAAGAATAGCAAGATGGCAAATGATCTTGACAGAATATGATATCCAGTACACAACTCAAAAAGCAATCAAGGGAAGTGTATTGGCAGACCATTTGGCTCACCAACCTGTGGACGATTACCAATCATTGAACTTTGAATTTCCGGACGAAGATATCATGGTAGTAACTGATTGTGAAGTACCTGGACCGGATGAAGGACCTGAGGAAGGATCCCGATGGACTATGCATTTTGACAGAGCCTCGAACTCTTTGGGTAACGACATCGGCGCCGTGATCATATCCCCCTAAAGGTACTCATACTCCACTCACCGCCCGGCTGTGTTTCAACTGCACCAACAACATGGCAGAATATGAGGCATGTATTATGGGTCTTCAAGCTGCAATCGACTTAAGGATCAAGTTTCTAAGTGTCTTCGGAGATTCCGCTCTCGTGATCAATCAGATCAAAGGCGAGTGGGATACGAAACACCCAAATCTTATTCCTTACAAGGAGTATGTATTGACTTTGCTTCCCCACTTTGAAGAGATAACTTTTGAACACTTCCCAAGAGAAGAGAATCAGTTAGCGGACGCACTAGCTACGATGTCTTCAATGTTCAAAGTCAAATGGGACAACGAGGCTCCCCGGATCATTATCTGGAAGTTGGACGAACCTGCATACTGCTGCGATCTTGAGGCCGAAGAGGTGACCGAAAAACCCTAGTATCACGAGGTGAAGAGATATTTGGAAGATCAGGAATACCCTGAAGGTGTGTCTGTCAACGATAAGAAGTTTCTGAGAAGGTTCGCGGCAAAATTCTTCCTCAGCAACGACATTCTCTACAAACGAAACCATGATTCAACTTTACTGCGTTGTGTGGATAAGAATGAAGCAGAAAAGATCATGGTAGAACTGCATGAAGGTACATTCGGAACGCATTCCAGTGGACATACCATGGCAAAGAAAATCCTTCGGGCAGGATATTTCTGGTCCACAATGGAAGCCGGCTGTTACCAACATTCTCGAACTTGTCATAAATGCCAGATTTATGCTGATAAGGTGCATATCCCTCCGGTTTCTCTGAACGTCCTGACGGCACCTTGGCCTTTTGCAATGTGGGGCATTGATATGATCGGCGAGATCCGACCGACGGCATCCAACGGGCATCGCTTCATCTTGGTAGTGATTGACTATTTCACAAAGTGGGTAGAAGCAGCTTCCTACGCCACCGTAACCAAGAGCATCGTTGCACGTTTCATTCGGCATAACTTGATTTGTCGGTACGACGTCCCGGAAAGAATCATTACGGACAATGGTACCAATCTTAACAACAAGATGATCACTGAGCTCTGCGAGCAATTCAAGATACAGCACCACAACTCTTCTCCTTACCGGCCGAAGATGAATGGAGCTGTCGAAGCGGCAAATAAAAACATCAAGAAAATTGTGCAGAAGATGACAGTGACCTACAAAGATTAGCACGAGATGTTACCGTTTGCTCTTCACGGGTACCGTACCTCAGCAAGAACGTCAACCGGGGCAACTCCCTTTTCCTTGGTCTATGGCATGGAGGCAGTTTTGCCGATTGAGGTCCAGATACCCTCTCTTCGAATAATGAAGGATGCAGACTTGAGCGAAGATGACTGGATTCAGACTCGGCTTGATCAATTAAACCTAATTGACGAAAAGAGACTCACTGCTATCTGTCATGGTCAGACGTATCAAAAACGGATGATCAGGGCATTTAAGAAGAAAGTCAGACCACAAGAGTAGCAAGTTGGGGACCTGGTAATCAAACGCATCATCCTTCCTCAAAGTGATCCCCGAGGCAAATGGACCCCTACGTACGAAGGGCCATTTGTGGTTAAACATGTGTTCTCAGGAGGAGCCATGATTCTGACCACCATGGATGGTGACGACCTTCCTCACCTCGCCAATGCAGACATAGTAAAAAGATACTACGCATGAATAAAGGACCCGCTAGGTTGACATACCTAGGCAAAAATAAGGGCTTCACAGCGAACCAAAAGGGTTCGGGCAAAAATAAGGGATGAAATGAAAAAATCTGTACACCCGGCAAGTTGAAAACCTGAAAAGGCGGCTTGGGCAAAAATGGGTATCCCGATGGACTGAAAACCCGAAAGGGCGGTCCAGGAAAAAGTTAGGGATAAAGCGTAACACTATGTCTCATTGGATCACCTTGCATCCAGAATTCGGCATCAACTATCTGGCTCAGACTTCGGCATCGATCAATCAGCTTCATCTTCAACTAAGCAGCAAAGTGATGAGATGCTTGAAGACATAAAGGCGATAGCAGAGTTGGAACCCAGTGGGAATACTGTTCACATAGCTGTTTTGTTTCCTTTTCAAAATTGTATAAACTTTATGTTGTTTGGCGGCGTTCTCTTACTAGGACGTCAGCCTCTTGTACAAAAAACGCCTATTTACAGGCAAATTTCAAAATCAATACAAATTCACTTTTCCAAACAAATTGCCAATTGTTTTTTTCCTTTCTCTGTTTTGTCTTGCGAAGAACGTCCAATGTTCATTTTTGATATATGCATTTGACATTAAATTGCTAATTCATAAATACTTGCATACGAAACAAAAGACTAATTACAGGTGACATCAGAAGCAGGGGCAACGTAGAATTGTCCAGGCAGTCTAGTTGTTTTGTCCGCCAAGGTACCGAGTTAGGTTCGACTGAAGAATATGACCACGTTGCCTCAACTCCCCACAAAGTAAGACAAGATTCAGCAATACTCTCCCCAGGAAGAGTAGTCTATCATCAGCCCTACAATAGACACCTTGTTCCCCTAGCAAGTCAGCAATACTCTCCTCCAGCGGAGTTAGTCTACGGCCAATCTAAAGGAAGTTGGGTATCCCCAGAAGATATCAACATTCCCCAGCGGAGTATAGGCATTCATCAGCAAGCATCCCCGGCAGTCTTGATCTAAGATTGTTCCCCGGCAGAATACAGAAACTCCAGTGGAACCATTTTCCAGTACAGTCTGAAAGTTTCCCCAGGAAATTTGGAATCCATATCCATAGCAGGTCTTGAAGCTTATCCCCAGTAGATTCTGGAAGCTTATCCCCTGTAGAGTACGGACGTCTCTCCCGGGCTTTATTCAAAGTTATTCCTCACAAAGGTTTATAACTGGGTTATCCTCAGCTAATTACCACGGAAGATCGCCCTCGGCAAAGTTCTTCATATCCCCAGCGGAGTTTATCATTGTTATCCCCAGCGGAGTCCATCATTGAAATCCTCAGTGGAGCTCTCGTCAAAACTTCAGCGAAATATCTCTTCCCACAGATTAATTCCCCTCAGAGTAATCTCTCCAACAAGTTTATTCCCCAACGGAGTCATCTTCTCCTACCGGTGTATTCTTGCAACCATCATCCCTAGCGGAAACGAAGAACTCTACTCTTCAACGTCAGTCCAGGATTTAATTCCCCGGCCGGTCGTCAAGGATTTATTTTCCTAGACGAAAATGCATTCATAAACATTTCACATTTCATACATCTTGCTTACATACATGATAAAGTGCATACAACACTATCTCATTTTGAACATCATGACGTCATGCATTTCATACATCATGACATTGCATACAACTGATGTTTTGCCTTTTCAGCGGAAAAAGACAACCCAAAAGACAACTACCTTCAACTGTCACAATTCCAGATTCGATTCCTGTATCTAGCCAGGGCACATCTGTGAGTGATCAGTTTCCAGATTCGATTCCTGTATCTAGCCAGGGCACGTCTGAAGAGTTTGAAGATTCGATTCCTGTATCCAGCCAGGGCATGTCTATCAACTGTCACAAGTCCAGATTCGATTCCTGTATCCATCCAGGGCACATCTGAAGAGTTTGAAGATTCGATACCTGCATCCATCCAGGGCATATCTATCAACTGTCACAGTTTCCAGATTTGATTCCTGTATCGAGCCAGGGCACATCTGAAGAGTTTGAAGATTCGATTCCTGTATCCAGCCAGGGCATATCTGTTGACAACTAATTCCATATTCGATTCCTGTATCTAGCTAGGGCACATCTGAAGAGTTTAAAGATTCGATTCCTGTATCCAGCCAGGGCATATCTGTTGACAACTAATTCCATATTCGATTCCTGTATCTAGCCAGGGCACATCTGAAGAGTTTAAAGATTCGATTCCTGTATCCAGCCAGGGCATATCTGTTGACGACTAATTCCAGATTCGATTCCTGTATCTAGCCAGGGCACATCTGTGAGTGATCAGTTTCCAGATTCGAATCCTGTATCCAGCCAGGGCACATCTGAAGAGTTTAAAGATTCGATTCCTGTATCCAGCCAGGGCATATCTGTTGACGACTATTTCCAGATTCGATTCCTATATCCATCCAGGGCACATCTGAAGAGTTTGAAGATTCGATTCCTGTATCCAGCTAGGGAATTGTTTCCAGTGATTTCGGGTAAATAACTGCTAGTCTTCCAAACTATCGAATAAACTTACTGACTGTTATTCAATTTCTTTGGTAACTCACAGGATCGACTAGATTGATCCTAGGATTCCTTTGTCATTAGGGTAACTCTCATGATCAAACAGATATTCATGGTTGATATTTGAGTGTTGTATAGGTGTTTGGTTTATTTCGATCCCTCTCTTAAAGGTCTAAAGGTGTAATCAAAATGTATGTGCGCGAAACTAACTTGCATGAATAAATGTTAATTGTAAAGACATGTAAAATTGCATAAAAGGCAAGTAAATGGCTTCGAATTATAAAAACAGTTAATGTAAAAGATGTTCTGGAACGTAAAAGATTTGAAATATGAAGAAAGCGTTTAATGCAAGAAATCTGTAAATGACTCTAAGTAAAAATAGGCGTTCGAAGGATAAAACTTGAAGATAAAGGCATGAAAAGTATGACAGTTTTCTGAAATGTAAAGTGCTTGAAACGTAAAGAAAGCATTGAAATGTAAAACTTTAATGAAGAGATTTCGAAATAAAAAGACTTTGAATGAGAAAACTTGTAAATGTTATTTGGCAGAAGGATAAAGGAAAGTGCTGGAAATGATAAAAGGTTTTCATTTAATCATAAATATGTGGTGCTATCATACGTACATTGCTCTTGCATTCGTTTCCCTTGCCATGTGGTAGTTTGAATGTTACTGAGTATTTAGTACAATAGATATGACACACGAAATCCTAATACTAAGACTTCTATTTATACTAATTCGACCATAACGGTCTTGCTATAGGATTATGCCACGTTCAGAACATGCAGAACAATGCCTCTCTCTTCTTTCCACGTGTCTCCAAATGCTCCAGCACATAAATTTCAAACTTCGAACGTCCCGCTCTCATTTGAATTTCAAATGTTTTGGTACTTCTCCGTTTCGAACGCACTTCCCAGACACAGCCTTGTTGTTATTTCGAGACTTCTTTAGATATGTTCCCATAATTGCCACTCGAAGCTCCAAGCTTTGATATGCTTATTCGAAACACTACTTCTGCTATTTCGAAACATGACGCTTTGTTTCATTTCGATCGAAACGTTCAATTCACTTGGCTTCTAATAATATTATCAAAATCTTCAGCCAACAAAATGCCCCTTTAAAATATGTATTTCGATCTCTCTGAGAAATACCTATTTTAAACATCTACACAAGATTTTGATGCGACCTTCGAATCATCGTAACATTTAATGCATTTGACTCCAGTCACGTCAATCATAACACTTTTTGGATTCCTTAACCGCCTGGAGCCACTTCACAGTATGGTGCAGTTACAAACAATGATTATCTTTAAATCACGCCTATTACCCATGTTAACTTTACGCCACCTCTTCATCACACCAACCCATGATTTCCACGTATCACCCCCTCATTCAGTGGATGCTTAAACTTCCACATTATAAAACATCATCAACTTAGTCTTTTTATTTTCTTTTCACATTTTGAATCTTTTACCCTCCTTCTCTCGCCAAAAACCCTAAGCTTTCAACATCCTTCAAAAATGTCTTCTTCTACTTCATCCCAACTCAAAAAGGTTTCCAAGAAGAAGGGAAAAACTGCAGGAACTACAATGGAAAGTAAGATTATCACTCACCAAGGTCAATCCGTTCTTGCTCCCCAGATGATCTCAAAGGAAAAAGAAAGGCTGTATGCGTCACAGGTACTCATTCCTACCACCGTTGCTGGTAAGAGGTTAGCTTTAAATGGCCCTCTTACGGTTTTTGAAATTTTAAAAGATACCAGGACAATTTTCCCAGTTTGCTATAGTTTCAAACCCTTGTTTAACAAAATGGACGCCCCTAAGGCAATAGAATCTTCTGGCTCAAACACCATAGAAACTCCAATTGTTCCTCCTAAGGGACCCCTTTGTATTGGACTATGTAAAAAGTAATTTTAAGCCATTTCGATCTTGCCCCACCTCCGATACTGCTTATCAAAACTGGTTCAAGAAAGTAGAAGCTAAGAAATCCCAGCAATGGGAAGAATTAGGTATCTACAATTTGATTAAGCTATCGAAGCCTGGTTTCACTTACAGCCACCCTCTGCTATTCGCGTCCCTCTATTTCTGGGACAGTACCTATAATACTTTCCATATCCCAGGTGGAATGATCACCCCTACCTTCTTCGACATAGCGGCCATCACTGGGCTATCGCTAGTAGGAGAAACATATATCCCCGACAATGAAGAACATTCAAGCATAATTGACTTCGAAGTCAAGCTAGCAAGTTTTTCCAAGTTTATCAGTCACTACCATGCTGAGGGAGACAATGTGTCTGACGTAGAACACATTGCTTTCCTAACCCTATGGTTGTTAAGATACGTCTTCTGCAGTAGATCCCTACAGGTAGCCAGTAGGTTCATTCCTCTAGCTAGGGATTTACATGAAAATCGAAGAGTGTGCTTAAGTGAACTGCTCTTAGTTGACCTTTATGTAAGCCTGAGGTCAGCTGTTTCGAGCCTCAAATCCTATACCTCCAAGAATATCCTGTTGGCTGGCCCTTTTTGGTTACTTCAACTATGGCTAAATGCCATGTTCGAACCCTCCTTGTCAACTGCCAACACCATTGATGAACAAGACCCTAAGATAACTGATAGGATAGTCGAAGGCACTAGGCTTCGAATATTAACTCCAAATGACGACAAAGACGACTTCAAAGTCCTATTCTCGAAGTACATCATGATATTCTCCAAAAGGCACAAGTTCGAAGAGAGCATGGCGCCTTTTGCTTCGAGGGCTCATGGACCTTCCTGGTTCACCATGGCTCTCTCAGAAGCTATCAAGAGCAAGGAGATTCAGGATGTATGGAGATCTTTTTTGCTACCTAGACTCATTTCTTCAAGAATAACTCCAGCCAAGAATCAGATTTTCCTTTTCGCTTACCAGCCAAATTTTGTTTCGAGACAGTTTGGCTTAAGCCAACTAATTCCTGAACCTTTATTTCAAACTGAGAGTGCCATTACTTCTGGGCGAACTTTCAAGGCACGGGAAGCCAAAATACAGCAAGAACAATATCAAGGCTTTTCCCAATTTGAGCTGATAACCTTCGAACCTACCCATCTCACAGCCAAAGGGTTTCTGGAATGGTGGACCAAGTTTTATCAAACTTATATGTTCGATACACTTACAATTCAACAGAAACTAATTGATGCCTTCGATGTGCAGGTACCAGCAAAGAAAGGTATGTTTACTCATGCCAAAGAGATTAAAGCTTTCCAAAATTATTTTGAAACTACTTATGACCCCACGCGCTTGGAATCCACTGTGCATCAAGCGCCTGAGACCTTGAAGGAAAAATTCAAACAAAAAGTTTCTAAGTTAAAACTTCCTTCAGGGTTGTCACCTGAGGATAGGTATAGGTTGGCATTCGAAATGCATCCACCTAAATTTCCTAGATTACCTACCTCAGAACTGGCTCTGGCTTGGTTTCCCCCATATCCTTGGTGGTTCACTTGCAAAGAGATGTTCAAACATCTTCAAAGGAAACCAAAGCCATCTGAGACTGTGACATGGGCTCGACACTGGCTTCATGATTTCCCAGGACACCTTCGATACGACCTTTCTGCCATGTCAATTAAATCTGATCAAGGCACAGGTGCGAATGCTTGGGAAAATCCCAAACGTTTTTCATTTTCCATATCTTTAACCTTTGCTTTAATTGTTTCGATTTTCAGCCATCAGAATAAAGACAGCCGCCTCGAAGTCGAAAGAAGGGAGTGCCTCTCAAGCCTCTATCGAAACTACTGACAAAGTGACTCCACCTGAAACAACAACCATTGTTGCAACCACAACAACAACAACAATACCAACAACAACCAGTGTTCCAACTCTAACGGTAATAACCTAGCCTTGATGTTTCGAACTCACTCATGTTTTATGGTTTGCATCTAACTCTTTGTTTAAATCTTTTCAGACCAACAAGCTTCCTCCTACTACTCCCAAGAAGCGGAAATCAAGCACCACTGGGGAAGACCCCAAGGCTGGAGGAAACTTACCAACTGCTTCGAAGAAGAAGCAAAAGAAAGATATTTCGAAAAGTACCATCCCAACTAGTGTCTCTGGACTAGATTCCAGGGATGCTGCTCCCTCACCCAAATCCAAAATTCCACCTTCGACCTCCAACACAATGTTGGAACGCATAGCTAGTAACCTCTCCTCCGAGAGTCCACAGGTAAATTGAACTTTTAAAATCTCTTTAACAATAATAATTTCTTATTACCTTGGTGCATGTTTCTAACATTCTGTCGCTCCTTGCAGAACATCTTGAATCCAGCTTCCACTACTTCGAACTCACCATCCAAAGCTACCGCTCCACTCAACTCCTCTCCTCAAGGAGATTCCAGCAACCTTGTACAGAATAAAGGTTCCTCCAATATGGCAGTTTTGGCTGGAACTTCTGAGCAGCAGGATGATCAAGGTACCTCTATTCCTCTGAAAGAGACAAACGAAACACCACTTCAAACATCTGCAGAGGATTTGCAAAGATCTTCTCTTCAAAAGTCCCCTCTTGAAACTCTTCAAGAGGACCCAAAGGACACTCAAACTGAAGGAGAGAAAGCTGATTCTGGGCAAAGAGACGAAGAATCTGCAGACGAAGAGTCTGAGGAGGAGGATGCCAATGATGGTTCGACTGCTGGGACGGAGTCCAATGCAAATAGCAGTGAAAAGGAAGGCATCGAAGTGGTGGAGTTGGATGATGATGAAGAATATCAAGAGCACGAAACGAATGAAGGGGATGGTGATGCAACCAACGAACCCATGGAGGTTGAAATGGACGTGACTCCCTTACATGTGGAACTCCCTCAATCCTCTTTGTCTCGAATGAATGACGAGGAGCTTGCACTCCTGAGACGAAATGACCCTATTGGGTACATGAAGGGAAAGCTGGCTCAAAGAGACGTCCCACTTGCTAGGGCTGGCACAAGTTCGACCAGCTATCCTCTTCCCACAGATGAAAGAATTGTACTTCTTAATAAGATTAGGAAAACAATTCTCAATGTGGATATATTCGAAGTGCTCAAGCAAGATAGTACTGCTTGCTATACTATGAAGGAGTTGCTTACAAAGGTCAATCTTTCTACCTGCTCCTTGCCAGTTAGTACTCTCTTGTTCGATCTTCAGGCTTTGCTGGACAATGTAACTGGTTACCTTCTCCAAGATGAATCTGCTGCCAAGAAGGTTCAAGAAAAATGCGTTGCAATGGATGCTGCTTATGAACAAGCTTCGAAACTCTCTCAAGAAGCTGAGGATCAAGCTATGCATCTAAAGCAGGCGAAAACTGATTATGAGGCTCGAGCTGAGTCCATACTTCTTTGGGAAAGGCAGATTCTGGAACTTCAACAGAAGGTTAAGGGGGCTAAAGAACAACAAATAGCCTTCGAAACCAATACTGCTGGTAACCAATTCGAAGAGCTTCTCAACCAGGGGCTTACAGAAATGGAAACTGCAGAACAACTTAAAGGAGAAGTGGCAACCTTGGAAGGAGCCAGGCGTTTCGCTCAGCAGAGGCTTGAATCATTTCGAAGCACTTTCCACCGATTGAAAAATAACTCTTATTTCTAAATTTCAGATGTTTATTTGACTATAATTTTGGTTTCTTATATGTAATATTCGAACAACGCCATTTTGGCATCTTATCTTGCCATTTTGGCCTTTTTATAATATCTTGGTTACGTTGTTATTATTCGAATCTCCTGCAGGCGTGGCTTATATTTCTTTAAATATTTCCCATTAACCTTTAGGATACGTTTATCATCCACCAGTTCTTCGATTTCGTATGCATTGTTTGAGAATACTTTTAATATTCGAAAAGGTCCTTCCCAATGAGGTGACCATTTACCTAATGCTTTATTTTTCTTGTCCATGGGCAATATGACTTTCCAAACTAAGTCATTAATAATGAATACTTTTTTCTTCACCCTCTTATTGTATGTTCTGGCCACTCTTTCTTTTTGTCTCATCAAAATTTCCAATGCATGTAATCTAATTTCGTCCAACTCGACTAATTCATTCATCATCATTTCCCAATATAAAGCAGCTGGGATTTCGTTTTGTCTCTGAATTTGAACTGACTGTAGATGAATTTCTACTGGCAACATTGCATCATGACCAAATGTGAGTTGGAAAGGTGTAGTATTAGTAGCTTCCTTAGGAGATGTTCTACAAGCCCATAATATTTGGTCCAAAGTTTTGTGCCAGTTTCTTGGCTTTTTGCCAATATGCTTCTTGATTAATCCTATTATCACTTTATTGGCTGCTTCGACTTGACCGTTTGCTTGAGCATAATATGGCGTTGACGTTAGCAATCTAAACCCCATTTCTTGGGCAAATTCTTGCATCTTTCTACCAGTAAACACAGAGCCTTGGTCTGTGGTTATGCTCTCTGACAATCCGAACCTATAGATAATGTGCTTTTGTATAAACTCAATAATAGCCTCTTGATCAGCAACTATTAGTGGTATAGCTTCAATCCACTTGGTAAAATAATCTATTCCTACCAAGATATATTTCTGTCCCTTGGACGAAGCAGGATTTATTTCTCCTATCAAATCCAATGCCCATCCTCTAAATGGTCATGGTTTGATGATCGAATGCAACTCACTTGCAGGGGCATGTTGAATCCCTGCATGTTTCTGACATTCCTCACATCCTTTAGCAAAGTCTATGCAATCTTTGAGCATGCTAGGCCAATACAAGCCGTATCGAAATAACAGCCATTTCATTTTATGGCCTGCTTGATGTGCCCCACATGCCCCATTGTGGACTTCTGACAATGCTAAATATGCCTCACTTTCTCCTAGGCATTTCAATAATACACCCTCTTAGGTCTTTTTAAACAATTCGTTCCCCATGAGGAGATATGACAATGCTCTGTATTTTGTCTTTCTATCCACGCTCAGAGTTGGGTCTGCTAAATAACTCTTCAGTGGACTTCGCCAATCTGCATCTGACAAAGTATTTATGGCTAATATTTCAAATCCCTGTTTCTCAGCATATCCCAATTTCATACTTTCCAGATCTGATGGTGTGAATCTAGTAGCCATAACTCTACCCCTTAATTCAACTAAATCCTTAAAGTTCCTGGTAGACACTTTATAACCCGAAGCCAACTGTGCTAAGTCATTTGCTTCTTGGTTCTCTATTCTTGGTATGTGTTAAATATCCATGTATTCAAATTTCCTCAATAGCCTATTGACTATGACGAAGTATACCATTAAGTTTTCCTTTATGCACTTATATTCCTTTGTAATTTGTTTGACCACTAATTCAGAGTCTCCTTTAATTTCGACTCTGGTTGCCCCCAATTCCAACAAAGCTTCAAGTCCAACAATGAGCGCTTCATACTCAGCTTCGTTGTTCGAGCAACAAGGACCATCTAATTTATACTTGAATTTTGTTGGAATTCCTTCAGGAGAAATTAGAAGGACTCCAACGCCACTTCCATTCCTGTGGGTTGAACCATCAAAGTACAATTTCCATGGTTGCATTTCGACGTAACTCATGACAGTCTGCTCAACCACAGAATGGTCCACAATGAAGTCAGAAATCACTTGACCTTTCATAGCTTTTAAAGGCATGAAAGTCAAAGAATATTCTGTTAAGGCTAAAGCCCATTTACCAACTCTGTTATGCATTATTGGTTTTGAAAGCATATGTTTAATGACATCGAAATGAGATGAAACATAAACATCAACAGGTTTTATATAATACTTGAGTTTCATACAAGAGAAATACAAACAGAGGCATAGCTTTTCTAAATTGCTATATCTGGTCTCTGCATCATTTAGTACTCTACTTAAATAGTATATGGCTCTTTCGATACCATTGCTATCTTCTTGTGCTAGCATACTACCTATACTAACTTCAGAGGCAGATATGTACAATCTCATGGGCTTCCCCCATGAAGGTGGAGACAAAATAGGAGGCTGAGAGAGGTATCTTTTTATCCTGTCAAATGCCTCCTGGTGGGCTTCGTTCCATTCGAAGGCTTGGCCTTGCTTTAGACAAAGTAACGGAGAGAAAGCATGGGTTCTTCCACTCAGGTTCGAAATGAATCTTCTGAGGAAGTTAATTTTCCCTAGCAGAGATTGCAACTCCCTTTTTGACGTAGGTGCTTTCATCTTCATTATGGCTTTGGTTTTGTTCTGGTTGATTTCAATCCCTTTCTTGTGAACCACAAAACCAAGAAAATCTCCATCCTGCACAAAAAATGCACATTTAAGGGGATTCATCTTTAAGCCATGTTTTCTCATTCGCTCGAATGATTGGCTCAAATGATGCAAATGTGTTTCTGCAGATATAGATTTGATGACTATATCATCAATACACACCTGCATGAAGGTTTCAATGAAATCATGAAAAATTGAATTCATTGCCCTTTGATAAGTTGCCCCAGCGTTCTTTAAACCAAAAGGCATCACCACCCATTCGTAGGTGCCTAAGGCTCCTGGGCAACGAAATGCTGTCTTTGCAACATCTTCTTCAGCAATGAAAATCTGATTATACCCAGAGTATCCATCTAACATACTCAAGTATTCGAACCCTGCAGCAGAATCTACTAGCATTTCTGCTACAGGCATGGAATATTCATCTTTAGGGGTTGCAGTGTTTAAATCCCTAAAATCTATGCAAATTCTTAAAGAACCATTTTTCTTAATAACAGGTACTATGTTTGCTAGCCATTCGACGTACCTTGTTGTTCTGATGAATTTGCAACGCAGCAAACTTTCGATCTCAGCTTTAATTTTTGTGAGAACCGCTGGTGCGAATCTTCTGGGAGTTTGTTTGATGGGCTTCTTGCCATCTTTGATTGGCAGTCTGTGTTCGACCAACTCCCCCTTTAAACCAGGCATCTCGTCATAATCCCATGCGAAGCAATCTTTATTTTCCTTGAGGACTTCGATTACTTCCTTCTTGAGGCCTGGGCTGAGTTTTGCACTTATGTAGGTTATTCTTTTCGTTTTTTCATCCCCTAAGTTGACTTCTTCGAGTGGATCTTGTGCCAACATTTTGGCACCTGAGTTTATGGGGTCCCTTTCGAAGCCTAAGGGTTCTTTATCGTAGATGGCATCCAACCTTTGATCCATCTCAAATTCTCTGAAGGGTGAGCATTTCGAGCCATCCCCACTTACTTCGTTCATCTTTATAGTTGATTTATTTATTTCAGCCTCTAAGGCCGCTTTTGATTCGTTCTCAGCCATATAGGCCGAAATCCTTTCAAAAAAGGTGGACTCAGTCATGGATAAGGTTGTCGAAGTCCCAGCCTGCTGGCCGTTTTTGTATAGTGCTTTCGACTCCCTCTTCTTCACTGATTATTGTTCTATCCCAGTAAAGGCCATCATGGCGAAGGGTCATGTAGTAGTGGGCGTTTCTGGTTTCGTTAATCTCATCATTTGGAACACACGGAGCAATCTTTGCCAGATTTTTATCATAATCCCTCTTGTCAACTAAATTGACTGTTGACATAAAGTAACTCTGGTCTGCTTTGATGTTTTCCACGATTCCATCATCTCTCCACAGAACTAGTCGCTGATGCATTGACGAAGGAACTGCCCCCACGCCATGGATCCACTCCCTTCCCAGCAATAAGTTATAGTTGGCCTTGGCTTCGATCACCATAAACATGGTGGGCCTACAGCTTGAGCCTATTGTCAATTCCAACTGGACCACTCCCAGTGTTTTGCCCACTTTTCCCTCATAATTGGACAGAACCATATTATGGGGCTTGATGTCTCCTTCGTGGATCTCTAATCTTTTCAGCATGAAATGGGGTATCAAATTGACTGCAACACCCCCATCCACTAGAACCTTGTTCACACCATGGACACCAACTTTTTCCCGAATAAAAAGTGGCTTAAGATGGTTCTTCATTGCAGGTTCTGGACGTTCGAAGAACGCATTTTTCTCCTCAACAGCCCCATTGTCCATCACATAGTAGCACACAGGCCTATGTTTCATCAAATCTGTGGTATCTTCTTCCTCATATTCATCAATTTCAGTTTCCTGTCCAAATTCACAGGGAAGCATATATACCACGTTACAGTTTAGGTTGAATGAAGACTCCCCCTCCGATTCGAAGTTATCTGTTATCATATCTTCGTCCTCTTCTGGGCCTGGAGTGTATTCCTTTGGTTCATCCCGTTGTACTTCAGAGAAAAGCCTCCTATTGACTGGAGGTTTGTCTTCAGTTTGATTTTTTGGTTTGTTGGTGCTAGATTCACCTTGGTTCTTTGTTGAAATGACCCCTTTGTTTGCCACAGCTTCCCTTTCAGCCTTTCGAATCCTTTGTTGCCTGCGCCACTGGGATCTTGACATGGGGTTCCTCCCTTTGTAATTTTCTAATCTTACCTCCTCCCTTTTTGCTGTGTTGAATTGCCTTCTGTATGTCACAGCATGGCGTGCATTTCGTTCGGTGTTTCTCCATCTATCTTTGCCTTTGTCATTTCTGACTTGTAACCATCTGTCGGTTGGCACTTCAGCAGGGAGTTTGAAAGTCACTCTTCGAGCAGCCTTGGGGTGAGGGCTATCAGGCCTTCATTGTTTGTGTCTGCTGTCAAAACATGGGCCCATCTGGATAGTTTCTTGATGGTTCCAGCAAGGGGCGAAGGGAATTGTTTCGAAGGCTCTGGCCATGCTTTGGTCATACACAGCAGAACACCTTGGGCAAATCAAGCACTTGGATGATTTCCCTCTACCTCACATCGACGTTCTGGTTGACAATACTGCTCAGCACAAGGTGTTCTCCTTCATGGATGGCTTTTCAGGTTATAATCAAATCAAGATGGCTCCTGAAGATATGGAAAAGACTACCTTTGTTACTCAGTGGGGCACCTTCTGCTACAAGGTCATGCCATTCGGGTTGAAAAATGTTTGGGCAACCTACCAACGTGCCATGGTTGCTTTATTTCATGACATGATCCACCATGAGATAGAAGTGTATGTCGATGATATGATTGCAAGGTCCCAAACTAAGGAGGAATACCTTGACCATCTGCAGAAGCTATTTGACCGTCTGAAGTTGTACAAGCTGAGGTTGAACCCGAACAAGTGCATATTTGGGGTAAGATCTGGAAAGTTGTTAGGCTTCGTCGTGAGCGACAAAGGTATTCAAGTGGACCCTGCCAAGGTTAAAGCCATACAAGAGATGCCAGTTCCCAAGACGGAGAAAGAGGTCAGAGGCTTTCTAGGACGTCTGAATTACATTGCTCGATTCATCTCGCACCTAACTGCTACCTGTGAACCAATCTTCAAGCTGCTGAAGAAAGATCAGGTAGTACGTTGGAACGATGAATGTCAGGCCGCTTTCAACAGAATCAAAGAGTATCTCCAAGAACCACCCATTCTTATGCCACCGGTTGAAGGGAGACCTCTAATACTATACTTGACAGTACTTGACAGCTCAATGGGGTGTATGCTGGGGCAGCATGACGAGTCTGGCCGAAAAGAGCACGCCATTTATTACCTTAGCAAAAAGTTTACCGACTGTGAGACCCGATACTCACTGCTCGAGAAAACTTGTTGCGCTTTGGTATGGGCTGCTCGCCGGCTGAGACAGTATATGCTGGCTCACACTACTCTTTTGATTTCAAAAATGGATCCAATAAAGTACATATTCGAAAAGCCGGATCTGTCTGGAAGAATAGCAAGATGGCAGATGATCTTGACAGAATACGACATCCAGTACACGACTCAGTAAAGCTATCAAAGGGAGTGTGTTGGCAGACCATTTGGCACACCAGGCAGTAGACGACTACCAGTCAATGAACTTTGAATTTCCTTACGAGAACATCATGGTAGTGACTGATTATGAAGTACCTGGACCGGATGAAGGACCTGAGGAAGGATCCCGATGGTCTATGCACTTTGACGGAGCCTCCAACGCTTTGGGTAACGGTATCAGCGCTGTAATCATATTCCCTCAAGGCACTCATACTCCACTTACTTCCCGGTTATGTTTCAACTGCAGCAACAACATGGCGGAGTATGAGGCATGCATCATGGGTCTTCAAGCTGCGATTGACTTAAGGATCAAGTTTCTGAGTGTCTTCGGAGATTTCGCTCTTGTGATCAATCAGATCAAAGGCGAGTGGGATACAAAACATCTGAATCTTATTCCTTACAGAGAATGTGTGTTGACATTGATCCCCCATTTCACAGAGATAACTTTTGAACACTTCCCAAGAGAGGAGAATCAGTTGGCGGACGCGTTAGCTACGATGTCTTCCATGTTCAAAGTCAAATGGGACAACGAGGCTCCCCGGATCATTATCTGGAAACTGGATGAACCTGCATATTGTTGTGATCTTGAGACTGAGATAGTAACTGAGAAACCCTGGTATCATGAGGTGAAGAGGTATCTGGAAGCTCAAGAATACCCTGAAGGTGCATCCATCAATGACAAGAAGTTTCTGAGAAGGTTCGCAGCAAAGTTCTTCCTCAGCAATGACATTCTATACAAGCGAAACCATGATTCAACCTTACTGCATTGTGTGGATAAGACTGAAGCAGAAAGGATCATGGCAGAGCTACATGAAGGTACCTTCGGAACACATTCCAGTGGACACACCATGGCAAATAAAATCCTCCAGGCAGGTTATTTCTGGTCCACAATGGAAGCTGACTGTTACCAGCATTCTCGGACATGTCATAAGTGCCAGATATATGCAGATAAGGTGCGCGTCCCTCCAGTTCCTCTGAATGTCCTGACTGCACCTTGGCCTTTTGCAATGTGGGGTATTGATATGATCGGCGAGATTAAACCTACGGCATCCAACGGGCATCGCTTCATCCTGGTAGCGATCGATTACTTCACAAAGTGGGTTGAAGCAGCTTCCTACGCTACAGTAACCAAGAACGTCGTGGCACGGTTCATTCGGCATAACCTGATCTGTCGATACGGTGTACCAGAGAGGATTATTACTGACAACGGTACCAATCTTAATAACAAGATGATCACTGAGCTTTGCGAGCAATTCAAGATACAGCACCACAACTCTTCTCCTTACCGGCCGAAGATGAATGGGGTTGTAGAAGCAGCTAATAAGAATATCAAAAAGATTGTGCAGAAGATGACAGTTACCTACAAAGATTGGCACGAGATGTTACCGTTTGCTCTTCATGGGTACCGTACCTCAGCAAAAAGGTCAATCGGGGCAACACCCTTTTCCTTGGTCTATGGCATGGAGGCAGTCTTGTCGATTGAAGTCCAGATACCCTCTCTCTGGATAATGAAGGATGCAAACTTGAGCGAAGATGACTGGATCCAGACACGACTTGATCAGCTAAACCTAATTGACGAAAAGAGATTTACTGCTATATGTCATGGTCAAACGTACCAAAAACGGATGATCAGGGCATTTAACAAGAAAGTCAGACCACAAGAGTATCAAGTTGGGACCTGGTAATCAAACGCATCATCCTTCCTCAGAGTGATCCCAGGGGCAAATGGACCCCTACGTACGAAGGGCCATTTGTGGTTAAACATGTGTTCTCAAGAGGAGCCATGATTCTAGCCACCATGGATGGTGACGACCTTTCTCACCCCGCCAATGCAGACATAGTAAAAAGATACTACGCATGATAAAAGACCCGCTAGGTTGACATACCTAGGCAAAAATTAGGGCTTCCCGGCGAACCAAAAGGGTTCGGGCAAAATGAGGGATGAAATAAATAAAAAAATTGTACACCCGGCAAGTCGAAAACCTGAAAAGGCGGCTTGGGCAAAAATGGGTATCCCGGTGGACTGAAAACCCGAAAGGGCGGTCCAGGCAAAAGTTAGGGATAAAGCGTAATACTATGTCTCATTGGATCACCTCGCATCCAGAATCCGGTATCAACATCAGGTTCAGACGGCATCGATCAATCAGCTTCATCTTCAACTGAGCAGCCAAGTGATGAGACGCTCGAAGATATAAAGGCAATAGCAGAGTTGGAACCCAGTGGGATTATTCTTTTCACATAGCTGTTTTTGTTTTCCCTTTTCGTAAAATTGTATAAACTCTGTTGTTCGGCGGCGTTCTCTTACTAGGACGTCAGCCTCTTGTACATAAACGCCTATTTACAGGCAAATTCAAAAAATCAATACAAATTCACTTTTCAGACCAATTGCCAATTGTTTTTTCCTTTTTCTGTTTTGTTTTGCGAAGAACGTCCAATGTTCAAATTGTGATATATGCATTTGACACTAATTGCTAAACTCATAAATATTTGCATGCGGAACAAAGGATTAATTACAGGTAACATCAGAAACAGGGGCAATAATGAGTTGTCTAAGCAATCTAATTACTCTGTCCACCAAGGTACCAAGGTAAGTTCGGCTGAAGAATGTAACCAAGATATCTTAATTCCCCAGAGAGTGAGCCAAGGTTCAGCCATACTCCCCCCGAGCAGAGAAGGTACAATATCTCCAGCAAGTCAGTGACACTCTCCCCAAGCAGAGTTAGTCTACAGGCAGCCTTATGGAAGTTGGATTATCCCCCGAAGATCTCAACATTCCCCAGCCGTATACAAACATTCCCCTACAAGCATCCCCGACAGTCTTGATCTAAGATTGTTCCCCGGCGGAATACCGGACATCCAGTGGAGCCACTTCCCCAGCGCAATCTCAAAAGTCTCCCCAGGAGAGTGGAATCCATATCCCCAGTAGGTCTTAAAGCTTATCCCTAGTAGATTCTGGAAGCTTGTCCCCTGCAGAGTACGAACGCTCCCCCGACTTTATTCAGAAGGTTATTTCCCCACCAGGATATAACTGGGTTATCCTCAACCATTTGCCACGGAAAGATCGCCCCCGGCGAAGTCTCCTATCCCCAGCGAAGTTCATCAAATCTTCCAACAGAGCTCAACAATGGTATCCCCAGCGGAGTTATCATCAACATCTCAGCAAAGTGCCTCTCTTCCCACAGAGCATTCCCCGCAGAGTAATCTATTCGCCAAGTTTATTCCCCAACGGAGTCATTTTTCTCCCACTGGTATTCTTGCAACCATCACCCCCAGCAGAAACAAAAGCTATACTCTTCCACATCAGCCCAGGATTCAACTTCCCGGCATTCGTCAAGGATTTACTTTCCTAGACAAAAATACATTCATAAACATCACATCTTCATACATTATAGCATGCACATACGCATCATGGACATACAACCTCATTTATTTTGAGAACATCATGCACTTCATACATCATGACAGTGCATACAACTAATGTTTTGCCTTTTCAGGAAAAAGGTCAATACAAAGATGATTACTATCAACTGTCGCAATTCCGTACTCGATTCCTGTATCCTTCCAGGGCACGTCTGAAGAGTTCGAAGATCCGATTCCTGTATCTTGCCAGGGTGTATCTGTTGACGACTAATTCCAGACTCGATTCCTGTATCCTACCAGGGCACGTCTGAAGAGTTCGAAGATCCGATTCCTGTATCTTGCTAGGGTGTATCTATTGACGACTAATTCCAGACTCGATTCCTGTATCCTGCCCGGGCACGTCTGAAGAGTTCGAAGATCCGATTCCTGTATCTTGCCAGGGTGTATTTGTTGACGACTAATACCAGACTCGATTCCTGTATCCTGCCAGGGCACGTCTGAAGAGTTCGAAGATCTGATTCCTGTATCTTGCCAGGGTGTATCTGTTGACGACTATTCTCCGGACTCGATTCCTGTATCCTGCCAAGGCACGTCTGAAGAGTTTAAAGATTCGATTCCTGTATCTTGCCAGGGTGTATCTGTTGACGACTAATTCCAGACTCGATTCCTGTATCCTGCCAGGGCACGTCTGAAGAGTTTGAAGATCCGATTCCTGTATCTTGCCAGGGTGTATTTGTTGACGACTATTCTCCGGACTCGATTCCTGTATCCTGCCAGGGCACGTCTGAAGAGTTTAAAGATTCGATTCATGTATCCAGCCAGGGCACATCTACATAAAGAGTTTTAAGATCAACCCCCGTAACAGGCCAGGTAATTATTTTCTTTCTCAGGTACGTAAGTTCTCGCTAAGGAATCTCTTACGCTCAACAACCTCCCGATGGCATCTATAAGCCCATCTCCACAACTATCCATTACGCTTCCAAATGGCATCCATAAGCCCATTCCCGACAAGGTACTGTCACACTTCCAGATGGCATCTATAAGCCCATCTTCCTATCCATCAGTCTCCAAATGGCATCTGTAAGCCCATTCCCGCTATCACGCTGCTGATACTCTACTATGTGAGTGCAAATTTCTGGGCACTCTAGTGTTCAATCATCTTCCACCTTCGGATTACGAAAGGCACGCCAGCCAATCTACATCCTCAGGTCTAAGAAGATTGAACAGGGGCAACTGTTGTACCCCAAAATTTGCCCTCCCATATTCTTCAAGATTGGCCAAGATCAAGCTTCAAAATCTCTCAAGGATTGCACAGTCCAATTGCCTCCTAACACAGTCAAAATTAGGGTTTTGGTTCTTGCAAAGAAAATGAGGTTTTCAAGGGTCCAATCAAGTCCCACATGCACATATACATTGTCAAGCATCCATATGTCAAGTTTCAAGACTCACAACATCAAATTGTACAGTCAAAAACCCTAAATGCTCCACAGTCAACTACAGGGGCAAAATGGTCATTTGACATTCAAAAGTCAAAAAATTTGGTCAACATCTCATTTTGAAGCCACAAACATCATTTGATCAGTTCTTGATCATGATTCTCAACGCATGGCTCAAAAAGTCTCAAGATGCAAAAGTTTCTATTTTTGGACAGCTGAAAAGTCAACTGCAAATTGACCAGGGCATAACTTCCTCATGGTTCATCATAAAAATCCCATCCAAAGCTCATTTTGAATAGAATGACATTCCCTACAACTCATCTTCACACCTCAAGTCCAAGAAATGCTCTCACAAAAAGTTATCAATTTCAACATTATAGGTCATTTTCAAAAGTCAACAAAAAGGCACTTTAAGTCAAAGACCATAACTTCAGATTGGTAAATCAAAATGACATGGGACCAAAGGCATTGTTTAGAGGAATTCAAGACCTTTCCAAAATGTCCAAGAACATGATCATAGCTTCAAAATTGAGCAAGATATGCATTGGAGAAGTTGGGAAATTTTTGGGAATTTTGAAAAGTAAACTTTGCCTAAAACACTTCAAAATTGCTAATGGGCCTCAAATTCTTCCTTGGACCATTACCCAAAGACTATGCACGACCCATTGAGCTCAAAGGGATTTATTTTCTTATTTTTAATTAATTAATTGAATTTTTATTCTTATTAATTCATTTAATTAGATTTAATTATGAGAAAATATCAAATAATGCTTTTTCAAATCTTTTTGTGCAGCAAATCAAACTAGGGCAAGCTAGCAAATCGTTTCTCATTCAAAAAGGGAAGATTTTCCATGATTGGCAAGGGTTTTCAATGAAAAAAGATTGGAAATACATAATTGAAAATCAAATCTTCAAATCATAAATTCAATGGGTTCATGGGCTTGTTTTTGACCTAGAATGCTTCACATACATATGCACAAGGAAACCTAATTCAGGGATACACGAAAAAGCTGTTAAAGCCATAGAACAAAGTTGCAACTTTTCATCAAAAACTTGGAAACTGATTTCGTATTTGCAGGGCGATTCAAGACCTAAAAGCTTTTCCATTGCATTACTAACGTTGCTAGGAGTCTATTGCAATCAAGAACAAGTCCCCATACTCCAAGAATCGGTAGAACAGAATCATGCTTGTCACAAAAATGTCCATAATCGATTTTTAATTTTCACGCATCATTCATGTGTTTTGATTATTGATTTATGCTACTAACATCTTTCTGAAGCGATTGGTAACATTTAATTGGACTAACACTGCCTGTAGCCAAATCCACCGATCACAGGGGTGCAAATTGAAAAAAGGGGTGCAAAAAGCAAGAATGACCCAGGCCCAGCCCAAGCCATCACCTTCTTCAACCTCCAGCTTCTGTTTGAAAAAAACGCGCGCCTCTTGTACAACATGCCAACTCTTGATTCTTTGATCTTTTGACAAATCTTAAAACATGAAACTTGTAGAGAATTTAAACACGAATCCAACCATATAAAGCATTAAACCTAACTCTCAAAGACCAGAGAGAATTTCTCTGGCCCTAAAATCTGACCTAACTTTTTTCACATGTTCATGGCTAAAATTCTCATAGCACGCTTAACATAAATGAAAACTGATCACATGTATGGCTTCAGGGCTATGAGTAGGACATATTTCATTCACAAACCTAAGCCTAATCATTCCTAAATAGAGAGATAGAAGTCCATGAAATACCTGTTTCAGTTTGAATCGAGTAGAGCAATGCAGCAACCTTCAATGGTGTTTGAGCTTCTGTTGAGCTTGCCTGAGGTCCAAGGAAGCTTCTCCAATACTTGGCTTGCTTTGAAACACCTTGTATCGTGCTGTAGAAGTCCACATGCAAAGCTTGGAAATGAAAATGGCCAAACGGATTAGAGGTGTTACAGCTGGTGTTTAAGGTTTGGAATAGTTTGGATGGATGAAATGGAAGGTGTTTGCACTGGTTTGGGCAAAAACGCACGAGTAGATTATTCTATAGAAGTCAAGTTGCAGAACTTGCCCTGTTTTGCAGCAAAACAGGGATTCTGAGTATTGGGAGGTATGAGGGATGGACGAGTCATTCTTTAGGTTAGTTGGGAGGTATTAAAACTGTGTACAATGTTTGCTTAAGCTCTTGTTAACAGATATGAGAGTTTGTATGTGTTTTGCAATCTTTCTTCTACCTGAAGCAAGAAAATGCAAGTAATGAATATAGGCTTGTACAAGCCCTCAAGTATGCTGCAACTTTGGCTCTTGGTAACTGGAATTTGTGGACTCAATCTTGCCTCAAAGATCTGGCCCCATGCCTCAAGGATTCATTTTTGACATAAAGTGACTTTAGGCAAAAATGGTAACTTTGCTTTTTCTAATTAAGGATTAGTTTTGCATGTAATGCCCAAATGGCCAAGATAGCATCTTAATTCAATGGTTAAGCATTACATTATGAAGTGTAAGTTGGTTTTGAGGCCTGCAAGCTAGCATAAAACAAGCTGATTTGAAAATGCAATTTGCTATGAACATGTATTGGTCATGAACAAAAGTGAGTTTTGGCCAACTTTGTGAATTCGATTCTCTCTAACTACAAGGGTGTTTGAGGAGTTCTTGGACAATTTGGAAAGCTTGGAACATGTACTACAATCCATCTTTGTAATGCAAATTGAAACTCCAAGTGGAACCATGTGAAAAATGGCCAAGATGATGGGTCAAAATCCTGTCTAGATTGGGGCAAATTTTCTCTAAGTTAAAAGTTTTAGGTACCCTTGTTCCAAAAATCATAACTTGAGATACAAGCTTCCTTTGAGAAAACTTTGTGAATCAAAGTTGTAGACTTTGTGATGGAATACAACTTTCATGTTTCAAGTTTGGTTTGAATCCATTTGCATCTTGGTGAAAAAATGGGACAAAGTTAGGAAAAAAATAAGAAAATTTCATAACTTAGAAAATTTCGAAGTTATGAAATTTTTCATTTTAAACCCTAATTTGCATTTTTGGGTTTCTTGATGAACAAGTTTCATAATTTGACATGTTTTGATGAAAAATAACTCTTGGCACTTGATTTTGACCAAAAAGTCAAAGTTTGACTTTTCAGTATACAGTCAAATTTTGATCAGTTGGCTGAAAAATTCATCTGTCAATCCTATGCATTTGAGATCTTTTGAACTTGTTGAATGGGTCAAGACAATGTCATTGAGTCCTTGAGTCCATATGTGAGCTTGATTTGCCATTGGTTAGGTCAAACAGTCAAAAATTGCCTTTGTACAGTCAAAACCCTAAAAATGACCATTTTGCCCTTTTGGTGATCTGATCAAATTTCTTGTGGAATTGTGATCCAAACTTGATCAAATGGTTCATATGAGTTTATAATGTTGATGTGGGTCAAATTTCATGAGGTTTGACTGCCAATTAGCCACAGTTGACTTTTTCCCCAATACAGCTGATTTCTAGGTCAACTGTCCAATTGACTGGGCAAAGATTTGAATCAAGGCTTGAAACTTGGTATGGGCAAATTTGTGAACCCAACATGAAGTATGAAAGTCAATTTGGGCATTGTAGGTCAAAATATCCTTATGCAAACTCAAACCCTAATTTGGGTCAACAGTGCAAGGAGGGGTCTTGAGCAGAGCAAACCCTAACTTGATCTTGAATTCCAAGAGTCTTGTGATGAGAAAATGTTGGTGAAATGAGAGGGAAAATTTTGGGGTACAACAGACGTGCTGAGCTGAAAATAAATGAAGAAGTTCTTTGATGAAATAACTATTTGTTTTAGCGCAAGTTCTGATGCTGACTCTGATAAGAAACTATTTAATGCATCTTTTAAAGCTTAGCATGTTTCCATGTAAACCATGTTCAGAAGAATTCTGCAAGCAAGCGCTGATAAGAAGATTTGCAAGCATATTCTGAAGCAAGACGTGAAGCTAGTTCTGAAAGAATAAAGAAGCTAACAAGTCTTGTCAAGTTTCAGGAAACATGCTCTGACAAGTGCCATTTGCTCTTTTAATGCAAAGACGGCTACATGCACTCAAGTGTCTACGCTAGTTCATTGGAAAATGCAATACTGCAAGCAAACACGCAAACATTATTTGCTCTCCACTTTTAAAGGCAACAACAGTCATTTTCTTCATGCTATAAATAGAAGATCTTTTATTGCAATCCAACTGACCAACTATGTGAAAATATTCTGCTGCTCACAAATCATTTTACAAACACTTTGTGAAAAACTAATCTTAGTGAAAAATCACAGTTTCTGATATAGCTTTTTAAGAAGCAATTTATTTCATTATCTGTAAAGATTTAATTCTTATAATTGTTCCTTGAGAGACCAAGCTTGGTCAGATTTCTCAAGAAGGCTAGGACTAGTTTGAGTCTTAGTGGTGTTAGTCACTTCTAAGTTTACTTGTGCTTTGAATTGTTAGTCACAACAGTTTGGTTGTGTGATTGTAATCAGTTTGATTATAGTGAATTAAGTCCTTGTTGAGAAAGGCGAAATCACCTTGGCGGGTGGACTGGAGTAGTTTGAGTTCAAAGACACCAGGATAAAAATAACTGTGTCTTTCCATTATTGTTGAGCCTTTAAGAAAAAGAAAAAGAGACACTTATTCACCCCTCCCCCCTTCTAAGTGTTTTCTCACCCTTCAGTGCATAGTCTGTTACTTTTTTAAATAAACATGATTTGTAGAAAATCACCTAAACACACTTATATGCAAGTTGGTGAATATTACTAGGGATATTTATATTCTTTCCTCCGATCACAGAATTTGAGGATTTTGGTTCAATGAGCCCAGAAGTCAAATGAAGTAGTTGCAGGGACAGAATGTTACATCAAAGGCAAGATAAATAACGTCGAGCTGAAGGCACGATACATTAAAGAACAATTCCTTAACACCAACCAATCATCAAAATGCTCTTTTAGATCGACTAACATGCAAGCCCATCTCTTTATACAATCAAATCAAAGAAAAATTGTCTTGTGGCAGTCTCTCTCTCTATCATTCTATATCTATAACTTGTGTTTTTCATGATTTATAAATATTACTAGGGTTACTTCTTTTCCTTCCTCCGATCACATACTTTGAAGCTTTTGAATGCTACATCAAAGGCAAGAAAAATAAAGTCGAGTTGAATGAGGGAGACATTAAGGAATAGGTACCTAGTACCAAACAATCACATGACTCTAACTAGAGCGACGATACCTCCCATATTAAAGACAAGCAGGTTATTAGGAAAAAAATTCCATAGAATCTTAATCAAGTTTATTGTATTTTATATATTTAATTTTTAAAATTATATAATTATTTTGTTATAATATAAAATAACAAAAACAATTTGAAAAACTTTTTATCCGGCCTGACATATACATTGATCCTGCCAGAGCTATATTAGAAAACCCCGAGAGCCTATGCCCCAAGAGACATGTTTTGTGATATGCCACAATTGAGTCACACAGATGCAGTCAAAACATGACTCACTGAGAAATAGGAATTAAATAACCTCCCGAGTAAGATGAAAGAGGTTATTGAGAAAAATATTTCACTTGTATGTCTCTATGATCAAATCTTAATCAAGTTTATTATATGTTATGAAGTGGTTCATGCTAAAATTTGGAGTCATAATGACCATTTAGCTTCTTTAATCTATGTAAAAGACTGCGATTATGTGAGTTCAATTAAGGACTATAAAAAATTTAGTACTCATCAAACATGTCATGAATGTTTAAAAGGAATATAATAACATTAAAAATGAATAATACATCCATATCTTATATCTTGTTGTACACCCAGAAAGAAGGCTCCACCCAATGAGCTAAATCATGAATTCACAACATGTTATCCCTATCGCTAGCGGCAGTGTAATAAACACTTAATGGATATAAATAGACTACCGCTAGTAGGTGGTTATTTCTTTAAACTTGGCGATGTGAACAATGTGGGACCTCGTGCATAGTCCGTTACTTTTTTAAATAAACATGATTTGTAGAAAATTACCTAAACACACTTATATGCAAGTTGGTGAATATTACTAGGGATATTTATATTCTTTCCTCCGATCACAGAATTTGAGGATTTTGGTTCAATGAGCCCAGAAGCCAACGAAGTAGTTGCATCGACAGAATGTTACATCAAAGGCAAGAAAATAACGTCGAGCTGAAGGCACGATACGTTAAAGAACAATTTCTTAACACCAACCAATCATCAAAATGTTCTTTTAGATCGACTAACATGCAAGCCCATCTCTCCATACAATCAAATAAAAGAAAAAATGTCTTGTGGCAGTCTCTCTCTCTATCATTATATATCTATACCTTGTGTTTTTCATGATTTATGAATATTACTAGGGTTACTTCTTTTCCTTCCTCCGATCACATACTTTGAAGCTTTTGAATGCTACATCAAAGGCAAGAAAAATAAAGTCGAGTTGAATGAGGGTGACATTAAGGAATAGGTACCTAGTACCAAACAATCACATGACTCTAACTAGAGCGATGATACCTCCCATATTAAAGACAAGTAGGTTATTAGGAAAAAAATTCCATAGAATCTTAATCAAGTTTATTGTATTTTATATATTTAATTTTTAAAATTATATAATTATTTTGTTATAATATAAAATAACAAAAACAATTTGAAAAACTTTTTATCCGGCCTGACATATACATTGATCTTGCCAGAGCTATATTAGAAAACCCTGAGGGCCTATGCCCCAAGAGACATGTTTTGTGATATGCCACAATTGAGTCACACAGATGCAGTCAAAACATGACTCACTGAGAAATAGGAATTAAATAACCTCCCGAGTAAGATGAAAGAGGTTATTGAGAAAAAAATTTCACTTGTATGTCTCTATGATCAAATCTTAATCAAGTTTATTATATGTTATGAAGTGGTTCATGCTAAAATTTGGAGTCATAATGACCATTTAGCTTCTTTAATCTATGTAAAAGACTGTGATTATGTGAGTTCAATTAAGGACTATAAAAAATTTAGTACTCATCAAACATGTCATGAATGTTTAAAAGGAATATAATAACATTAAAAATGAATAATACATCCATATTTTATATCTTGTTGTACACCCATAAAGAAGGCTCCACCCAATGAGCTAAATCATGAATTCACAACATGTTATCCCTATCGCTAGCGGCAGTGTAATAAACACTTAATGGGTATAAATAGACTACCGCTAGTAGGTGGTTATTTATTTAAACTTGGCGATGTGGACAATGTGGGACCTCGTGCATAACCCGTTACTTTTTTAAATAAACATGATTTGTAGAAAATCACCTAAACACACTTATATGCAAGTTGGTGAATATTACTAGGGATATTTATATTCTTTCCTCCGATCACAGTATTTGAGGATTTTGGTTCAATGAGCCCAGAAGTCAAACGAAATAGTTGCAGGGACAGAATGTTACATCAAAGGAAAGATAAATAACATCGAGCCGAAGGCACGATACATTAAAGAACAATTCCTTAACACTAACCAATCATCAAAATGCTCTTTTAGATCGACTAACATGCAAGCCCATCTCTCTATACAATCAAATAAAAGAAAAAATGTCTTGTGGCAGTCTCTCTCTCTCTCTCTATCATTCTATATCTATACCTTGTGTTTTTCATGATTTATGAATATTACTAGGGTTACTTCTTTTCCTTCCTCCGATCACATACTTTGATGCTTTTGAATGCTACATCAAAGGCAAGAAAAATAAAGTCGAGTTGAATGGGGGTGACATTAAGGAATAGGTACCTAGTACCAAACAATCACATGACTCTAACAAGAGCGACGATACCTCCCATATTAAAGACAAGTAGGTTATTAGGAAAAAAATTCCATAGAATCTTAATCAAGTTTATTGTATTTTATATATTTAATTTTTAAAATTATATAATTATTTTGTTATAATATAAAATAACAAAAACAATTTGAAAAACTTTTTATCCGGCCTGACATATACATTGATCCTGCCAGAGCTATATTAGAAAACCCCGAGGGCCTATGCCCCAAGAGACATGTTTTGTGATATGCCACAATTGAGTCACACAGGTGCAGTCAAAACATGACTCACTTAGAAATAGGAATTAAATAACCTCCCGAGTAAGATGAAAGAGGTTATTGAGAAAAAAATTTCACTTGTATGTCTCTATGATCAAATCTTAATCAAGTTTATTATATGTTATGAAGTGGTTCATGCTAAAATTTGGAGTCATAATCACCATTTAGCTTCTTTAATCTATGTAAAAGACTGCGATTATGTGAGTTCAATTAAGGACTATAAAAAATTTAGTACTCATCAAACATGTCATGAATGTTTAAAAGGAATATAATAACATTAAAAATGAATAATACATCCATATCTTATATCTTATTGTACACCCAGAAAGAAGGCTCCACCCAATGAGCTAAATCATGAATTCACAACATGTTATCCCTATCGCTAGCGGCAGTGTAATAAACACTTAATGGATATAAATAGACTACCGCTAGTAGGTGGTTATTTCTTTAAACTTGGCGATGTGAACAATGTGGGACCTCGTGCATAGTTCGTTACTTTTTTAAATAAACATGATTTGTAGAAAATAACCTAAACACACTTATATGCAAGTTGGTGAATATTACTAGGGATATTTATATTCTTTCCTCCTATAACATAATTTGAGGATTTTGGTTCAACGAGCCCAGAAGCCAACGAAGTAATTGCATGGACAGAATGTTACATCAAAGGCAAGAAAATAACGTCAAGCTGAAGGCACGATACGTTAAAGAACAATTTCTTAACACCAACCAATCATCAAAATGTTCTTTTAGATCGACTAACATGCAAGCCCATCTCTCTATACAATCAAATAAAAGAAAAATGTCTTGTGGAGGTCTCTCTCTCTCTCTATCATTCTATATCTATACCTTGTGTTTTTCATGATTTATAAATATTACTAGGGTTACTTCATTTCCTTCCTCCGATCACATACTTTGAAGCTTTTGAATGCTACATCAAAGGCAAGAAAAATAAAGTCGAGTTGAATGAGGGTGACATTAAGGAATAGGTACCTAGTACCAAACAATCACATGACTCTAACTAGAGCGACGATACCTCCCATATTAAAGACAAGTAGGTTATTAGGAAAAAAATTCCATAGAATCTTAATCAAGTTTCTTGTATTTTATATATTTAATTTTTAAAATTATATAATTATTTTGTTATAATATAAAATAACAAAAACAATTTGAAAAACTTTTTATCCGGCCTGACATATACATTGATCCTGCCAGAGCTATATTAGAAAACCCCGAGGGCCTATGCCCCAAGAGACATGTTTTGTGATATGCCACAATTGAGTCACACAGATGCAGTCAAAACATGACTCACTGAGAAATAGGAATTAAATAACCTCCCGAGTAAGATGAAAGAGGTTATTGAGAAAAAATTTTCACTTGTATGTCTCTATGATCAAATCTTAATCAAGTTTATTATATGTTATGAAGTGGTTCATGCTAAAATTTGGAGTCATAATGACCATTTAGCTTCTTTAATCTATGTAAAAGACTGCGATTATGTGAGTTCAATTAAGGACTATAAAAAATTTAGTACTCATCAAACATGTCATGAATGTTTAAAAGAAATATAATAACATTAAAAATGAATAATACATCCATATCTTATATCTTGTTGTACACCCAGAAAGAAGGCTCCACCCAATGAGCTAAATCATGAATTCACAACATGTTATCCCTATCGCTAGCGGCAGTGTAATAAACACTTAATGGATATAAATAGACTACCGCTAGTAGGTGGATATTTCTTTAAACTTGGCGATGTGAACAATGTGGGACCTCGTGCATAGTCCGTTACTTTTTTAAATAAACATGATTTGTAGAAAATAACCTAAACACACTTATAAGCAAGTTGGTGAATATTACTAGGGATATTTATATTCTTTCCTCCTATCACATAATTTGAGGATTTTGGTTCAATGAGCCCAGAAGCCAACAAAGTAGTTGCATGGACAGAATGTTACATCAAAGGCAAGAAAATAACGTCGAGCTGAAGGCACGATACGTTAAAGAACAATTTCTTAACACCAACCAATCATCAAAATGTTCTTTTAGATCGACTAACATGCAAGCCCATCTCTCTATACAATCAAATAAAAGAAAAAATGTCTTATGGCGGTCTCTCTCTCTCTCTATCATTCTATATCTATACCTTGTGTTTTTCATGATTTATGAATATTACTAGGGTTACTTCTTTTCCTTCCTCCGATCACATACTTTGAAGCGTTTGAATGCTACATCAAAGGCAAGAAAAATAAAGTCGAGTTGAATGAGGGTGACATTAAGGAATAGGTACCTAGTACCAAACAATCACATGACTCTAACCAGAGCGACGATACCTCCCATATTAAAGACAAGTAGGTTATTAGGAAAAAAATTCCATAGAATCTTAATCAAGTTTATTGTATTTTATATATTTAATTTTTAAAATTATATAATTATTTTGTTATAATATAAAATAACAAAAACAATTTGAAAAACTTTTTATCCGGCCTGACATATACATTGATCCTGCCAGAGCTATATTAGAAAACCCCGAGGGCCTATGCCCCAAGAGACATGTTTTGTGATATGCCACAATTGAGTCACACAGATGCAGTCAAAACATGACTCACTGAGAAATAGGAATTAAATAACCTCCTGAGTAAGATGAAAGAGGTTATTGAGAAAAAAATTTCACTTGTATGTCTCTATGATCAAATCTTAATCAAGTTTATTATATGTTATGAAGTGGTTCATGCTAAAATTTGGAGTCATAATGACCATTTAGATTTTTTAATCTATGTAAAAGACTGCGATTATGTGAGTTCAATTAAGGACTATAAAAAATTTAGTACTCATTAAACATGTCATGAATGTTTAAAAGGAATATAATAACATTAAAAATGAATAATACATCCATATCTTATATCTTGTTGTACACCCAGAAAGAAGGCTCCACCCAATGAGCTAAATCATGAATTCACAACATGTTATCCCTATCGCTAGCGGCAGTGTAATAAACACTTAATGGGTATAAATAGACTACCGCTAGTAGGTGGTTATTTATTTAAACTTGGCGATGTGAACAATGTGGGACCTCGTGCATAGCCCGTTACTTTTTTAAATAAACATGATTTGTAGAAAATTACCTAAACACACTTATATGCAAGTTGGTGAATATTACTAGGGATATTTATATTCTTTCCTCCTATCACATAATTTGAGGATTTTGGTTCAATGAGCCCAGAAGCCAACGAAGTAGTTCCATGGACAGAATGTTACATCAAAGGCAAGAAAATAACGTCGAGCTGAAGGCACGAGACGTTAAAGAACAATTTCTTAACACCAACCAATCATCAAAATGTTCTTTTAGATCGACTAACATGCAAGCCCATCTCTCTATACAATCAAATAAAAGAAAAAATGTCTTGTGGCGGTCTCTCTCTCTCTCTCTCTCTCTCTCTCTCTCTCTCTATCATTCTATATCTATACCTTGTGTTTTTCATTATTTATGAATATTACTAGGGTTACTTCTTTTCCTTCCTCTGATCACATACTTTGAAGCTTTGGAATGCTACATCAAAGGCAAGAAAAATAAAGTCGAGCTGAATGAGGGAGACATTAAGGAATAGGTACGTAGTACCAAACAATCCAATGACTCTAACTAGAGCGACGATACCTCCCATATTAAAGACAAGTAGGTTATTAGGAAAAAAATTCCCTAGAATCTTAATCAAGTTTATTGTATTTTATATATTTAATTTTTAAAATTATATAATTATTTTGTTATAAAATAAAATAACAAAAACAATTTGAACAACTTTTTATCCGGCCTGACATATACATTGATCCTGCCATAGCTATATTAGATAACCCCGAGGGCCTATGCCCCGGGACACATGTTTTGTGATATGCCACAATTGAATCACACAGATGCAGTCAAAACATGACTCACTGAGAAATAGGCATTCAATAACCTCCTGAGATGGAAGAGGTTATTGAGAAATGTTTTTCACCTGTATGTCTATATGATCAAATCTTAATCAAGTTTATTGTATGTTATGAAGTGGTTCATGCTAAAATTTGGAGTCATAATGACCATTTAGCTTATTTAATTTATGTAAAAGACTGCGATTATGTGAGTCCAATTAAGGACTATAAAAAATTTAGTACTCATCAAACATGTCATGAATGTTTAAAAGGAATATAATGACATTAAAAATGAATAATACATCCATATCTTATATCTTGTTGTTCACCCAGAAAGAAGGCTCCACCCAATGAACTAAATCACGAATTCACAACGTGTTATCCCTATCACAAGCGGCAGTGTAATAAACACTTATTGGATATAAATAGACTACCACTAGCAGGTGGTTATCTCTCTAAACTTGGCGATGTGAACAATGTGGGACCTCGTGCATAGTCTGTTACTTTTTTAAATAAACATGATTTGTAGAAAATCACCTAAACACACTTATATGCAAGTTAGTTAATATTACTAGGGATATTTACATTCTTTCCTCCGATCACATAATTTGACGATTTTGGTTCAATAAGCCTAGAAGCCAAACAAAGTAGTTGCAGGGACAAAATGCTACATCAAAGGCAAGAAAAATAACGCCGAGCTGAAGGCAAGAGACATTAAAGAACAATTCCTTAACACCAACCAATCATCAAAATGCTCTTTTAGATCGACTAACATGCAAGCCCATCTCTCTATACAATCAAATCAAAGAAAAAATGTCTTGTGGCGGTCTCTCTCTCTCTCTCTCTCTATCATTCTATATCTATACCTTGTGTTTTTCATGATTTATGAATATTACTAGGGTTACTTCTTTTCCTTCCTCCGATCACATAATTTGAAGATTTAGAATGCTCCATCAAAGACAAGAAAAATAAAGTCGACCTGAATGAGGGAGTCATTAAGGAATAAGTACCTAATATCAAACAATCACATGACTTTAACTAGAGCGACGACACCTCTCATATTAAAGGCAAGTAGGTTATTAGGAAAAAAAATTCATAAAATCTTAATCAAGTTTATTGTATTTTATATACTTAATTTTTAAAATTATATAGTTATTTTGTTATAATATAAAATAACAAAAACAATTTGAAAAACTTTTTATCTAGCCTGACATATACATTGACCTTGCCAGAGCTATATTAGAAAACTCTGAGGGCCTATGCCCCGAGATACATGTTTTATGATATGCCACAATTGAGTCACACAGATGCAGTCAAAACACGACTCACTGAGAAATAGACATTCAATAACCTCACGAGTAAGATGAAAGAGGTTATTGAGCAAATTTTTTCACTTGTATGTCTCTATGATCAAATCTTAATCAATTTTATTGTATGTTATGAAATGGTTCATACTAAAATTTGGAGTCATAATGACCATTTAGCTTCTTTAATCTATGTAAACGACTGCGATTATGTGAGTCCAATTCAGGACTATAAAAAATTTAGTACTCATCAAACATGTCATGAATGTTTAAAAGGAATATAATGACATTAAAAATGAATAATACACCCATATTTTATATCTTGTTGTATACCCAGAAAGAAGGCTCCACCCAATGAGCATAAATCACGAATTAACGCCATGTTATCCATATCGCTAGCAGTAGTGTAATAAACATTTATTGGATATAAATAGACTATCGCTAGCAGGTGGTTATTTCTCTAAACTTGGCGATGTGAACAATGTGGGACGTCGTTCATAGTCCGTTACTTTTTTAAATAAACATTATTTGTAGAAAATCACCTAAACACACTTATATGCAAGTTGGTGAATATTACTAGGGCTATTTATATTCTTTCCTCCGATCACATAATTTGAGGATTTTGGTTCAATGAGCCCAGAAGTCAAATGAAATAGTTGCAGGGACAGAATGCTACATTAAAGGAAAGAAAGATAACGTCGAGCTTACTAGAATATTTGTTTTATGAATTATTTGTCTATTCATTGTCTAATTCATGAGAAAAAAAAGAAGCATATAACATTATTTGCTTAATTAAATATGATTTCATTCTCGCAACACCTCAAATTAATCCTATGATACTTTTCTATACATGGAGGAACTCTACTAAAAATGAAAGAAGAAAATAAAGTTGATATCAAACAATTTTAATACTACACTTTATTTTCATAATAAGATTAGACACACTAGGAGAAGAAAATAATCCCATCCATATATAATATATTTTAATCTAATAGATAAAAATAAAAAGAAATTTTAAAAATAAAAAGCCTATATCATACTACTTAAAAAGCCTATACATCATTTGAATATGTATAAATAAGTAATTTAATTAATGTTTAAATATACTATAGAAGAATTAAGAATACAATGAAACTAAATATTTGTTTATATACTTTTTTGAGCTTACATAGTATCATAAAGTTTTTTCAACTTATTTTCATAAGTTATTCAAGATAACTAAACTTTACTTTTGTATTTTATTATAAAGTATAAAATACAATAAAAACTATTCTTAAATATATATTATTAAATTTATACTTATATAAAGGTGAGTTAATTTTTTTATTTTTAAATTTTTTAAGAGGCATAGATTATTCATCGTAACGAAGTTCCTTGCATGCATACATCCACGGGTAGATGTAAATGTGTCTATGAGACATCAATTGTAGACTATTCATTTTATTGTCAATCTTTTAAAAAAAAAATTTGCTGTTGTTTTATATAATGTTAATTTTCGTTGTACAATTTATTATAAGTATGTATCATTGATTATAAGTTGTAACTACGTGAATGTCAACTAATTGAATAAATGAAGACAAACTTTATAAATAATGGTTTGATAGACGTATAATGTGAATTCAGACAGAACTTGTGCGATAACACAAATTTCTTACTAGTAGATTGATAAAAAAAACAGTTAAAATAAACATGTATTTTAAAAGTAAAAATAATTTTAAATTTTAAAAAATAAACGATATTCAAAGTTGCATTGATTAGTAAGTTAGGGTGTGTTTGAATTGACGGTGGACATAATTGATTTTAGCATAATTGAGTTTGTTAGAATTGATTTTAGCAGAATTGAGTTTAGCAGAATTGATTTATGTTTGCATACACTTATGTAAAAGTGAGTTAAACAATAAATTTCAGTGTAAAAATCATCTAGAATCAATTATGGAGACATAAGCTACAAATTCTAGCTTCAAGTAGAATCAATTCTGAAGACAGAATCAATTCTACTTTTCCCTAACCAAACATTTAAAAATCACCCAGAATCAATTCTACACTTATAAAATTGTTTTTGGTCTTTCCAAAAGCCAAACCAAACATGCACTAGTCTATAATTGAATGACGTATATAGTGTAAATAGTAGTATTAAATAGTACTCCATCCGTTCTAAAATATAAGAGAAAATATATATTTTTGTTTTCCTAAAATATAAGAGAAAAATTCAACTTTCACTTTTTCCAAGATAAAATTAAATGCAAGTTGTATTTAAATTACTCTCTTTTATCTTTTCTATAACCAATAACCAATTAAAATTATTTTTACATCTTTCTATACATTTTTTTCAAAAAAAACTCTAAATCAAATTATATACTTTTATTTTTTTTAATAAATATAATTTTATTTTTTCTCTTATATTTTAAAATAAAAGAAATATCGTCTATTCATGTTCCATATCCATGTTTCTATATCGGATGAGACCGGACCTATTGTTTTCCGATCCAAAGTCCAAACCAATAATATGAAACAATCTACAACCAATAGTCTGTTTGAATTCACGGTGGAAACTAAAAAAAAAAACACGTGTCCAACAAAAAGCTGAAATTTCTAATTTCATGAAAACATGGTAAAATTACGGAAAAATGCTCTCCAGCCGTGGTTTTTTATTCCAAACTTAAAACCAAACACATATTATATTTTTTAGTTATTCAAGTTTAATTTCTATGGGAATACAAATGTCGATTCCTACGCAGTTACTAGTACTTTTTTACGGTAGTTATAGTACTAATTTGTTAAATAAATATTGTGCATTAATTATTTAAATATTACCCCACCAAAACATTATTAAAATCTCACCTGCAGCCAAACAAGTTGCTACCCTGTCATAATAAAACAGTTAAGAAAAAGCAATAATAATAATTTAAAAAAACACTCAACAATGATGAAAAAGTGCCTACTATAGGTAGATCACTTCACTTCACCTATCCAAATTCTATTTCTCCATAATTCTACTTTTCTTTAACTCTAATTTTTAATAATCCTTTTTTCTTTTTACTATATAAATAACGTTCCCTCCATTCCTCCACTTCTCAAATCAGTTACATTATTCATTTCTACTTTTTCCTCCAAAATGGCTCTCACATTCTCCCTCTCATTCTCCCTCACCCTCTTTATCATCTTCCTCCTCCACCGCACATGCCACTCACGTGACACCTTCGCGTGTGATCCAAAATCCACCACAACAAACAACCTACCGTTCTGCAATGCCGAACTCACCATTCAACAGAGAGTGAACGATCTCATCGGAAGATTAACTCTCCAAGAGAAAGTTAACCTGTTAGTCAACAATGCCGCGGCGGTTCCGAGAATCGGAATCCAAGGCTACGAGTGGTGGTCTGAGGCACTTCACGGTGTGTCGAACGTCGGCCCCGGAACCAGATTCGGCAGTGTGTTTCCCGGCGCAACTAGCTTTCCGCAAGTCATCACAACCGCTGCTTCTTTTAATGCTTCGTTGTGGGAAGCAATTGGACGGGTGAGATTTTAATTTTGTGTTTGCAACTAACTTGTACTAATTACTTGCATAAAGTACAGTCCTTATTTATTAGAATTAGATGAATTTGGAAAAAAAATGAAAAATGAACCGTTTTGGTAGATTCTTCTTTAAATCAGTGCTTAAATCAGTTATCATTTAAAGAAAAAAGGTGTACTGGATTACTATTTTTGTAAAAATAAAATGTACTATTATGTTACTTTTTAATATGGTGCTTGAATATATTGAAAATGACAAGAGAAAACATACAAGAAAAAGTGTTATTATGTTAAGTTATCATTAAGGATAAGTAGCATATAGTATAGATTTAACGATATAAAATGTGTGATGTGTTATACTTTTTTTCTGTTATATGTATGTATGTATATCCATATTGATAAAGTAGTACATGACTTTTGCTTTGGTTTTTTGTCAAGATCTGTTTTTTTCTTTTTGTTTTACTAGGTATTATATTCAGTTGATAAGGTAGTGTTCTTTAAGGACAATTTACTTATATATAGTTAAATATATTTGAATCTCAAACTAAAAAATATCTTAAATTAATTTAAATGGTGAAGTTGATTTTATATATTTTTAAGTACTCTTTAATCTGGTTCTGATACCATATTTAATAAGTTTGAATCTCAACTAATTTAATAAATAAAGTTACGCTTACATATAAATCCGTCAATTCGAAAATTTAAACAATATAAAACTTCAAACAAAATTTTAAATATTTAAAAAAAATGAATTATGAGGACAAGAGAGGGACACATATATCTCCATTCAAAATTTTAAAGAGTATTTATATAGATTATCTCTCTTATAAATTTATGATTATAAAAGAGGACAACTTCTCTATTCATTATAAAAAGTTAGGTAATATATATTCAACCATGACATATTATTTTATTATTTTTAATTATTTATTTAATAGTTTAAATTTTAAAAATTTCCAATACATTTTATTTTATGGATAATTCTACCCATTTTTTTGAAATAGATAAATAAGAATTCACTTTCTAGTACAATCTCCGGATCAATGTTTTAGAATGGTAAGATTGAGACATTACTTTTTCATTTAAAATCTTAAAGTATTAGATGTTTAAAAAAATTAAATTCAAGATCCTATTTATTCATAGGCAATGTTATATTTAACCACTTATAAAATCTTTAATCCAACAAATCCATCTCAAAATTTACATATTCATTATGAAAACAAATGGTTTTAAAATGACTGATTCATCTCAATTTTTAATGATTAAACTATTAGTGAGGATCGATTATATAAATTAAATTTTGATCCAAACGGTGGATCTCAAAATTATTTTTAATAGTTTTTTAATGGAGTATTTGAGAATGAAGTGTAATTGAAGTCGTAAACTTGAAGGCGTGGGCACACTTCTCCTTGCACTTATGGTTATCGTACACTTTGCACGAGCAAGATGACTATTCATTTAATTGTGTGGATGTTGCTTAACTATTTGATCATGTAACTTGGGTGTGAAGAATCTTTTCAAATTAATGGCTCTCTCTATACATAATGATTTATAATGGTGAAAAAATATACAATACTCACAAATTAAAACTAACAAATTAATTAATTTTATTTTCTAGATTTATGAATAATTGATGCAAATTTAATATATGTTTGAATTGACGGCTAAAATTAATTCTAATAGAATGAATTTTGACATAATTGAATATAATATAATTGATTTATGTTTGGATACGTTTACGTTAAAGTGAATTGAATAATAAATTTTATTTTAAAAATCATTCAGAATCAATTATAAAAGTAAAAATTATAAATTTCAACTTTAATTAGAATAAATTCTTAAGACAGAATAAATTCTATTTTTAACTAATCAAATACTTTTAAATCACCTAAAATCAATTTTAGGTCTTTAAAATTGATTTTAAATCTAATAAAAGGGAAACCATAAATACACTTAGATTAAACAAATATTGAAGTAGCGTAGTATATTTAAGAAGTGTGGGTGCAAAACATGTTATGGCTGAGAACCCATACCAATCATGATAGGTTGGTATTTTTTTCTTTTCTTTATTTACTTATTGGTTCAATTCACAACTTGCCTATGACTCATGTGGGTCCTTTCACCTTCCCACTTTCCTAAGCAACTTGTACATCATCCAAGTCACAATTTCCAATTTTGAAAAACCAAACAAGTAAAAAAACATTTACATAATCCACAAAACATTTGGATTTTCCTTAAAAAAGCACCAAACATCAACGTGGGTTGGTAAATTCGCAGGTTGTCTCGGACGAAGCAAGAGCAATGTACAATGGAGGAGCAGCAGGGTTAACATATTGGAGTCCAAATGTGAATATTTTCAGAGACCCTAGGTGGGGTCGTGGACAGGAAACTCCCGGTGAAGATCCTGTTTTAGCCGGTAGCTATGCTGCTAGTTATGTGAAAGGGTTACAGGGAACAGACGGTAATAAGTTGAAAGTTGCTGCTTGTTGTAAACACTTCACTGCCTATGATATTGATAATTGGAATGGTGTGGATCGCTTTCACTTTAATGCACAGGTGCGTACTGTTCAATTTGAATATAAATAAATTAAAGAAATATTTTATTTTTTTATGTTATTTTAATTAATTGATTTATTATGCTAATGCACGTGACTTTGATTTAATGGGAATCTTCTCTGAATTGTGACAGTTATTCATTTTTAAGTTGAACAATTTTTTAATTACTTCTTCCTCCGGTTTTAATAAATTTTATTTTAAAATATATATATTTTTTATTCTCTATACTATTTCTAATATATTAATAAAATTAATTTTGTTAAAGTGTAATATAGTATTGCAGTACTAGTACTATTTTTATTTTATTTTTATGTATTGAGTCTAGTGGTTTGAGTATGGGTCAAGTTGGTTTTGTAGGATTTGTGGGTCCTCTTTGCGTTCTTTAGCTTATCTGTTTGTTTTTGGATAAAGGAATAACTATGACTCAGCTGAGTGGACTGTTATGAGTTAATCTTGTTTTTTCTTGCTTGCTTGCTTTTGCTTTGAACTTAATCAAGTTTACCATCCCTACCAAAAACAAAAGTATAATTTGTTATTTGAACAATGACAATTTAACAATTTTCTTTTTTATATATATTTAAATTCTGTTTCATAAAAATAGCTAATAAGTTAGTTTATAGCTTTGAGCATATAGTAGTTTTTTAATGGCAAAACAATACTAGTTAGTAAAAGTGCCAGACTTATTTTTTTTAATTAGTCACTTCTTTGAACTATCTTGATCATTTAGAAAAACTATTGTGTAGTTAGGGAGTTTTGAGAAATTGAGATTAAAAACGCGATCAGTACTCGAGATTTATGAGAGATGTCACATTTTTATCTTAAAATTTTAAGATCAATTACCTCTCTTATAAATTCAATATTATACAAATGTGAGTTCTCATTTACCTTATGATCCAACACAGGATACACCTCATGCTTCCCTACCAAACCAAACGAAGAGCTCTGATACAAATTTTTTAGAAAAAACTGACGTTAAAGAAAATAAATGAATAATGACAACATAAAAATGTGAAAATTTTAAAACAGGAGAAAAAAATCACCATTATTATATATCCACATTCTCCGAACGAAATATTTAATTATTGTGAAAAGTTTAAAGTGTTTTTGAATGGTAGATTTTGTGACAAGACATTAGAGTCTATTTTATAATCTTGAACTTCTTATATTTTACAAAATTAAATGATGTGAGATTATTCCAACATATATATATTTTCAACAAACCTGAACATTGTGTTAGTTGTATAAATTTATTCTTATAAAAAATACAGATTAATGAACTTACAAATGAAACTTAACATTTGCATTGTAATGAACTCATAATACTATATTATTGAACTTACACACCAAGTTGGGTATAGTTTGGTATGCAAAATAATATAGGTTACTCAAACGTGTCCTACACATGTGGGAGTTTAAACATCAGTCCGCACCTTTAATATGCAACCATGATTTTTCTTTTAAAAAAGGAAAAAGTGAACATACAAACATGATTAATGGGAGAAAGTAGAGAACACGATATTGAATTAAAACACCTTTGCTAACATGAGTTGTTTTGTTGCAAAACATTGATGGAGATTTATCATAATGTTAGGCCATATATAGAATATGGATGCATTTCATTGACAAATGTTTACCTAATGTTATAGTGTATTGTCTATGAGCATGTGCAAAGGTGAAAGCTCACATAAAACTTAATGCGTAGGTGAGTAAGCAAGACATAGAAGACACATTTGATGTGCCATTTAGGATGTGTGTGAAGGAAGGGAATGTAGCTAGTGTGATGTGTTCTTACAATCAAGTCAATGGTATCCCTACATGTGCTGATCCCAATCTCCTAAAGAAAACAGTTCGTGGCCAATGGGGTCTTGATGGGTAACCTCATAATTATACATATGTCAAATCCACTTATATCATTTTTAAACCAAAATAATCTAACCTTTTGTTTTGTTGGGATTAATGAATTTAGATACATTGTATCTGATTGTGACTCTGTCGGAGTTTTCTATAATAGCCAACATTATACATCAACGCCAGAAGAAGCTGCTGCTGATGCCATCAAAGCAGGTTAGTGCATATTTAGACAGATATATGACACGACATTGACATTGACACGTCGACACTAATAATGTAAAAAACATAGAACATTGACACTTGTTACTAATTTTCTAAAATGATGTTACAGGTTTGGATTTAGATTGTGGTCCTTTCCTAGGAATACACACACAAGAAGCAGTGAAAAAAGGTTTGTTAACCGAAGCACATGTGAATGGTGCTTTGGTGAATACACTGACAGTGCAAATGAGATTAGGGATGTTTGATGGAGAGCCAACCGCTCATGCTTATGGCAACTTAGGCCCAAAAGATGTGTGCAAACCGGCCCACCAAGAACTTGCACTTGAAGCTGCTAGACAAGGAATTGTGCTTCTCAAAAACACTGGTCCAGCTTTGCCTCTTTCCTCACAAATACACAAAACTGTGGCTGTCATTGGGCCCAATTCTAATGTCACAGTTACCATGATTGGAAACTATGCCGGTAAGCCCGTGTTCTTCAAGGCCCAATCATAAGCCCAAGTTCAAACCAATTTACAATAAATTTTTTATTTTTATTTTACTAACAATTCTCTATAATAACAAAAATATGTTTAATAGGTATTGCATGTGGATATACCAGTCCCTTACAAGGAATAGCAAGATATGCTAGAACCATTCATCAGCAAGGTTGTGTAAATGTTGCATGTAAAGATGATAAAAGTTTTGGGCCGGCCCTAGATGCAGCCCGTCATGCAGATGCAACTGTTCTAGTGATAGGCTTGGATCAATCTATTGAAGCTGAAACAGTTGATAGAGTTGGTTTACTTTTGCCTGGCCATCAACAAGATCTTGTTTCAAAGGTGGCAGCTGCATCAAAGGGACCAACTATTTTGGTTTTAATGTCTGGTGGGCCTGTTGACATTACTTTCGCAAAGAACGATCCTCGAATTGCTGCCATCTTGTGGGCCGGTTATCCGGGTCAGGCTGGTGGTGCTGCCATTGCTGATATTCTCTTTGGAACCAGCGACCCAGGTTTGTCATAAAATATATTTTTATTCAAAATATATATGTATTAGATACATCAGTTATTCAATGAATTTAAAAAATGGTGTTTGTCATCAGGAGGCAAGCTACCTGTGACATGGTACCCACAGGAGTACTTAAAAAACTTGGCCATGACAAATATGGCAATGAGAGCAAGCACGGTAGGGTATCCAGGAAGAACATACAGATTCTACAAAGGACCAGTTGTATATCCATTTGGACATGGATTAACATACACACATTTTGTTCACACATTAGCTAGTGCACCCACATTGGTGTCAGTTCCAATTCACGGTCACCGACATGGCAACAACACAAACATTTCAAACAAAGCAATTAGAGTGACACATGCAAGATGTGGCAAACTCTCAATAACTCTTCATGTTGACGTTAAAAACGTTGGATCTAGAGATGGAACACACACCTTGTTGGTTTTCTCTGCTCCACCTAATGGTGGTGCACATTGGGTTCCACAGAAACAGCTTGTGACTTTTGAGAAAGTTCATGTTCCTGCAAAGAGTAAGCAAAGAGTGAGAGTGAATATTCATGTTTGCAAGCTGCTTAGTGTGGTTGATAGATCTGGGATTAGAAGAATCCCAATGGGGGTACATAGTCTTCATATTGGTGATGTTAAACATTCTGTTTCACTTCAAGCAGAAGCACTTGGGATTATCAAGTCTTGAATTTTTAGGCATATCTATATTCAAAGAGAAATTTGTTGATATATATTGGTTCAAGTCTTGAAGAGAAGACATGTTAGGTTGATTCATCAATTGTTGTCAAATAATAACTTGATATGATTGTTTGTAATTTTTGGGAGAGAGGAGATTAACTAAATCTATTGCTCTGTCTTCTCCCAGTTTTTTCTGCTTGTTTAGATTATTTTTCATGCTCCTTTTTTGGATTATCAATATTGAATACTATGATAGTTTATTATGCCATTGTAATTGTAAGTTGTACACTCCTCCTTTCTATCATTTTTATAAGATGGGTAATGAGATTGGATTATTCATGTTTGATTGCAACTTTTAGTTGTTTTAATAGGTAAAACTATTATTTTAAACTTTCACTTAAAAAAAAATTGATACCATTATTTTAATGAATAACAAAACAAGTTGGATCCTTTAGATCACTTTTTAGTCTATTGTTTTTTATCGGTACATACCTTTACTATATATTATAAATGATTAAATATGAAATATTAATAATAGTTTTCATATTTTTAGTGAGTTTATTGGTCACATATAAATGTCTTTAAATTTATAATGAAGATATTGCTGTTATTGTTATTGAGATTATACAAAGTGTGGGAAGTTATTGTTATTGAAACTATTTTGTTATTGAGATTATACAGAGCTTCGATTTATTACGGAATTTAACTTATATTATTTATAATAGACGAGTCAATCTCTACATCATCAGCAACAATGATTAAGTTTACATCTTCAAACTACTCTATTTAGAAGTCCATAATGGAGAACATCTTATAGAGCAAAAATTTGTATCAGCCTTTGTAAAATAAAGGGATAAGACCATGCAACAAGTCTGATCATAATTGGAAATTTGATGAACAAAACAATTGTTGGACAAGTTTTACAATGCATAGATCAAAGTATCTTTCATCACATGCCATAAGAGATAGTTGTATTAACATTATGGATTAAACTAGAAAAGTCCTACGAGAGAAACGATCCAGAATAAAGCCTCTAATATCTGATGATTGGTGAACCTCAAGTATATAGAGACCAAAGTGTTTCGAACACTAGAGCAATTTTTATGGATTAGTAAATCAACTTAGCAATATGTTGTGAATTTTAAGCATTGTTACTACTCAATTCTTTGCAAGACAATTGAGACACACTTATGATTTTATTGAGTAACTCAACACCACAAGGTGTTATAACATTAGATATTATAAATATAGCATGTTCATCAAAGAATCGTGAAGGAAAGAATAAGAAATATCGATATAGTCAGAGACATTGTGGATGTATTTTTCATTTAGATATTTTGCATAATGTCAAAATTAGGAATTAATTTAGCTATTATATACATTAAACGGTATCTCTGAATATTTGTGTGCACTCTTGCATTAGAAGTCATATGAAATCTTAAGAAGCATAAAGAACAAGTTTGGTTTGGTTATCCATTGGTCTCATAAAAGAAAAATAAGTTTTTGCACAAATTTCAGGTTTATGTGTCGACACATGCGTGCTTCGTTTTGACACATGTGTTGTTGTTTTAAGCAAAAAAAATCTCTGGAAAATTGTATCGACTCATCCTCATGTTCGTGTCGACACACACCTTCAAAACTACTCTATGGACCGACACATTCGTGTTTCGTGTCGACTCATGTGTTGTTTTTAAGCTTGAAAATCTCTGGAAATTTGTGTCGATTCATAACTTGTTACAGGTTGACACATGTGCCTTATTTTGTCACGTATGTGGCAACACATCAATTGTTCGTGTCGACACATCCTGTACCAAAATTCAAAAAAATGTTTTTCTTGTGTTTCTATGTCTTTCTTTTGCCTCCAAGTCTCACACCTATATATACTTCATACATGCATCATTTTCAACTTAATAAAACTATAAACACATACTTGATTGCTCTTCATATTCAACCTTGACCATATGCATACACACAAACAAAGTACACATAATCATTCATTGTTTAAGTGTCATATAGACTCGGTTGAATAATGTTCAATTTAGGTTGGTTGTAACCTAAGATTGAGTTGAGAATAAAGGGGGTTTTATCCAGAAAAGCTGAGTCTTTGTCCTCCAAGATCATTGAGGATTTGGGGGTTATTTCAATAAGAAAACCGAGTTGGAGTTTTCCTTTAAGGTCATGGTGATTTAAAGGTTTTGGACAAGGATACACAATTTGGACTCGATCAAGTGAAGACCTTGAAGAACGAGTGGTTCTTACAAGTCCAGTAGCGTGAGACGGTGAATCAAATTGGTAGATCTTGGGTTACAACAATTCATAATTCGAATTTGTCCGAGTGAACATTGAAGATGGATTTCTTTCAACTTAGTAGCGAGAGATGGTTGATCATATTGGTTTGTTGGGTGCAATAATTGTAATTGATCGTGCGCGAAATCTTTAGAGATAAAGTACACAAAGGAGTAGCAAGATTCGATATACCAATTGGCAACCTATTGTGGTCTTGGTCTCGGTGGAGATCAAAGGAAGGGAATTTTGTTGGATCATCATCCACCACAGGGTTGTAGGGGTGCATTGCAACATTTCTCTTGTAAAAAAATGCTTTTGTAATTGTTGCAACTAGTTTTTTAAATCAGAGTCGCCACCCTTAATTTTTATCCTAAAGGAATGGAGTATAAAGGAATAACCCTAAAACCCAGAGATTCTAAATTTGAACTCTGTTCTAGATGAGAGGAAGGTGTTAGGTACCCCTTATCTACCTTGTTCGTAAGGATACTAGGTTTAGAAGCGTAATTTTTAGGAAATAGGGTTTTCAAATATAATTAGCAAAAATGGTTTTAATTTTAGTCAGGGGAACTCACCACGATTTTTGATCATATGCCTACGTATCCTCTTAGGAGGAATCAGAGTCTCATTTCGTAGTTCGCAGTTTGTTTGTGTTTTTTATGAAGTACGCAGATATTTCAATTTCTCTCGCAATTAGTCTGAGCGTGTGCATAGTGGAGATTTTGAACTAAATGCGTGATTAATTAAAATATGCTTTGTATTCGCTTTTTAAAAATTAGTTGTTAAATTAATTTATTTAAGAAAAATGATTTGTGATTGGTTGAATGATTTTTAGTATATTAATTGCAAAAAATCTAATTAATGCATGATTAAAAATATTTTAATGTAATAAATAAAAAAATATATTATTTTGCATGAATTTAAAAAAAAACATGATTTATATTAATAATAGCAATAATTAATATAATATATAAAAAATATTTTAAAATAATAAAATAATAAATAAGAAAATTAAATAAATGTAGGGGGTGCAAATAATCTTAAGGTAGTAAAACTAGGGGTTCTAATAGAAAGGGCTTGTATTCAGATTTTGAATTCAGATCCAAAAGGCCAAGGGGGGGGGGGGGGGGGGTGCGTTCTAATACTAAGTAGTAAAATGAAGGTTGTGTAAATCAGCAGGGTTGTTGGACTGAAGGGAAAATGCCTAGATGGTTGTTTGCAGGAGGCGTTGGGGGGGGGGGGGGGGGGTATGTTGGTTTGGAAGGCATAGAAAAACGGGGGTGAGTAAAATAATAGGGCCTCAGTCCAGATTTTGGACTGGGCCCCATAAGCTGGGGGTGCAAAGCTGCATGCGTTAGTAAAACAAATTGAAAGAGGTGCAGATAAAAATTGGGCTTTGACCCAAACGACCAACCCATGATCCTCTTAGATCAAGTGCGGGGGAAGCACGACATGGTATCATGTATGCGCAGGCAGGGGTGTTCGACGATAATTAGATGGTGATGATTGATGGAACACGGTAGGTATTAGCGACATGCGCGTATGAGATCAATAAACTTATTATATTTTCATTTTTAAAACAGAAACAATACATTTTTTATATTTCTTCTCTTTCTCTCTCTCAGCATCTCGCCTCTTCTCTCTCTCAGCATCTCGCCTCTTCTCTCACCCAGATGAATAAAAACCCTAGATCCACTAGCCCCGACGGCGGCCCTAGATCAAACCCTTCTTCTCCAATCTCCCGACCAAACCCTTAACTCATCATGACGAACAACGATACAAGTTACAAAAGCTACGTACTTACACTAAATTACCTCTAGCGTGCGTTTCTTTGTGGCTTTGAGTTTCGATCTTGCTTTTTTTTATTCCTTTCTTTCTTGCGTTTGTAGGTACGCGATGATGAAGACGAAGACAAATGGTGATAAATATGGAGGTAGATGAAGCAAGGAAAATGATGACGATTGAAGAATGAGCGGCGGAGGATGGAACGACCAGGGTTTCAGATATTGAAACCCTAAGCTAGCTTTGCGGTTGAAGAGAATCGGCGATGGAGACAATAACTCTCGCAACTTCCTCTTTTTTAATTCTGTAAAAATTTATTTTTTATATAATTTCTTATATTGATTCTTCTCTGTCCCTCTTTCTGTAGTTTGAGTTAGGTTTTATAGTGATTTTAGAGTTAGCAAATTAGGAAGAATCATTATGTTGTCTGTAAATTAATTTCCATAATTTATTTAGGGTTTATGTTATGAAATTTCTTTGAATGTTTTGTCTGTAAATTAAGGGAACACTGTTTTTAATTTCTGCATTTGCAATGAAATTGTTTCCATTTCAGTTTGATCTTGCCTGTTCTTGTTTTAGCTCTTAAACATTAAAAAAATTTAATCTATTTGTTGACGGCTTGCGATGGTGAAGCACGTACTTTTGTTTAGTTTAATCTAAACAATGATTGTTTGTAAAGTTGGGCTGTGCGCTTTTGGGCTTGCAAAGATGTTTTATGAATAGGCCCAACTGTCTTTTTTGATACAAAATTTACCTTCTTTCTTCAATCTGGTGGATAGGCCCCATAGTATTTGATTGGGCCTTACAGTTTATTTCTATTTGTACAACCAAAAATGATTCTATCCTTAATTAACTGGACATGGCCCGCGAAAAGCACTTCTCTTTTAATCAAAAAATAGAAATCAAAATTTAATTAATGTTTTAATAATATTATAAAAATTATCATGATAAAATAATATCAATAATAATAATAATAATAATGTTATTAACAAAACACATTTTTTTAAAACAAACTCCAAAACTGAAATGGGCTACTGTAATAATCTATTTGGGATTTTTTTGAAAATCACACACCCCCTAACTTATTAAAAACTCTAACAAATTAGTGGGCTAGTCTGAAAATCCTACTGGGCCAAATTTTTTTAGTTCATTGGGCTTTAAACAATAACAAAAAAATATATTGTTTTATCAAAAGAAAATCAAATGGGCCTTATGAAAAGAAAAATTTGTTCACACCTCTCTTGAAACAATATACCTCCCTTAACTTTGAAATGGACTTTTAGAAACCTAATGGGCCATCATACATTTATGTTTCATTTTGGGTCAATCACACCCTCTCCCATATATTCGCACCCCCATAGAAAAAACTAAATAACGTGATTTAATTTAAAAGAAACCTAAATAAGGGTGGGGAAAATTTGGGGTATGACAACTGCCTCTGTTTAATCATCTTTCGATTAAATAGTGCGAGAACACATAAGTCTCGCACGTTTGACAAAAGTTTATTAAATATTAGAAGACCCCAAGATTTGTCCGAGACAATAAAGATACGTTGTACAACATTCCCATGAGTACTAAAAATAGAAATAGATGATGATGTATCATCCTACCAGCGTTTGTACCAAAGTTTTAATGACGACGCAGATGACCTATCAATACCTAAAGGGATTGCAGAATTTTGCATACTTACTGAGACTCGTTAGCCGGGTGAAATATGTTAGGTTTAAAGAAATGGAATATGAAATTTCCTGATGGTGTTGGTTGTGTCGTCCTCAACCACGACTATCAACGTGAAAAAACACCAAATTCATGATGAAGTCGGTTGTGTCATCCTCAACCATAACTATCAACATGAAGAACATAAAATTCATGATGAAGTTGGTTGTGTCGTCCTCAACCACAACTATCAACATGAAGAAAATAAACACCAAATTCATGATAAAGTCGGTTGTATCGTCCTCAACCACAACTATCAATGTGAAGAACACCAAATTCATAATGAAGTCGGCTATGTCGTCCTTAACCATAACTATCAACGTAAAGAACACCAAATTCATGATGAAGTTGGTTGTGTAGTCCTCAACCACAACTATCAACATGAGGAAAATATACCCCAAATTCACGATGAAGTCAGTTGTGTCGTCCTCAACCACAACTATCAACGTGAAGAACGCCAAATTCATGATGAATTCGGTCGTGTCGTCCTTAACCATAACTATCAACATGAAGAAAATATACCCCAAATTCACGATGAAGTCGGTTGTGTCGTCCTCAACTACAACTATCAACGTAAATAAAACCAAATTTGATTAAAGTTTGAACTATAAAGTTTGCACATATAAGCTTCCTAAGGATGAACCCCTAGAAAATTTGTAATTCTAACCAAAGTAGCCCTGCAAGATGCATCGCATGCATAATGCCCTAAATTGATGTGCTATCCAAGTGTGATGTATGCCCAAAATGTTTATAATGTGTATGTACGAAAATGCTTATGTGTTATGCCCCAAATGTTTGTATGAGTATGCCTCAAGCATGTGTATACTCCGAATATGTATATGCCCTGAATGTATGTATATGCCCCAAACATTTTGTGAATGCTTTTGATAAATCTCTTTTGTTGAACCACCGGGTTCTTATAGTCACCAACTCCCCGATGGTGTTTGTTGCCAATTGTTGTATCTCCAAGTGGATTTGGTGAAAGATGTTAGCAAGATCTTGATGTCTGTACCATAGGCGCAAGCGTAGGCATGGATGTAAACATGGATTTTTGGCACGGATATTGATATAGTCGCAGACGTAGGTGTGGGCGTAAAGATAGGCGTGGACATGGACGCATGCGTGGATTTTCCTTCAATGTTTTTTTCTAACCAAAATGCTTTTCGATGTTTTATCAAACACTTTTATTGGTATGTCAATTCCCCAAAATGATTTCAAACAATATTCACCAAAAATAATCGTAGTTTGTAAACAAGTCTAAAAAAAGAAAGAAACGTAATTGAAAGATTTGAAGAAAATTTCAACGTTTTTATTGATAAATATGCCTCTGAACAGGAAAGCGTACAAGATGCAATCCCTAGAAAGAGGTAATTACAGAAAGTTTTTGATAAAAGTTGTACATGGTAATCAAAATGATAATCGCTACTGCTATTTTCCCCAATATCCTTATGATTGCTCCAATCTTCCTTACTTCTGAGTCAGATGATTTAGACCAATCCCTTCCTTTGTGGTTCGTAGTCGTAGTTCTTAGATTGCAGTCTTTTTGTTATGTATTTCTTTAGATGAAATCCCTATTTTTTGCCTGGATCGCCCTTTCGGGTTTTCAATCCGCTGGGATAAATTTTTTTGTGTGCATGTCCCTAATTTTTGTTGGGGTCGCCCTTTCGGGTTTTCAATCCACCAGGACGCTCCTTTTTTCCTAAGTCACCTTTTTAGGGATCAAGCTTAGCTAGCTTTCTTATATATAATATTTTTTTACTGCGTTTGTATTTGCCGGATGTGGTAATTCTTCCCCATCCATTATTGTGAGGATAATACCACCACAGGAGAATGTCGTTTTTACCACAAATGGACCTTCGTAGTTGGGTGTATGTTGTACCCCAAAATTTTCCCTCCCATTTTCACTCAAGACATGCCCATTGAGGTCCCTAACTTGCCCATGGATGACCAAGAATTGACCAGACAAATTCTCCTCCTAAAGGCAATGAACCTCTAACTAGGGTTTCAATTTTCATCAAGATGTGAGAGCTCCAATGGTATCAAATGTTTTCCATGGTCCTAATTTTCCTTTAAGATTATCCATGCCAAATTTCAGGCCTTGCACAACAAGTTTGCTCACTCAACTGCTCAAATGCTTGAAAGTCAACTGTACAAGGTCAAAAGTCAACTGTGGCCTACATGCAGTCAAACTTCAAGATTTTTGGTCAACATCAACATTTTGAATTAATATCCATCATTTGATCAAGGGTTGATCATGATTCCTCAAGAAATGCTCCTAATTCATCAAAAGTCAAAAATTGCTAATTAGGGTTTCTATAGGAAAAGTCAACCAAACTTTGACCAGACATAACTTTCTCACACTTTATCAGAAATTTTTCCACCAAAGCTCATTTTGAAGATAATCCAATTCCCTATAAATTCTCTCCAGTCCTCAAGTTCAAGAAATTCCCCAATTGAGAGATACAAGCTCAGACATTGTGGGTCCTTTCAAAAAGTCAATAAAAATACCTTTTGGGTCAAAGCTTGGTACGTGAACATGGAAGATTAAATTGAGATGAAACCAAAATGGTTATTTAGAGGACATCCTAAGCTTTTTTAAAAGTACAAGAACACCCTCATAAGGTTAAAATTAAGAGAGATATGCATTGCTAAAGTTGACCAATTTTTGGAAAAGTGCATGAAGCAAATATTTGGAATTTTTCCAAATAGGCCTATCTTTTTATGTTTGAAATTTGTTTCTAACATGATCCATGACCTCTATGCCCACCCATGCATTATTATATTATTCATTCCATTTATTTTGATATTTTATTCATTAAAATTCAAAATTAAATGAATAAATAATGGAGATAACATAAGACTTGATTTGAAAGCTTTTTCCCATTAAATCGTGGGCAAATATGCTGATCATATCAAGTAAAAAACGTGCAACCAAGAGGAGAAAGAAATATTCAAATTTGGAAAGTTTTTCAAGTGAATATTTAAAACAAAACATGTACTCAATGCCATGGATTCTTGCTCCTTTTTTTTACCTAATGTGATATACTATATAAGCACAACCATTCAGTAGTACAAGGACACGCGTTGCTGCCTCCTAAAACCCTAGAAGAGGTTTCAAAAAATTTCTAAAGGAGTGCAATTATGTTTCACACGAGCCAACCAATCTCAATCAGATCCAAGCATTCAATCATCCTTCTGCGGATCCCAGGGGTGGAACCAACCCATTCTTGAAGGCCAAAGCATATAGAATCGTCCCCTGCAACAATTCACGGTTTGGTAAAATTCTCAAACCTCAAACTTTTGATTCATGTGATATAATATATTTCTTTGCATTGGTATATGTTCACAATGATGTTCTAAGTTGTTTTGAGCCATTAGTTTCAAGCATGCACGCAGAATCCCCAACTTTCCATTATTAGGGCACGAGTTTTCTTTTTCTTCGTATCTGGGTTTACAGGCTGTTTCAGCCAAAAAGAAGACCACCATCTTGATTGCAGCCTCCAAATAGGGGGTAGGGTACCATTTGCGCCTTTATTCATAGTGTTTTTGTAGGGTTGGAATTTGAGTCAGCCGGAGAAGGTGACCGGAGCTAGGCTCCGACACCGTTAACTAGCTTGGACTCCGGCGGCTTAAATGGCATGTTATCATTGGTCCATGCGAGATCTGATTTGGCGTGTTTTAAAAAGTTGACACTTTGACCAAGTTGTCATTATATTATTTGTGTTTCATTATGTAAATGAATAAACAAGCAGAGCAGTTGGCAAAGGCATAAACGTGTGAAGGAAGGGACTTGGGTTTGATCCCAGGTCCAACAATTTTCTATTTTCTTAATGTTTCTTGCAGGTTCCAGTACGTGTCATTCCAAGACTACCATCCTACGTCCTCATTCTCAACCACCAGATCATCCATTGATCCATATCTAGCGCCCAACAAGCAATCCCCATGGTGAACCCTCAAACACATCCCCCACTAAATCTGGCGCAGTCATTGGGCTTGTGTTGATCTGGGCCTAGCAGATTCAGCTTCACACCCCCAAACTACTCCACAACCACATGCCCATTGCTTTTCTTTTTTTAATTTCATTATCTTAGTTTGTTTTAATTATATTATCTTTTTAGATTCACCTTTTTAATTATTTTCATAAAATAAAAACAATAGATTTAAGTTTTTAAGTAAAATTGATTTTTGTAAATTAATTTAATTTAATTACTTTAACTTGTTTTCTTTAAACTAAAATTAAATAGAAATAGGTTAAAACTTCAAATATACCTTTCAATAAAAATACAAAAATATTTCTTTAAATCAATTAGATTTTTAGGTTTTTTAACTTCTTCTCGTTTTAATCTTCGTGCGTTTATTATTTTCCATTTTATTATTTATCAATTATGTAACTGTTTCCCGGTTTGTAGTAGTTTTAATTAGGTTTAAAATTCCGCATTTTTATTTTTATTGTGCTATTTATGTAATTGCCCCAAGGCCTTGTAATAACGTAGGAGCTTTATTTTCCGCAATTTATTCTCTACACTATTAACTGCGTAGATTAATAGGATTACATAAAAAAGACTAAAAAGAAAACGATTAGATAACCCTAAAATTCAAAGATAATATATCTGAATCAATACACTTGCACACGCTCATCCCTAGGGTATCTCCCACTCGGTTGCCTTTGAAAACGATCATAATTCTCGAAACGTGAGAATTTTTAGTGGCTGTCCTCGAGTTCAAGAGATCACAAGTCCCTCGATGATCCTTTCGACTGTTGTCTCGGTTAAAAAAGTGATCTTGAAACTTTAGGACAATTACTAAGAGTTCTTGCCCAGTTGCCTTAGTGACCGTAAATGTCCCTTCGATAGTCCCTCAACATCCAACGATAAGGCTACCTACTCACTAATAGTAGGATAACACTATTTAAAGGAAAGGAGGAAAAGAACACCTTTTTCGAGTAGGTAGGTAGTTGTTAAGTACTTGCTAAAAAAATCTATTTCACACCACACTTTTAAACATTTTCAAAAACGCTTTATCGACAGTCCTGAGGACTGATACAAGAGTTATCATAAAGCAAACAAACTTTTCAAAGCACACAAACACGAAAGCAATTTTCAAAAATGAGCAAGTACCTAAGAGCCCGTGGAAAACCACAGATGGAAAGGATGCTAACACATTCCCTTTCCATAATCTACCCCCTTACTCAGAAAATATCGAAAAAGGTATTTTTCTGTTCTTTTCACCCTTTCCTTAATTTGGATAAAAGAAAAGTATGTAGCGACTCTTGCTTACCGCACATTTACGAGTACAAAATGCAAACCAGTATATAAGTCGGTTCTGCCACCGTATCACAGAACTGGCGACTCTGCTGGGGAATTATAAAAAGTGGGGTTACCTTAGAGTTAGTTCATTATTTAACTGCTTTGTGTGCTTTGATTGCTTTACTTTTGAGGGCTTTTTTTGGGTTACTATAGATTCTACACCCAGATCAGAGGCACCTTTTAGGTAAGTAGCAATAGATCGTGGAAACTGTACGGGATATACCAACACAGTTGAAGAGATAGCTACATTGATGTAACACTTTGGTTGGTACCGGTAGCCCTTGAGTAATCAAGGAGAATACAGGGCCCCTGTGTTGTGTCATAAAGCATCAACTGACCTTAGAACATTTAATTGACCAACTTGGCCATTAGGAAGTAGTGAGATAGCCATTATTGTACCCCAAAATTTACCCTCTCATTTTTTCAATATTTCTCTCGTGTGTGATTACAAAAACATGCTTAAAGAAATAAAGAAAATGTGAAATTTTGAAGATGTTAGTGTGCCTTTCGATTAGGTTAAAAAAACAAGTTGGATTCGATTTAGAAAAGCTTTGATTGGGCAATACAGTGTCCCTTCGATCCACAAGCTGGACATATGATTTCCTTCGAGGTGGCCTCCTTTGATTCGCGTTGGACCACTAGACCCTTCGAAGCAACATACTTAGAGCATACTTTGTATGGAAATAAACGTTTCTGTATGGTGATGAACCTGGTCGAAGTGATCAAAATGAAAGAGGGGAGTATTCAAGGAGTCTTGTTGACTAAATCCCATGCACTGCCAGGGTTAAGCCTGAGGCACTGTCCATAAAACTCCAAAACTGCTGCACGACAGTCCTGCATTGCTGCCCTATTCCTCGTACCAAAATGGCAATAAAAGACTATCCCTCGAAAGCCATACGTGCAATATAACCCTTTTGTTTGAACTTTTTTGTTTTCCCTCCACAAAGCATCAACTTAAGCCACCTATAAAAAGGAGGCATCAACACACGTATGAGGGGCCTGAACATTTTTGGCAAGAAAACACTTGTGAGATTTCTCAAAATTCTCAAACACTTCTCAACATTTTTTACATTTTTACACACTAAGAAGAAACCTTCGATTCATTCCTCAAGTGACCATCAAATCACCCTTCGACCCACTCACCCAGCCATCATACAATAGGCTTTTGAGTTGTCCCATCACTTGTGATAGAATATCTTTCGACCCACTCATTCCACCTCTTTCAGTCCAATCACTACTTTCACCAAGTTGCAACTGGACTAGCCTTAGGAGGCTCCCAACGAACCCTCATTTTCCATCAGAGAAAGCAAGTACACCCCCTTCGATTTGAGGACCTCGAGAGGTAAGTTTTCTTTCAAGTTTGAGTCCATTTTATTTTAATATCATGTACATATGCCAATATAAAAAAATAGACATTTCCAAACTATTGCTTTAGCCTTCGATTCTGACTGCCTGTAGGATAAACGTGGACATTTCTAGATTATATTTTCGGTTTTGACTGCCTGTGTGTCAGGAAAAAAAATCAGCCATAGTCTAGTTTTTATGCTAACCCCTGGATCGTAGTTATATCTGGATATTGCATTTTTAGACTGTAAGACAGGTTGGTTATACCCTTCGATTGGATCTTGCATAAGCCTTTTGAATCATACTTTGAATACCCCATATGATACAAAGGGCCAACAAGGAACGTGTGACAAGGTATGAATGTTGTTGCTTCTGGGCCTCAAGTGAAGGGCAGAACTATGTTGATTTCTAGGCAGAATTGAAAAGCGTGACCATCTTGATTCCAGCTCCCAGTCAAAGGAGTCAGAAATCCAAATCGAAGGAAGTCAAGAAGTGCAGATTCGAAGGGTGTTTCAATCCAAATCGAAGGGTCCATTTCACTTGAATTTATTTTATTTTCATCTTTATATTTCCACGCAATTCGATATGGTTGTAATAACATAGGTTTTATTTCTTGCATCTTTTATTACTTGTGTACAAATGCTAGTAATTAAGTGTGTATGACAAGATAAAATAAACGAATATACGACTTTCAAATACAAGAAAAAATGCATGCAATCAAACACACTTGCACACTAGCACCTTTAGGGTAATCCCATTTTGTGGTCTATCGGAAAAATAGTCATGTCCCTCGAACATGGGAGTTTTAGCAAAGATCCTCGATAAAAGATCGTAGTCCCTCGATGACCCTCGATGTTGCCTTCGGTAAACGATCTAGTCCCAAAAACGAAATTGCTAAAACATTCCATAGGTTGCCTTCCATGACTATACAAACGTCCCAACGCTCGTCCCTAAACATCCAACAATGGGGCTTCTTACCAAATTGATGATAAGATAGCCATATCTAAAGGAGGAGGAAAATAACATCTAAGACTTTTTGAGTAGGTAGGTTCGCTCTTAGTTACTCGCTTGCTCACAACAAAATCATTTTTATACACCCACACTTTCATTTTGAAAACATTTTTAAGACAACACTTTGTACGCGTTCTTATAGAGACGAGAACCGTTACAAAGACACCTTTTCAAAATCACTTTCAAAATACATCTTACAAACACATCTTTGAACTATTTTCCAAACAAACACTTTGTACGCGTTCTTATAGAGATGAGAACCATTACAAAGACGTTTTTTTTCAAAATACTTTTAAAATCCACAAGCACATTCAAACAAAAGCAAGTGATCTAGCGAGTAACTAAGATCCCATGGAAAACCATGGATGAAAAGGGTGCTAACACCTTCCCTTTTCATAATCTACCCCCCGAACTCAAGAAAACATCTCTAAAGGTCTTTCCTGTGCTTTTTCACCTTTCCTTATTAGATAAAAGAAAAGTCGGTGGTGACTCTTGCTAAACCGCAACATTTGCGAATACAAACGCAAAACACCCAAGTCAGTTCTCCCACCGTATCACTGAACTGGAGACTCTGCTGGGGAGATACTTAAACGTGGGGTTACCTTAGGGTTATATCACCTTTACTTTCTTTCTTTGTTTGACTTGTATGCTTTACATTTTGTTCTTTGTTTGGGCTTGCTTTGATCCTCCACCTGGATCTGAGACACCTCTTTAGGTAAATAGCAATAGATTGTGGAAACTGTACGGCATAGACCGATATGGTTGAAACAATGGCTATGATAGTGACGTATTTGTGGATACCGGTATCCCTCGTGGTGAATCGAGGAGAATACCTGGCCGCTGAGTGGTGTCATAAAGCACTAATTTACTTTAGAACCCTAATTGAACAAACTTGGCCATTAGGACGTAGTTAGATAACTGATTTCAGTGTAGAGATGAAAATTGGTTGATACTCGATACTACACTCATTGAGGTTGGGATTTTGGGATATCCCGGCCGCAAGAAAAGATTAATTGTGCTGAGACAATGCCTAAGAGAAAGGTCGGTGATATTGAGATCCTTTAGAACCCGATCACTATTACTAGGACAGGTTGAGCCAACTAAACTTCAAGAGGATACTTACCTATAAAACCTCATGCAAGCCTAAAACATAGGGATTTGTTTTCTCTGTGTGTATATATTTACTTTTACATAACATCATAAACATCATAAGCATCACGAGCATGCTCACTAACCATTTCAAGGATTTAGAAATTTATCTTTGTTTTTATTTTGTAGGTAATGAATTCCGTCCAAAGAAACACCATCTGAATCAACTTTGTAAAAGTACACCCTCAGCTTCAAGAGTTAGCCTTAAGAGTGCCCGGGGATTCTCCTTTTACCAAGAAATACGGTCGACTCCTCAGTTTGGCTACATCCAGTTTCCAAGAAGAGATGATGTGTGTGTTGTTCCAATTATTTGATCCCATACATCATTGTTTCACTTTCCCAGACTATCAGTTGGTACCTACACTGGAAGAGTTTTCTCTACTCTTAGGGGTGCCCGTGCTTGATCAGATACTATTCACCATTCTAGAAGGGATTCTAAAGCTCGAAGTCATCGCTGAAACTTTGCATATGAAGAGAGCCAACATCATAGCCAATTGGGAGACAAGAAGCGGGGTTAAAGGTTTCCTAGCCAAGTTTCTATTGGAGAAGGCTCATTCATTCTAGGATGACATGGATTTCCAAGATTTCGAAGACACCCTGGCTTTTCTCATTTATGGTTTGGTTCTATTCCCCAACTCGGATCAATTTATAGATGTTAATTCCATCAAAATTCTTATCTCTCGCAATCTCGTACCTACCTTACTGGGAGACATATTGCATTGTCTTCATACCCGCACCATGAAGAGGAGAGGTACTCTTTTGTGTTGTATTCCCCTACTCGCTAAGTGGTTCACTTCACACCTACCTCAATCAGTATTGAAGAACGAGCAAAGACTAACATGGTCTTAAAGGATGATGTCCCTCACCCATTCTGACACCCATTGGTGTTCGAGATCCTTGGAAGATGTCTCTATCATTGAATGCTGTGGGGAATTCCCTAACGTCCCTTTGCTCGGTATTAGGGGAGGCGTCACCTATAACCCCTGCTTAGCTCTTCGACAGTTTGGGTATGCTCGGAGAGACGGTCCTCATGAGATGCTCATTCAAGGTCTGGTGTTCGACTATGACAAAGAAGACTAAGGTTATCGCCAGAAGCTTACACGAGCCTGGAGAATGGTGAACAAGGTGGACAGTAGGACTCTGGGACACAAGAACTCTATCCCTCTCGAGCCTTATCTTAGGTGGGTATGGGCCCATGCTCAAAGTCTCGTGATGCCCTATACTTCCATCCTCCCTGTTATCATAGAGCCTGTTGTTGAAGGAGACGTCTCATACACTGTCCTTCATCTTGACATGCCTACCTCTCTCGAAGACTTGCAGAAATCTTGGGTTTAGTTGAAGGAAGAGCGAGACACATTTGAAACCCAATTTTACGCCAGTGAGAAGAAGGTTTTGGAACTCACCAAACTGCTTCATGAAGAGCGGAATCTGAACACCTACATCGCTCCAAAGAGGATGCGTTTGAATTTTTTGTCTTAGGAGTTTTTGTTGTATTTTGTTTATTTCATTGTAAGCCCAAAGATGCATGATGTATTCAAACTTGGATCTAATATAACGTGTGTTCCTTTTGGTTTGAGCAAATTTAAATCTCTAATTTCCTTGAAATCATTTGCATATTGCATCTTCATTCATCATAACATCATACATGTTTCTTACAACAGGTCTCCTTATCCTTCTACTGTTTATTTCAGTGAGATGGATATTGAACAGACAATGAAAGATCTTCAGGCGCAGAAGGCCCAGTTTCAACAAATGCTCTTGACTCTGACAAAAGGACAAGAGGAGTTGAAGACCCTACTGGCCAAAGAGAAGAAGAAGAAAGCGAAGAAACCAACCGGTATTGTGATCATGGGAAGAAGGTTTAAAGGATAAGCCATATGGACTTTGGACTTTGCAACATCATCGGGTGAAAGAGATAATCAAGAAGATAGGACCAAGGAACTAAACAACAATCCAACATCCGAAGAAGAGGAAGAACCTGATTACTCTGAGGAACAGTATCCTCCTGCTGATAACAAATACAAAGAGCTAGAGGATCGTTTCAATTCTATGGAGGTCCAGAGGGTACCCGGACTGGATTTCGAAGAGTTAGGACTTGTCTCAGGGGTTGTCATCCCACAGAAGTTCAAGGTCCCCACTTTCACTAAATATGATGGTGTCTCTTGCCCGAAGCTACATTTAAGGTCATACGTCAGAAAGATTCAACCCCATATGGCTGATAAAAATCCGTGGGTGCATTTCTTCCAAAAGAGCTTGTCAGGGATGCAGTTGGATTGGTTCTATCAATTGGAAGGGAGAAATATTCGCAATTGGGAAGATTTGGCTTCCGTCTTCTACAAACAATACCAGTATAATACTGATTTAGCTCCAACTCGAACGCAATTGCAAAGCATGTCTATGGATGCAGGTGAAGGTTTCAAAACTTATGCTCAAAAATGGAGGGATCTCGCAGGCAGAGTCCAGCCCCCTCTATCTGACAGAGAATTAGTGGATATGTTTCTAGGCACATTGTTGTACCCCAAAATTTGCCCTCCCATTTCCTCAACATTTTCTCATCACAAAACCCTTGGAGCTCAAGATCCAGTTAGGGTTTCCTCTGCTCAAGACTTCTCCTTGCACTGTTGACCCAAATTAGGGTTTGTGTTTGCACAAAGATGTTTTGACCTAAAAAGCATAAGATGACTTTCATGCTTCATGTTGGACTCCCAAGTTTATCCATACCAAGTTTCAAGTCTTGATTCCAAATTTTGCCCAGTCAATTGGACAGTTGACCTAGAAATCAACTATATTGAGGAAAAAGTCAACTGTGGCCAATTGACAGTCAAATATCATGAAAATTGACCCACATCAACATTATGAACTCACATGGACCATTTGATCAAGTTTGGATCACAATTCCACAATAAATTTGATCAGATCATCAAAAGGGCAAAATGGTCATTTTTAGGGTTTTGACTGCACCAAGGCAATTTTTGACTGTTTAACCTAGCCAATGGCAAACCAAGCTCACATATGGACTCAAGGGCCCCATGGAATTATCTTGACATGCTCAACAAGTTGAAAAGATCCCAAGTACACAAGATTGACAGTTGAATTTCCCAGTCAATTGATCAATTCTGACTGTATACTGAAAAGTCAAACTTTGACTTTTTGGTCAAAATCAAGGGTCAAGATTCATTTTTCATCAAAACATGCCAAATCATGAAACTTGTTCACCAAGAAATCAAAAAAATGCAAATTAGGGTTTGAAATGAAAATTTTTCATAACTTAGAATTTTTCTAAGTTATGGAAAATCCTAATTTTTTCCCAACTTTGCCCCACTTTCTCACCAAGATTCATTTGGATTCAAACAAAAGTCAAAACATGAAAGTTGTAGCTTGTTGCACAATCTAAAACTTTGGTTCACAAAGTTTTCCCAAATGAGGCTTGTATCTCAAGTTACAATTTTTGGAATAAGGGTACTAAACCATTCTTAACTTAGTGAAATTTTAACCTATTTTGGCAAGGTTTTCTACCTAACTTCAAGGCCATTTTCCATACACTTCCACTTGGAATTTCACTTTTCATTTCAAATATGGATTGTAGTACACATTCCAAGATTTCCAAAATGTCCAAGAACTTCTCAAACAACCTCATGGTTAGGGAGAATCGAATTTTGCAATATGGCAAAAACTCACTTTTGATTAGGCCAAGTTACATGTTCATAGCACTATGCATTTCAATCTCAGCTTGCACAACTTGATTACAGGCCTTTTATCTCAATTACACTCATAAATTTAATGCATATTCATTGTGCCAAGACCATGTTCTTTGTGTTCTAGCATTGCATAGTGGATTGATCCCAAAATAGATAAAGTACTTTATCCATTTTTGCAAAAGCAAGCTTTATGTCAAATTGAAAATCCAAGCAAGTACAAATACAATCTAATTGGCACAAGATTATGAGCATAACACACTGATCAAGGAGGAGTTTTGCAGCATGATTAGGGGCCCTCTACATGCCTAGAACACAACTTGGTTTTTCTTGCTTAAGTGTTAAGAAACATCCCATATCACAACAGAACTTTCATCTCAGCATTAGTAACCTTAAGCAAATATTGTAGACACATTCCAAACATCCTAACCAAGCTGAAGCACGACCCTAAGACCATCAACACCTCCCCATTGCCAAAATCACTCTCAAACTGCAAAAACAGAGCTACCTCTGCAGATTGAGTTCCAACTCTCAATCCTTTCAAGCATTCTTGCCCAAACCACTTCAGACACCTTCCCTACCATCAATCCAAACTATCCAAAGCCTTAGAAGCAACCTGTAACTCCTCTAACCCTTTTGGACATTTTCACTTTTCTGATTTGCAGGTGAAGAGCTCTAGCACGATTCAAAAGGTCTCAAGATAAAGTAAAGCTTGGAATAACATCCCTGGACATCAAGGAAGCTATACCAATCATCACCTTGCACTGAAAGCTTCTCCATTGCCAGATAGAACCTCAACTGAACAGGTAAGTTCATGAACTCGTATCTCTCTTATTAGGCATTGTTAGCTTTAGGTTTGTGAAGATAATATGTCACATTCATAGCCCTGAACATGCCCATGTAATTAGATTTCATTTATGTTATGTGTGCTGCAAGAATTTTGAGCCTGAACATGGAAGAAAACTTAGGTCAGGATTTGGGAATGTCAAAATTCTCTCTCATTTCTGAGAGTTAGGATGAGTTTTTTTATATATTTGGAATCGTGATTCAATGCTTAACATTTCTTATGTTGGAAGTTTGTGCAAAAGATCAAGGAATCAGGATGTTTGAACTTGGTCACAGGCGCGCGTTTTTGTGAACGTTATTGGCTGGAGGTTGAAGAAGGGTTATCTGGGTTGGGCTTGCTTCTGAGTTACTTTTCACACCACATTTCTAATTTCACACCCCCTGAGCCCAATTTGTGTATTTTATTGATTTCTTGATTTTTCTTTTTTCATTTTGGTTTATTTATTTTTCCTAATGATATTAAAAACATAAAAAAACATTTTTACACCATTTTTCTATTTTTTAGGCATTTATTTGTTTATATGGACATTTATACATAAATATATATATATATATATATATATATATATATATATATATATATATATATATATATATATATATATATATATATATATATATATATATATATATATATATATATATATATATATATACTATTATTTAGAAAACTAAAAAATAGTGCAAATATATTTTATTTCTGATTTTTGTTTCATTTTTCTTTTGAAAATATTTTATACAAAATATACTTTTTTTTTATAAATATTAAATATTATTATTTATATATATATAGTACTTATTTAATAAACAATAAAGATATATATATATATATATATATATATATATATATATATATATATATATATATATATATATATATATATATATATATATATATATATATATATATATATATATATATATATATATATATATATATATATATATATATATATATATATATATATATATATATATATATATATATATATATATATATATATATATATATATATATATATATATATATATATATATATATATATATATATATATATATATATATATATATATATATATATATATATATATATATATATATATATATATATATATATATATATATATATATATATATATATATATATATATATATATATATCAAAATACATACACTTTTTATTTTATTTTTTTATTTTATTAATATTTAATATAAAAATACTTTTTGTAAATATATTTCATTTTATTTTATTTTTGTACATAATAAACAAATACTTGTATTAAATTAAATAATATATATGTTACTTAATGAAAATTAGGGTTTTACCCTAAATATGAAAATTTTCCAAAAATAATCTTTTTTATTTTTTATTTATTTGACATAAATAATACCTTTTTTTCATATACATAAAAACCTTTTTGCATTTTTGCATCTTTATTGTATTTTTTATTTATTTAATTTATGCAATCAATTATTTGTAAATATTCCAAAAATGGTGTAATAGCTAGGTTTAATTTCTTTGTCTAAATATCCCCCCATTTGAACATTTGTACCCCCCTTCCCATATTGTGTTGTAATAGTGTAGGAATTTTACTTTTCACACTTTAAACGCTTCCTAAATATACCATGCTAGAATTAGGGTTTGTATGCAAATTAAAAGAACAAAATAGCTTGACCTAATTTCAAGATAATAAAAGCATGAAAAATGGACAACACATATCACACTTACACCCCCTAGGGTATTCCACTTTGTTGCCTTCAAATAAATGGGCCATATTGCATGTTAGGTCTCTTTAGGCAAAACAAACAAATCAAATGATCATAGTCCCTCGATGACGCTTTCAAAATGTTGCCTAAACAAATGATCAAGTCCCTTAAAGAAAATTGCCCAAAGATACTTAGCACCATTGCAATTATGGTCTAAACGATGACCCGCGCCCGTCCCTTTCACATCCTAACATGAGATTGTCCACCAAATACAATGGTGGATCAAACTTATTAAAAGGGTTAAAACATAGCAATAAACTTTGAGAAATTTAGGAGTAGATAACCTCTTAGTTACTTGAATCAAAACTTGCAAAAACAAAACACTTGCCTATTTTCTAAAACCACACCTCACAACACTTTCAAAACAACTTTCAAAAACAAATGAAAACCTTTTCAAAAGACATACACCTTTGTATATGTCCCAACATGGATCATTACAAAGGTTGCCACCACATTGGCCTCTTTTCAAAACATTTTCAAACCCACACACACAAAGTACCATTTCAAACAATTGAAAATTAAGGCAAGTTGATCTAAGCAAGTAACTAAGAGCCCATGGATAACCATGGATAGAAAGGGTGCTAATACCTTCCCTTTCTATAATCTACTCCCCGAACCCAAGAAAACATCTCAAAGGTTTTTGCTGTGCTTTTTAACCTTTCCTTAGGATAAAATAAAAAGTCGGTGGCGACTCTTGCTCAACCGAAACATTTGCGAAAACAAACGAAAAACCATAGTCAGTTCTCCCACCGTATCACAGAACTGGCGACTCTGCTGGGGAGAAATTTTTAAAGTGGAGTAACCTTAGGGCTTAGATCACCCTCTTGCATGACTAATTGTTTGAATTGTTTGCTTTACATCTTGGTTCTATTGTTTGGGTTTGCAAATCCTACACCCGGATTTTAGGAAACATTCATAGATAGCAATACGTTGTGGAAACTGTGCGGGGTATACCGACACTATCGAAGCAATAGCTATATTAGTGCGACATATTTGTGAGTACCGGTAACCCTTGAGTTCAATCAAGGAGAGTACGGGGCCGCTGAGTGATGTCACTAAGCACTAATGACCTAGAACCTTACTTGACCATCTTGGCCTTTTATTAGGGGTAGTGAGATGACCGGCTTTGGTGCAGTCCGAAGTTGGTAGATACTCGATACTACACTCATTGAGGGTTGTTTTCTTGGAATATTTTGGTCGCTAGTTAAGTGGCTAAACCAAAACAATGAACAATGAAAACAATCAAATGATATTGAGCTCCTTAGAACCCGGTTACTATTTATAGGACAGGTTTTTAAGCCAACTACACTCAAGAGGGTACTTACCTATGAAACCCCATGCAAGCCTGAAACTAGGGTTTTGTGTGAATTGTTTGTACATATGTTTTGTGCAATAATCATAAACATCATAAAACATCATATGCATTTACTAACCATTTCAAGGGTTTGGATCTTCATCTTTGTTCTTGTTTTGTAGGTCATGGAAATTCCTCGCAGAAACACCATTCAAGTCAACCTTGTGAGAATCTCTCCTCAACTCAAGGAGCTCACCTCAAGAATTCCGGAAAATTCATCCTTCAGTGAAAGACATGGTAGACTGCTCAGCCTAGTCAACACCAACATTGAAGAAGACATGATGAAAGTGCTATTCCAGTTCTTTGACCCTCTTCACCACTGTTTCACTTTCCCCGATTACCAGTTGGTGCCCACTTTGGAGGAGTTTTCTCAACTCCTGAGAATTCCTATCCTTAATCAACTACCCTTCAACGGTACGAAAAAGGAACCAAAGCCGGAAGATGTTGCTCGAGCATTACATCTACAACCATCCGACATCAAGGGGCATTGGGAAACCAGAAGCGGCATCAAAGGATTCTTAGCAAAATTCTTGTTTGAGAAGGCACAAGAATGTTGGAATTCATTGGAACTACAAGCCTTTGAAGAAATTGTGGCACTCCTTATCTATGGGTTGGTCTTGTTCCCAAATCCTGACCAATTGGTAGATGTCAACGCCGTCAAAATCTTCTTGTCCAGAAACCCAATACCAACATTGCTTGGGGACATCCTTCACTCGTTTTACACACGAACAATGAGAAAGAGGGGTGTTCTCATGTGCTGTACTCCCCTCCTTGCAAGGTGGTTTATTTCGCACCTTCCATAATCTGTCTTGAAAAATGACCAAGGTTCAAGGTGGTCCCAACGATTGATGACTCTTACTCACTCTGATGTACATTGGTGTTCTCGGTCCAGAGAAAATGTCATCATCGTCGATCATTACGGAGAATTTCCTAATGTTCCTTTACTTGGAATTAGAGGAGGTATCACCTATAACCCTTGCCTAGATTTGAGACAATTTGGATATGCACGGAGGGATGGCCCTCATGACATGTTGATTCCTGACCTAGTTTTTGACTTCGACAACGATGTGCAAGGACTTCGCCAAAGATTCATCAGAGCTTGGGGAAAACTCAACAAGGTTGATAGCAAGACTCTGGGACACAAGAACTCCATCCCCCTTGAGCCTTATCTCAAGTGGGTACGAACCCGAGCCCAAAGTCTGATGATGCCTTATCCTCATGTTCTCCCTATGATTAAAGAGCCCGTCAAGGAAGGAGAGGTTCCCTACACCATCCTACATCCAGACATGCCTACATCGTTGGAGGAAATGCAGAAAAGTTGGATTCAGCTCAAGGAAGAACGGAATACTTTTGAAGCTAGCTTCTACGCCAGTGAGAAGAAGGTTCTAGAGCTTACCCGCCGACTCCACGAGCAAGAGGCCCTCAACACCTACATCGCACCAAAGAGGATGCGCAATGTCTTTTTGCCTTGAGAAGTTATTTTGTAATATTTGGCCCATGAGGCATTTATGTACTAACAAATTTCTTCTTATTAATAGGACGTGCGTTCTTCTTTGTCTGAAACAATTTTGAGTGTCCTAAATCCTTGAATGCATTGCATACATAAGCATACCATTCATCATGTGCATAGACAGGTCTCATTCCAGGTTTCCTTATCTGTCTGCTGTTTATTTCAGTAGGATGGATCTCGAGCAAACAGTCAAAGACCTACAAGCTCAAAATGCACAGTTCCAGCAACTCCTGATGACCTTGGCTAAGGGTCAGGAGGATATCAAGACTCAATTGGGGAACAAAGACCCAGTGAAAAAGAAGAAAAAGAGACTCGGGGTGGCTACTTTGGGGAGAAGATTTGACGGAGAAGCTCGGAGAGTGCTTGAATTTCCTCCTACTTCTGATGAAGGAACCAGCAAAGGAGGTGGAGCTGCGGTACCTTCCGAGTCTGATGCGGAAGAAGAAGAGGTCGAAGAGGATGAAGATTATACTGATCAACAATACCCTCCAGCTGATGATAAATACAAAGGGCTAGAAGACAGGTTGGCCGCCATGGAGCTACAAAGAGTACCGGGTTTGGATTTTGAAGACTTGGGTTTGGTTGCCGGGATTGTGATTCCCCCAAAATTCAAAGTGCCAGTGTTTGTAAGGTATGATGGGCTGTCCTGTCCAAAAATGCATCTTAGGTCCTACGTGAGAAAGATCCAGCCCTATACGGCAGATAAAAACCTTTGGATTCATTTCTTTCAAGACAGCCTTTCTGGAGCTCAATTGGAGTGGTTTTATCAGCTAGAGGGAACCAGCGTTCGAAATTGGGAAGATTTGGCCACCGCTTTCTACAAACAATACCAATACAATTCTGACCTTGCCCCTACTCGTACCCAACTTCAGGGTATGTCGTTAGGAACAGGCGAAGGATTCAAAGAATACGCACAAAAATGGAGGGATTTGGCTGGCAGGGTGCAACCTCCTTTAACCGATCGTGAACTTGTTGATATGTTTCTAGGGACCCTATCTGGGCCATTTTTCAATCATCTGATTGGTAACTCTTCCGCGGGGTTTACCGATTTGATCTTAACAGGCGAAAGAATAGAAGCTGGCATCAAGTCAGGAAAGATTCAGAAGGGTGTTGCTGCAAGTACTGAGAAGAGGCCTTTTAAGAAAGAAGCAAGTGCCGTCTATGGTCCTAGAAGACAAGTCAAGCCAGAAAGTCGCCAAGCCGTCAATGCTTTGGTCATTTCCAAACCTGTTGCTGCTTCTCAGCAGTACAATCAACAAAGAGGTGAAAGGCCCAAGAGACAGTATACTCGGTTGAGTATGACCTTGTCACAAATTTTACCCCAACTGTTATCAACCAACTTGGTGACCATCAAAGAAGCTCCTAAAGTCGTGAATACTGCATCTCCTAAGTATAACCCAAATGCCCGTTGTGCTTATCATTCTGATAGCCCCGGGCATACTAATGATGATTGCTGGGCCTTGAGAAACAAAGTGCAAGATCTTATCGACACGAAGGAAATTCAGTTTGAAGTGCCTGAGAGGCCGAATGTTGTAACTGCTCCTATGCCCCAGCATAGAGTAAATGCCATTGAGGAAGAGTTGTATGCTGTTTCAGTGAATGATGTTGCTACCCCTCTGTTGACTGTTAAGAGGAACTTACTACTAGCCGGTTTATTTCCGGGTTGTAGCAAGGGTTATCTCCTATGTGCTGTTATCCCTATCGGTTGTCCGCTACTGAAATCAGGCATCCAAAGCCTGATGGATAGCAAGGAAATTCTGTTCAAGAAAACTGCTGTTCTGTTTGTTTCCGTTGAATAAATATCTGTTGTCACAATTTACAATCCTGCCAAGGCTCCCATGAAGAAACCAGTCCAAATTATGTCTGTTGCACCCATTACTATTACTGTTCCGGGGCCTCTCCCATATGAGTCTGATAAAGCGGTCCCCTGGCATTACGGGGCCGACGTATATGTGCTTGGGGTGAAGCAGGAGTTCAACACCAATACCAGTATCAGTAACATCACTGGTCCCGCCAAGATTACCCGCAGTGGCAGGCTCTTCTCGCCTGACATTGCACCGCCAGTTATCCGAAAACCTCTCACCATCACACCCGCAAGTGTGCATGTTCCAATTCAAGTTCCTGTGTCTACTACTGCCGCCGAGTCCTCTGATACTCGGGGCAAAGAAGTTGCTACCGATTTTCCTTCCAGGACGGAGGCACCAAAAAAGACTGCTGTGGAAGCCTCCCAACAAGAAATGGAGGAAATTCTTAAAATCATCAAAAGGAGTGACTTTAACGTTGTTGAACAGTTGGGGCATACTCCCTCCAAAATCTCTATGCTATCATTGCTGCTATGCTCAGAGGCCCATGCAAAAGCCCTGATTTCATTTCTGAAAACGGGCCATGTGCCGCAAGAGACCTCCGCGGATCAATTCACTGACTGTGTGGCTAATTTGACGGCTGACAATGGCTTGGGGTTCTCAGATGCTGACCTTACCGCCAAAGGGAAAATTCACAATGATGCCCTGCATGTTTCCATAGAATGCAGGGGCACTACTCTCGCGCACGTGTTAGTGGATACCGGCTCTTCCCTGAATGTTTTACCCAAGAAGGCATTGGACCGCTTAGATTGTGAGGGTCTGGAGTTGGAACCTAATAACATCATTGTTAGAGCCTTCGACGGTTCTAAAAGGATGGTGCACGGTGAGGTAGACATCCCTATTCGTGTGGGTTCCCAGGTTTTCGACTCAACGTTCTATGTAATGGATATTCGTCCATCTTACTCCTGCTTGTTGGGTCGACCCCAAAGCTGGGGCAGTAACCTCCACTCTACACCAAAAGCTCAAATACCCTGTCAAAGGGAAGATTGTTACTGTACAGGGTGAGGAGGAATACATGGTTAGTCACTTGAATTCATTCCGGTATATCGAGATGGACGGGGAGTTTATTGAAACCCCCTTTCAGCATTTTGAGGAAGTACCTCCAATTTTGGCATCAGCTGAAGCAGTGGTTGAAGAAGACTTTCCGTTGAAGATGGCATCCTTGAAGGATGCCCGAGCTGTAATCGAGAAAGGCAATTGTGCAAACTGGGGTCAGCTTCCTGACTTCACTCAAAAGAACGACAAGTTTGGGCTGGGCTTTACTGCAGAGGCTCAGAGGGCTGTGCGCAAGGAAAAGATCAAAAAGGCTCCAGTGTTTATCACCAGTCCAAGGGTGAATGCTATTGAGGAGGATGTAGAGGAAGCAGAGTTTGACAGTTGGATCTATCCAACTACCAGCAACGGACCAAGCAACTGGACGGCAAAGGATTTTACACCTATCACATTTGTCATGCAGTAATTATTTCTTTTGATTTCCAATTTGTAACAAACAATATGTTAAAACTTTATTGGCTCGGTGTCCTACCCGGGGCATCATAGCTACATTTGTGAGGGCTTTTTGTATGACATTTCCATATATCATCAATCAAAACATTGGACGTTTGTTGCATTTCAAATCTTGTGCTCTTTTTCTCTCTGTGTTATATATTGCAAAACAGCTATATTTACACACACTCACTTATACAGGTTTCAATCCACTCTGGATCTCACTGGTAACAGCTCTACTACCGCCAGTTATGACTTCGAGAATCCGATCAACTTGGCCGAAGACGAAGGTGAAGATGATTGCGAAATGCCTGGTGAACTCGCAAGACTGCTACTCCAGGAAGAGAGGGCTATTCAACCACATGAAGAGCCGGTGGAAACAATTAACCTGGGTACGGAGACAGATAGGAAAGAGGTCAAGATTGGGGCTAATCTAGAGCTCAGTGTGAAGCAACGATTGATCCAGATGCTACATGATTACATGGAGATCTTTGCTTGGTCATACGAAGATATGCCTGGTTTGAATGCCGACATTGTAGTTCATCACCTGCCAACTAAGGAAGACTGCCCTCCGATAAAGCAAAAGGTTCGCCGCATGTGCCCAGAGATGTCTGAAAAGATCAAGGCTGAGGTTATGAAGCAATTCGATGCCGGATTTCTAGCAGTAACTTCTTACCCTCAGTGGGTTGCCAATGTGGTTCCAGTGCTGAAGAAGGACGGTAAAGTCAGAATGTGTGTTGACTATAGGGATTTAAACAGGGCAAGCCCCAAGGATGATTTTCCTCTACCTCACATTGACGTTCTCGTTGACAATACTGCTCAACACAAGGTTTTCTCCTTCATGGATGGGTTTTCAGGGTATAATCAGATCAAGATGGCTCCGGAGGATATGGAGAAGACTACCTTTGTGACTCAGTGGGTCACCTTCTGTTACAAGGTCATGCCATTCGGATTGAAAAATGCTGGGGCAACCTATCAACGTGCCATGGTTGCTTTATTTCATGATATGATCCATCATGAGATTGAGGTATACGTTGATGACATGATTGCAAGGTCTCAAACTGAGGAGGAGCACCTTGATCATCTGAGGAAGCTATTTGACCGACTGAAGTTATATAAGCTGAGGTTAAATCCCAACAAATGCACCTTTGGGGTGAGGTCCGGAAAATTGCTAGGTTTCATTGTAAGTGATAAAGGTATTCAGGTGGACCCTGCCAAGGTAAAAGCCATACAAGAGATGCCAACTCCAAAGACAGAGAAAGAAGTCAGAGGCTTCCTGGGACGACTGAATTACATTTCCCGATTCATCTCAATTCATCTCACATCTGACTGCTACTTGTGAGCCAATCTTCAAATTACTGAAGAAAGATCAAGTAGTACGCTGGAACGATGAATGTCAGGCTGCCTTTGAAAAGATAAAGGAATATCTCCAAGAGCCTCCCTTTCTTATGCCGCCAGTGGAAGGAAGACCTCTGATACTATATTTGACAGTACTTGACAATTCAATGGGGTGTGTGCTGGGACAGCATGACGAGTCTGGCCGAAAAGAGCACGTTATTTATTACTTGAGCAAAAAGTTTACCGACTGTGAGTCTCATTACTCATTGCTTGAGAAAACTTGCTGCGCTCTAGTATGGGCTGCTCGCCGGCTGAGACAGTATATGCTGACTCACACTACTCTGTTAATTTCAAAGATGGATCCCATCAAGTACATATTTGAAAAGCCCGCTCTGTCTGGAAGAATAGCGAGATGGCAAATGATCTTAACAGAATATGATATCCAGTATACAACTCAGAAATCAATCAAAGGAAGTGTGCTGACAGATCATTTTGGCACACCAACCTGTGGACGATTACCAATCATTGAACTTTGATTTTCCGGACGAAGACATCATGGTGGTAACTGACTGTGAAATACCTGGACCGGATGAAGGACCTATGGAAGGATCCCGATGGTCTATGCATTTTGATGGAGCCTCCAATGCTTTGGGTAACGACGTCGGCGCTGTAATCATATCTCCCAAAGGAACTCATACTCCACTCACGCCCGATTGTGTTTCAACTGCACCAACAACATGGCAGAATATGAGGCATGTATCATGGGTCTTCAAGCCGCAATCGACTTAAGGATCAAGTTTCTGAGTGTCTTCGGAGATTCCGCTCTCGTGATCAATCAGATCAAAGGCGAGTGGGATACGAAACACCCCGAATCTTATTCCTTACAAGGAGTATGTGTTGACCTTGCTTCCCCACTTTGAAGAGATAACTTTTGAGCACTTCCCAAGAGAGGAGAATCAGCTAGCAGGACGCACTAGCTACGATGTCTTCAATGTTCAAAGTTAAATGGGACAATGAGGCTCCCCGAATCGTTATCTGGAAGTTGGACGAACCGACATACTGCTGCGATCTTGAGGCCGAAAAGGTGACTGAAAAACCCTGGTATCATGAGGTGAAGAGGTACTTGGAAGCTCAGGAATACCCTGCAGGTGCATCTGTCAATGACAAGAAGTTCATGAGGAGGTTTGCGGCAAAATTCTTCCTCAGTAACGACATCCTCTACAAACGGAATCATGATTCAACTCTACTACGTTGTGCGGATAAGGCTGAAGTAGAGAAAATCATGATAGAACTGCATGAAGGTACATTCGGAACACATTCCAGTGGACACACCATGGCAAAGAAAATCCTTAGGGCAGGATATTTCTGGTCTACCATGGAAGCCGATTGTTACCAACACTCTCGAACTTGTCACAAATGCCAGATCTATGCTGACAAGGTGCATATTCCTCCAGTTCCTCTGAACGTCCCTGACGGCACCTTGGCCTTTTGCAATGTGGGGCATTGATATGATCTGTGAGATTCGACCGACGGCATCCAATGGGCATCGCTTCATCTTGGTGGCGATCGATTACTTCACGAAGTGGGTTGAGGCAGCTTCCTACGCAACGGTAACCAAGAGTGTCGTGGCACGTTTCATCCGGAATAATCTAATCTGTCGGTATGGCGTCCCGGAAAGAATCATTACGGACAATGGTACCAATCTCAACAACAAGATGATCACTGAGCTCTGCGAACAATTCAAGATACAACACCACAATTCTTCTCCCTACCGGCCGAAGATGAATGGGGCTGTAGAGGCAGCCAATAAGAATATCAAGAAAATTGTGCAGAAGATGACAGTGACCTATAAAGATTGGCACGAGATGTTACCGTTCGCCCTTCATGGGTACCGTACCTCAGCAAGGACGTCAACCGGGGAAACTCCTTTCTCCTTGGTCTATGGCATGGAGGCAGTCCTGCCAATTGAAGTCCAGATACCCTCTCTCCGGATAATGAAGGATGCAGACTTGAATGAAGATGACTGGATACAGACTCGACTTGATTAATTAAACCTGATTGACGAAAAGAGGCTCACCGCTATCTGCCATGGTCAGACGTATCAAAAACGGATGATCAGGGAATTCAACAAGAAAGTCAGACCACAAGAGTATCAAGTTGGGGACCTGGTAATCAAACGCATCATCCTTCCTCAAAGTGATCCCCGGGGCAAATGGGACCCCCTACTTACGAAGGGACATTTGTGGTTAAACATGTGTTCTCAGGAGGAGCCATGATCCTAACCACCATGGATGGTGACGACCTTCCTCACCCTGCCAATGCAGACATAGTGAAAAGATACTACGCATGAATAAAAGACCCGCTAGGTTGACGTACCTAGGCAAAAGTAAGGGCTTCCCGGCGAACCAAAAGGGTTCGGGCAAAAATAAGGGATGAAATGAAAAATCTGTACAACCCGGCAAGTCGAAAACCTGAAAAGGCGGCTTGGGCAAAAATGGGTATCCCGGTGGACTGAAAACCCGAAAGGGCGGTCCAGGCAAAAGTTAGGGATAAAGCGTAACACTATGTCTCATTGGATCACTTTGCATCCGGAATTCGGCATCAACTATCTGGCTCAGATTTCGGCATCGACCAATCAGCTTCATCTTCAACTAGGCAGCAAAATGATGAGACGCTTGGAGACATAAAGGCGATAGCAGAGTTGGAACCCAGTGGGATTGTTCACATAGCTGTTTTGTTTTCTTTTCAAAATTGTAAATTCTGTGTTATTCGGCGGCGTCCTCTTACTAGGATGTCAGCCTCTTGTACAAAAACGCCTATTCACAGGCAAAATTCAAACCAATACAAATTCACTTGTCCATACAAATTGCCATTGCTTTTCCTTTTTCTGTTTTTGTCTTGCGAAGAACGTCCAATGTTCATTTTTGATATATGCATTTGATATTAAATTGCTGATTCATAAATATTTGCATATGAAACAAAAGATTAATTACAGGTGACATCAGAAACAAGGGCAATGTAGGTTGTCTGATGCAGTCTGTTGCTTTGTCCTCCAAGGTACCAAGGTAGATTCGACTGAAGAATGTGACCAAAATCATCTCAACGCCCCGGAGAATAAGACAAGATTCAGCAATGCTTTCCCCAAGCGGAGTTGACTCCCCGTCAATCCTGAAAAGGCACAACTTTCCCCGGCAGGTCTTAAAGCTTATCCCCAGTAGATTCTGAAGCTTGTTCCCTGCAGAATACGGACGTCTCTCCCGAGCTTTATTCAAAGTTATTCCTCACAAGGGCTTATAACTGGGTTATCCTCAGCTAATTGCCACGGAAGATCGCCCTCAACAAAGTTCTTTCAATCCCCAGCGGAGTTTATCTTTGGTATCCCCAGCGGAGTTTATCATCATTATCCCCAGTGGAATCCATCATTGAAGTCCTCAACAGGCCTCTCATCAAAAACTTCAGCAAAGTATCTCTTCCACAGAGCAATTCCCCCGGTCGCGGTCGTCAAGGATTTATTTTTCCTAAGACGAAAATACATTCATAAACATTTCACGTTTTCATACATCCTGCTTACATACATGATAAAGTGCATACAACACTATCTCATGTTAAAACATCATGCATATCATACATCATGACATTGCATACAACTTATGTTTTGCCTTTTCAGGGAAAAAGACAATCCCAAAGACAACTACCTTCAACTACAACATTTCTAGATTCGATTCCTGTATCCAGCCAGGGCATATCTGTTGACCACATTCCAGACTCGATTCCTGTATCTAGCCAGGGCACGTCTGAAGAGTTCGAAGATTCAATTCCCTGTATCCAGCCAGGGCACATCTATCAATTACAACATTTCCAGATTCGATTCCTGTATCCAGCCAGGGGCATATCTGTTGACCACATTTCCAGACTCGATTCCTGTATCTAGCCAGGGGCACGTCTGAAGAGTTCAAAGATTCGATTCCTGTATCCAGCCAGGGCATATCTATTGACGACTATTTTCCAGATTCAACTCCTGTATCCTGCCAGGGCACATCTGTGAGCAACCGATATAGATTCGATACCTGTATCCAGCCAGGGCATATCTGCATAAGGAGATTGAAGATCATAACACCTGTAACAAGCCAGGAAAACATCATGTCTTTCTCAAATACACAAAATTCTCGCTAAGGAATCTCTTGTGCGATCAACACTTCCAAATGGCATCTATAAGCCCATTCCCGACAAGGTTATGTCACATCTCCGGATGGCATCTATAAGCCCATTCCCGACATCACATTGTTGATACTCCAACATGCGAGTGCAAATTTCCGGGCACTCTAGTGTCCAATCTCCTTTTACCCTCGAGTCACGAAAGGCAAACTTGCCAATCTAACTCTTCAGGTTCAAGAAGATTGAACAGGGGCAACTGTTGTACCCCAAAATTTGCCCTCCCATTTCCTCAACATTTTCTCATCACAAAACCCTTGGAGCTCAAGATCCAGTTAGGGTTTCCTCTGCTCAAGACCTTCTCCTTGCACTGTTGACCCAAATTAGGGTTTGTGTTTGCACAAAGATGTTTTGACCTAAAAAGCCTAAGATGACTTTCATGCTTCATGTTGGACTCCCAAGTTTATCCATACCAAGTTTCAAGTCTTGATTCCAAATTTTGCCCAGTCAATTGGACAGTTGACCTAGAAATCAACTGTATTGGGGAAAAAGTCAACTGTGGCCAATTGACAGTCAAATCTCATGAAAATTGACCCACATCAACATTATGAACTCACATGGACCATTTGATCAAGTTTGGATCACAATTCCACAAGAAATTTGATCAGATCATCAAAAGGGCAAAATGGTCATTTTTAGGGTTTTGACTGCACCAAGGCAATTTTTGACTGTTTAACCTAGCCAATGGCAAACCAAGCTCACATATGGACTCAAGGGCCCCATGGAATTATCTTGACATGCTCAACAAGTTCAAAAGATCCCAAGTACACAAGATTGACAGTTGAATTTCCCAGTCAATTGATCAATTCTGACTGTATACTGAAAAGTCAAACTTTGACTTTTTGGTCAAAATCAAGGGTCAAGATTCATTTTTCATCAAAACATGCCAAATCATGAAACTTGTTCACCAAGAAATCAAAAAATGCAAATTAGGGTTTGAAATGGAAATTTTTCATAACTTAGAATTTTTCTAAGTTATGGAAAACCCTAATTTTTTCCCAACTTTGCCCCACTTTCTCACCAAGATTCATTTGGATTCAAACAAAAGTCAAAACATGAAAGTTGTAGCTTGTTGCATAATCTACAACTTTGATTCACAAAGTTTTCCCAAATGAGGCTTGTATCTCAAGTTACAATTTTTGGAATAAGGGTACTAAACCATTCTTAACTTAGTGAAATTTTAACCTATTTTGGCAAGGTTTTCTACCTAACTTCAAGGCCATTTCCATACACTTCCACTTGGAATTTCACTTTTCATTTCAAAGATGGATTGTATTACACATTCCAAGCTTTCCAAAATGTCCAAGAACTTCTCAAACAACCTCATGGTTAGGAGAATCGAATTTTGCAATATGGCAAAAACTCACTTTTGATTAGGCCAAGTTACATGTTCATAGCACTATGCATTTCAATATCAGCTTGCACAACTTGATTACAGGCCTTTTATCTCAATTACACTCATAAATTTAATGCATATTCATTGTGCCAAGACCATGTTCTTTGTGTTCTAGCATTGCATAGTGGATTGATCCCAAAATAGATAAAGTACTTTATCCATTTTTGCAAAAGCAAGCTTTATGTCAAATTGAAAATCCAAGCAAGTACAAATACAATCTAATTGGCACAAGATTATGAGCATAACACACTGATCAAGGAGGAGTTTTGCAGCATGATTAGGGGCCCTCTACATGCCTAGAACACAACTTGGTTTTTCTTGCTTAAGTGTTAAGAAACATCCCATATCACAACAGAACTTTCATCTCAGCATTAGTAACCTTAAGCAAATATTGTAGACACATTCCAAACATCCTAACCAAGCTGAAGCACGACCCTAAGACCATCAACACCTCCCCATTGCCAAAATCACTCTCAAACTGCAAAAATAGAGCTACCTCTGCAGATTGAGTTCCAACTCTCAATCCTTTCAAGCATTCTTGCCCAAACCACTTCAGACACCATCCCTACCCATCAATCCAAACTATCCAAAGCCTTAGAAGCAACCTGCAACTCCTCTAACCCTTTTGGCCATTTTCACTTTTCTGATTTGCAGGTGAAGAGCTCTAGCACGATTCAAAAGGTCTCAAGACAAAGTAAAGCTTGGAATAGCATCCCTGGACATCAAGGAAGCTATACCAATCATCACCTTGCACTGAAAGCTTCTCCATTGCCAGATAGAACCTCAACTGAACAGGTAAGTTCATGAACTCGTATCTCTCTTATTAGGCATTGTTAGCTTTAGGTTTGTGAAGATATATGTCACATTCATAGCCCTGAACATGCCTATGTAATTAGATTTCATTTATGTTATGTGTGCTGCAAGAATTTTGAGCCTGAACATGGCAGAAAACTTAGGTCAGGATTTGGGAATGTCAAAATTCTCTCTCATTTCTGAGAGTTAGGATGAGTTTTTTTTATATATTTGGAATCGTGATTCAATGCTTAACATTTCTTATGTTGGAAGTTTGTGCAAAAGATCAAGGAATCAGGATGTTTGAACTTGTCACAGGCGCGCGTTTTTGTGAACGTTATTGGCTGGAGGTTGAAGAAGGTTATCTGGGCTGGGCTTGCTTCTGAGTTACTTTTCACACCACATTCTAATTTCACACCCCCTGAGCCCAATTTGTGTATTTTATTGATTTCTTGATTTTTCTTTTTTTCATTTTGGTTTATTTATTTTTCCTAATGATATTAAAAACATAAAAAAACATTTTTACACCATTTTTCTATTTTTTAGGCATTTATTTGTTTATATGGACATTTATACATATATTTATATTTA